>JAWRVF010000217.1:0-420690 GCA_036785485.1 Physcomitrellopsis africana | reverse complement strand
AATTTTAATTAAAACAAAGGTCTCGTGTGGAAACAAAGAGGGATACAAATTGCTTGGCAAATTTTGTGGTGATATCGATCAAGGTATAAAGTGTACCACTGGCCCACACCATTCCACTCTGTACGGGCAAGAGGCAACATTACCAATTGAATGGAAGTTCGAGCTTACAAAATTGCATTGGATGAACATCTTGGTGACAAGAAATCCTTCTAACATTGATTAGTATAATTGGACAAATTGGATCTTTGATCTTCATCACATAAATTTTGAGCTATGGATTCATTTCTGATCGTTAGATATCACTAAATCCTTGGCAGATACTTTTGAAAGTCAAAACCCTAGACACCTGAGAACAAATTTGCCATTACTCCCTAATCAAAGTTTCAATTGATATGAGATTTTAGACATAGATTCTTTATAGTATAAGTAATATGTACACAAAAAATGAGCTTCAAATTCATCTTGAAACTCAAGTTCTAGCTTAAAGCAAACCCTTCTATTTATCTAACTTCTTCAAAATCCTAGTTTAGTTTGCTGGGTTTAACTAGCCATAACTCACTCATTTTAAACTCATTTCTATCAATTCTTGGATGTAAAATGTATAACTTAAAGTCTAGTTTCTAACCCAACTTCTCGATTTCTTTCTAATATCTTAAAACTTCTAATATACCCTAAAAAGTGATAGTAGGTGTCATATTAGTAGTCTAAGTTCAAACAAGCATATCTCTCTCATCTAAGCTCCGAATCATGCGTTTCTACCACCTAAACTCATGCCAAGAAGAAGCTCTCTCTGAATACTTCTCTGGATTTGCCAAAAAATCCCGTCTTCTTCTCCTCCAAGCTCGTCAAAGAAGTCGCAACCAAGGTCTTCAAAGTCCAAGTCAACAATTAATAGTTTAAAGTTATAAAAACTCCAAATCTAATCCTCCAAGTCAGCACTATTAATGGTAGCTGACTATTGACATCCAAATCTACTATTTATCTTTGGTAAAATCCTAAATTCAACCTCAAAGTCAAAACTCCTTATATCTACAAATATAATCCTGAATCTACTAAAATCTAAGATTGGAAAAAGATAAAAGAAATAAAAGAAAGTTTCAAGGCTAAATCAAAGTTAAAGTTAAGATTAAAGATAAGATAAAATTTTAACAAAAAAAAAGCAAGAAATTGAGAAATTTTTACTAAACTATATAAAAACTTAGATTGGTAAGAAGAAAAAAAGAACTTAATAAAATTTTGAAGAAAAGATAGTTAAGTTAGGTTTCTATATATGGATGTATTTACTTCACGACAACGGTTCATTCAAAAGCGGCTAGGCTTGAACCGGCATAAAACGTACATGTCCAAGCGCTTGTTGTTTGCTACGATTGGAACACTTGAAGGCATGGTCTTTAATTAGACAGCCTTTGTAGCAATCCGTATCCATGCAGAAATGGGAGCCAAGCAAAAAACGGATAAATTTGCTTCTTTGCTATGCTCTAACTATGTGCACTCCATTATTGCACATACGTTAAGTCAACCAGTAGGGGAGAAGAGTGTACCTTCTCCAATGCCGCAACAGGATATGCAGAGTCTACCAGTTGGTCCAGGGGTAGTAGTGCACAAAATTGGGGAATCAAGTAGATCGCGGGAACAGGAGGCTATCCCGGAGACGACACCAGGGCGAGCTTCAATTCGTGCAGTAATTGGAAGGGTGAACGAGGCCCCAATTTTAGAGGCTCAAGTTCGGGAATTGGGAGTGGATAATAAAGATTTAACAACGCAATTGAAGAGTAACCATGTCGATTTATTGGAGGAGGATGAGGACGTGCCATTAGGGCTAGACGCAAAGGAACCTCCTACGAATCCAGGAGCATCCCAATCTCAAGAGTCAACTTCATAACAAATATTTTTACCAATTTTGTGTTTGCGAGGGCGCTGCATAATTAGGAGTGGGGCTATATAGAATGCGTAGGAATTTTAGGATTCACAATACATAGTTTGTAAGATTAAGAATAGGGAGGAAGCCAATAAATGGCTAGTTTAGAAGGCAGGATGGATGAGGAAGTTAAGAAAAGTAATAATCATCGATTGTGAAGCAATTAACATAGACGAGGCAAGTATAAATCGATTCGGTACGGGGGAGTCAGGGCCAGACTGTGATAGTCCTCAGCTGGGATAAGCTTGGTGCTACCTCTCTCTCTTTTTTTTTGTTAGACTGTAGCGGAGGATCCGGATTCTATTCCGAAGGATTATACCATGTCAATGATGAAGTACAATAATAAAATGGAAAATTTATATATATGTGGATGAGTAAGAAATTATGATTGTTTGTTACATGAAGTTCTTTGCGGTAAATTGGAGGTTGAAGACCGGCTATGTCAATGAAGTTTGATTGTAGATGTGAGTGTCATGTCGTATTGACTGTGAGAGTTGAGCGGTGAAGAATATTGGAGTAACAATTGGTTTCAAGAGACGTTGTAGGTGTGGAATTATTTCCAGTGATTAGAGAAAGAAGCGGGTGTATGTACTCTATGGAAATGGTGTAATATTGCCAATTGTTGTTATGAATTTGAAAGAAGACAAAAGATTACAATAAGAGTATTGGTGGAGGATTGTGTCACAAATTTTATCTTTAGTTGCGGAATAGCAGAACTAGTAGAGTGGACGGCAGTATTTTAGAGAAAAGCGTGTACGTGTGTATTGGAATCTAATGTTCACTAGGTAGTTAGTTATGTGACCCTAACAGTTTAATTCAATGTGGATAGTCTCTCCTTATGTTTGAATCCTCCTTTACAGATTTACTCTGAGTAGTATTGGTAGAGTAAGTGAGACGAATGAGAACAACAATCTTATATATGATTCCAGCAATAGTGATGTCAATACTACAAAAGATATTCATAGGCTTTATGCGACTGTAGTCAGCCATTCCCAATACTAAGGTCATGGATAGTAATTGAGCTAAATCCAAATTCTCTATTGTATCCGCAATCATCAAAATTCATATTAAAACCCCCATCTATTTGAACTCCAAAAATAAGACCATCAATACATACATCAATAGTTAGTGCGCCCGAATCAGGATTCAAACTAATTTCATGAATTTCTTTATTATGAGTCTTATGTTATATTAACGAGGAATTCAATATAAAATAATATTTTGGCATAATTATTAACAATTGCTTCATTGAAATTGAAGATTTAATTTCATCCAAATCTTTTAAAATATCATATGATTCCATATTTGTAATGATTCCTAGGACCCTCTTCTTTTTCATGGATTTTAATTTAATCCCTTTTGATAATATATTTTACTTTATGAAGTTAGGAATTGAAATACCTGAATGAATTTTTTTGAAATGTCTGTCTATAAGAGGATCTTTTAATAAATAAGATGGCTCTTGGAACTTTACAGATATCAGTATTAATTTAGGTTGAATCAATAATTTGGGACTAAGGACATCATTGAATTGCACAAACGGACCAAGTACCAACATTGATAATATTTTTGGTACTAGTATTGGATTTGGAGTTCCGACCATTGAATTGAATTGGTCCTTCGTAATTGGTGCATCCAATTGTTGAATTGGATCCTTTCTGTTTTGCTAGGCCTTAGTAAGTACTACATGAACACATTCCATCCAATTTATTAGAGAATCTTGTGGAACTCAAATATTATCCTCTATCTTATTATGCAGCTGGATATATTGATCTCGGTTATTAAAATTAAATGGAGCATTGCACTGCTGATATATATATCCTGATTGCTTATAATTTCTACATATTGAAGAGTATTCATCACTAGTTCTTGAATTGGGACATTCACTAGCATAATGTCCTAATTGCCTGCAATGGTAACATGGAAGTAGTCTTCTTTCAACACCCTTAGGAATACAAGATATTTTTATTAATATATATCGGCTGGGCCTATTCCAGATTGGATGGATAAATGATCCTGGCTGACCTATTGGTAGTGTAGAATTTGAAATGGATTTGTGAATTGATGGATATTAAAAATATCCTTGCTAATTTTGCATAATACCTTGAAGATTGGGTCTATATTCTTGATTATACACCAAATTTCAAAAATTAGAAAAATTCATATTTTATTTATTTGAATGATTTCCACTCCAATCAAATCTATTTTCCATCTAGACTTGATTAACATCCTATGAAGTTAGTTGAATCATGGTCTGATTACCAAATTATTGTTGCTTTTGTAAATTCTAATAATTGGTGGTGATATGCTTATCCTTACAAAATGTACACTGTACAGTCATTTGAGGTGGTGAAGAATATTTTGTTATCAAATGGCCTTGTCTTTAACAATTATTGTATCAAATATTGGATTGCATATTGATTAATTTATGCCTTTTTTTCTTATCTTTTGCCAGATTAACAGCCAATTCATCCATTTTCTTTGTCAAAGATAATAAAAAAGCTTCATTTAGATCTTTTGATACTAGTTCATTAGATACTAGTTCATTAGATAATTCTTTTGTAGATATCAGATTTTGATATAGAGAGTATGGGAAATACGGAACTGCAGTTGTTGGTGCTACGGCCTACAATGGAATAATATTAATTGTTCTCAATAGATTAGTACTAAGATTTGTATCGTAATCAATCATTTTTAGATAACTGCCCACTATTTCATTCCAGGTTGGCATTTGATAAATTCCTTGAGATGAAATCATTGTAGTTTTGGTGATTAAAAATTGTTCATAATGACATTCTTTTCATACCTTAGTTTGATCAAGTGAGGAAGTAATAATGGCCGGTTGGGCCTCCTTCACAAACATCTTCAATTTTGGTGGATATAGTCCGTTAATCAATATAGATAAAAACAAACAACTTTGACATTTGATTATTTGGCTATTTACAAAGAATATTTGCCGCTCGGCCATAATATGATTGTATTATTTTTCCTAGTATCATTCTACTATTTATTAATCTATTTCTAAGATATTTTTTAAATCCAATTGGTCAAAAATGGATTAAAAATGTATTTTCCAATGCCTCCCAATTAGGAAATTGATCCACAAAATGGCAATTATACCATTCAAATGTTGTATCTTTCAAGATTGTTGGCAACCATATCAATCAAATATCTTCAATTCTACCATTGTCCACCGCATCCATTTAGACCGCAATTGGCATTGTAGGATCTCCTACCGCCATTGAAAATGATAATATTCCACTCAATTTCTTATTAAAATAATCATTGTCTTTTCTAATTATCTTTTCTGAACTTCCAAATCTCTATAATTTTCTATTATTATTCACAAATAATTTTATTAGTTGAAATTGAGGAGAAAACGACAGATTTTAAAATACACTACATTGGTCCTTAATGGCAAGCAATTTATGTCATTTTGAAGAACCAATCTTGCTAGAATCAGTTGTATCTACTTGTAGAATGGGTAGGAATTTTAGGATTTACAATACATAGTTTGTAGGATTAAGAGTAGGTAGGAAGCCGATGAATGGCCAATTTAGAAGGCAGCATGGATAAGGGAGTTAGAAAAAGTGGTTATCGTCGATTGTGTAGCGGTTAATACCGATTGGGATAAGTATAAATTGATTCGGACAGTAGTAGTAAAGGCCAGACTATGATAGTGCTGAGCCGGGGTAAGCTTGGTGCTACCTCTTGTTAATTTTTAAGACAAGGATATTAGATAAGTGCTGAATATTGTAAAGTGCAGTTCTATAATGAAGCAATGAAGGAAAGAATTGATTTATAATGAAAGATTGAGGATGTACAAAATATACTAAAATATCAGTGGAGAAATATAAGTGAAAAATTGGAAGTGGAGAATTGGAGATGTTTTATGAAGAATGAGTATGAATATGAGAAAACTATACTACATTGAGTATTGAATCAAGGATTACCTATGAGAGGAAGTCCGTAGAGTTTGGATTATGCGAAGTGAATTATTAGGAGTGATAGTCAATTTTGGAGTATTCCTGTGTTTGGAGTATAGGATAATTATGTTGTGTTTTGAGATATCGCGGTATTACATATTGTTGTCATAAAAAAGGAGAGGAGGAGAGATAGAGAATACTTGAGTTGGATTATTGTTTATGATATTTTATTATTAACAGAGTTATTGGTAGTATAAAGGAGATACTGTAATAAAATTGAGATGTTTTAGTGTAATCAGAAAGCAGTTAGTTGTATGATTCTAACAGTTTAACTCAATGCAAATAGTCTTTTCTTGTGTTTGAATCCTCTTTTACACATTTACTCTAGGCAGTATTGGTAGAGTAAGTGTGACGGACGACAACAACACTACTAATGAACAAATATCCAATAGAATATTCAATTCTTTTGTGCCTTATTTTCCTTTCGTTAATGTACTCAAGTAATATATTAGACTGTTGATCAAATTATTTATGAGTGCTCTTGGCAATTTCTTTAATGATATATATGTTTGAAATATTAAAGATTTGTTAGATTCTAGGTATGCTTGAATATGTCAACAGATATGCAACTATGATTTAATCTAACTCTGTCGACACTTCTTTTTTAGATTTTGTTCTTATTCGTCTTGTAATAAATTTCTTGCTTGCGCTCTTTCTTATCTTCCTTTTAACTGGCATGTTTATATCAATACAATGTTTTCATTCTTATTAACTATAATCTTTTATCATAACACTAAAATTTCTTTTCATCTTCAATCTAACTACACATTTGGTATCACTTTTGAACCAGTACTAATTTTAAAACCTCTTTGTGCAACATCCAAAAACTACTTGTTTGGTAGTTAATTTCTAACATTCAAAACTATTATGCTTCCTCGGTAGTGGCACTGTCGTGTTGTGACATGATTATATGATGAAACTATGACTAAAAATGATTTTTCAATTGCTACTCTATTATCTTAGTTCAACAAGAATTCAATATATTTTAACAAGATTTTTATGAAAGCCTCTTAGTTTATTTTCTTCACTTAATAGCTAGAAGATAAGAATTAGTTAATAATTTTACCTTCTAGGTTGTAGTAATTTTTTTACTGCCTTAGAAAGGCCATAAAATAGTAAAAATATAATAAAAAGGATAAATCACTAGCATGATTGATATTAGGGTTAAATTGAGGGTAGGATTGGGCTATAAAATCCCTAGGATAGGTTAGATGGATACCCAAGGGTTGGCCGTTTGTAGGACAGGGTTGAAATCAGACCTTTGGCTACTAAAATGGCCGCCTAGGACAAATCAAGAGTCTTTTGGCAGATCAAAAGATAGGGTTAGAGAGAAGATTTAAGAGATTTTGCATAGGAGTTGATTTCAAGTGATTTGGATAAGAAATGACTTTGTAATAGGTTTGCAAAGTCACGGTTGATTTTGGCAACTTGGGATTTTGTGAAATAAAATAGGGTTGATGTTTTAGACAATTTTAGTTGTTTTGTAGCAGGTCCATGGCTGAAAATTTGTGGATTTTTGGATATTGTTGTTGTTAATGTGTGCTATGAATTTGAGCTAAATCTAATAGTTTAGTTGTACATAATTGAGGTTTAAGTGGGTCAAGGTCTTGGAAATTAAGTTTTGAGGGTCAGTTAGGATTTTTGAGATCTTGAGCAATTTGCCAGTTGGATTGGAAAGAAATTTGTATATATGGGTAGTAGACTTGTTTTTCTATGCACATACAAAATTTGAGAGCAATTGAATGGTATAAAAGAGAGATTTAGATACTAGAATATTGGCATCAAGATTGGAGAAGGAGGCCGGCCGTCACCCATGCAAATTTATGGATTTTTCTTCTTTTTGTGAAGTTAGATCTTCTTCAAACTTAATGTGCTTGTTTTCAACTTAATTAATAAGATGTGTGCAAAATTTCAATCAAAATCAACAGTTTATTTGGTAGTTGTTGAGGTTCTAAAATTGCCTTAGGATTTTTTTAGGGTTTGGTTAGGATTCGTCTAAGGTTAGTTAGGATTTGTTTTAGGATTTGTTAGGATTGATTAGGATTTAGTAAGATTTTTTTTAGGATTTTTTTAAATTTCATCAAGGTTGATTAGGATTTAATTAAGATATGATTAAGGATTGTTTAGAAATTGATTAGAGAAGTTAAGACTAGTTATTGTTGCGTATTTTCCTTTTATCTTCCACAACCAGGTGCCCGGAGCATTCTCAAGCAAGACTTCACAACATACGATAGTGCCAAAATATAATTGTTGTTTTACTTATTCTTTCTATACTTCCTAAAATAAATTTGTAAAGAGAATTCAAACACGGTGTCATATTACGTGTTGTCTTGTTGGAGAATGCATTGGGCACATGGCTGTGGAGGGTGAAAATGTAATTCACAAATATCCAAGAATCCTTGACAAGTTTTATTTGTATATGAAGAATATGATTGAATATCAATATGAGAGTGCTTAAGTCAATACAAAGTGCTTAAAAATACTCTATTTGATAACTTCATCCACATATAAATCCCAATCATCTTGTTACTTGTCACCATTAAGCAACTAGATTTCTCCTTACAAATCCTAATCTTATTCAATGAACTTCAATAAGCTATAATTTCTAATCTAACTATCAACTTAGTGTAAAATTTTGCACACAAGTGCAAATATAAGTCTCATACAAGCTCAATAAGTTTCAATCTAATTTACAAATTGTGATAAATCAACCAAATCCCACATTGATGCTATCAGCTTAAAGATTGATGCAAATATCCAAGTAGCAATTTCTCCTTTTCCAACAATTAACTTCAGCTAAAAATTGGTGTATAGCTTGTTCTTTAAGTCTTCTAATACTATGCCAAATTTCACCTTGATTCAACAAATAGATCTTTAGATATCATAGAAACTCCAACCAATCCTAAACTATCTACTTCTAGTACCTCTTTGTACTAAAGATTGAATAAATCCTAAATGATTGTCACAACTCTTCACTCAGTCTTAGCACACTCAATCAACCACATATTATCAAAATTTTGACTATGGATGTCATACCAATTGCACAGAATGGCCAAGAGTGTTAGCTCTAATTTAATTATATAAAATTTAACCTCCAATATAAATCCTAATTTTAGATATTGATTGCTAAATCCTTCCAAATCCTATGGAAACAAGCTTAATGTCCTTAAAATGCTCTTTTAGCTAACTATCCAACCTTAGTTGCTGATCTCCAAATGCCCTGACTTCTTGCCCTTGGTGGCCATTTTTATGGCTAAAGGTCTGATTTTGACCTTGTTCCATTCATGGTCGACTCTTGGGTATCAATCCAACTTATTTTAAGGATTTTTAAGCTCAATCCTATCTTCAATTTAATCTTAGTATTAACCATATTAATTTTTTACCTCCACTATCCTATTTGTATTAACTTATGGCTTTTTTAAAGCAGTGAAAGAATTTCTACAACTTAGAAAAAAAATTTAATAACTAATTCTTATCTATTAGCTATTGAAACAAGAAAATAATCTAAGAAGCTTTCACAAACCTTTTTTAAGTATCTTAGGTTTCTATTGAACTAAGATAATTAAGTATTAAATAGAAATTATTCTTATTCATACTTTTCACTATATAAATGTATCACAATACAACAGCATGGAAAAACTATATACATGAGATGCAGTTGTTAGGATCATCCAATTAACCGCTTTTGAATGGCAGAGTTTAGTGAATACCTAAATGCTCCAAAGCAACTCCATCACTTCATCTTCCTACAGCTTTTCAATCTAGTACAATTTTTGTAATACTATCTCTCATAATTCTCTTATTGTATTTTCCTATCTTTTTTTAATCTTATAATAATATCAAGCAATATTGCATTGTCTTAATAAACTGTATACAATCGCTTCATATTTCAATCACTAGAAATAAATTCTCACTAAGAACTCATTCTGAAATTAATCATCTCTTCAAAATTTTCTTTTACTACTCAACTCTCACAACCAATATGGCAAAGCATCATCATTCATGATCAAGCTACATTAACATATTCAGTCTTCGGCTTCCAATACACCACACAAAACTCAACAAACAATAACTTCATTTTCTTAATCAATCACATATAAATTGAATTTTACGTTGTCGTGTAGTAATACGACCACTAGGTGAAAGATGGAAGGAGTGATTATATTATAGAAGAGCTCAAATGAAAATATTAGAGAAAATTATCTTAGAAAAATAGATAATAGACAAGGAGGTAGTAAAAATTAAAAGGTGCTAATGCTGCCTTTTATAAAAAAGAATTCTACTTACTTTGTATAGCCATAAATATGGTAAAGCAAGGTAGATTAGAAAGATAATTGGTATAGGCATGTTAAATAAGGAGTTAAGAGTAGGTTTTAGAGAAATTTACCTCAAAATTACAAGAGTTGATATCCAGAGAGGGCCGGTTAAGAACCTGGGTCGAAACCAGACCCCAGGGCACAAAACCGTGTGCCTACGGCGGATCCGGAGTTTTTTTGCAAATCGAAGAAAGGGGTTAGAAGGCAGACTTGAAGAAGTTTGTATGTGTTTTGGATTTGAATGATTCGGATAAAATTTGAGTTTGTAAGAGCTTTGGAAAGTCAGAGTTGTTTTGGGAGACTTTAGAGTTTATGAAGTATATTGGGGTTTATATTTTTGAGGATTTTGTGAGATAAGTAACAGATCGTCAAGTGAAATTTTGTGGGTTTGTGCATACAGTTGTGCTTGTAAGATACTATGAATTTGAGATTGATCTAACGGTTAGATCAAAGGTTATTGAAGTTTATGTGGGTTGGGGTCTCTGGAATTGGGTTTTAAAGGTCAGTTAGGGTTTCACAGATTTTGAGCAATCTATCAATTGGATTGGGGTGAAATTTATGTGTGTGTGTAGAAGACTTAATTTCCTACATGCATGTGAAATTTGGAAGCAATTGAACGGTGCAAATAGGAGGTTTAGGCACTGGAATATTAGCGTGAAGATTGGAGAAGGAGGCTGGCTGATACTCGAGTAAATTTGTAAGTTTTTCTTCTTCTTAGTAGGTTGGATCTTCTTCAAACTTGGTGTGTGTGTTGTTAACTTAATTGTTAAGGTGTATGAAAAATTTCAATCAAGATCAACGGTTTGTTTGGTAGCTATTGTGGTTCTAAAATTGCCTTAGAAATTGCTTAGGACTTGGCTAGGATTTAGGGTTTAAGATTTTACTAGGGTTTGATTAGGATTTGGATTTAGGGTTTAATTAGGGTTTCATTAGGATTAAGGTTTGATTAGGATTTGGATTTAGGATTTAGTTAGGGTTTCATTAGGGTTAGGGTTTGATCAGGGTTTGACTTAGGATTTGACTAAGGTTTGACCAGGGTTTGAGTTAGGATTTCATTAGGGTTAGGGTTTGATCAGGGTTTGACTTAGGGTTTGATTAGGGTTTGACTAAGGTTTGACCAGGGTTTGAGTTAGGATTTCATTAGGATTAGGATTTGATCAGGGTTTGACTTAGGGTTTGATTAGGGTTTGACTAGGGTTTGACTTAGGGTTTGATTTTGACTAGGGTTTGACCAAGATTTGAGTTAGGGTTTTTAGGATTAGGATTTGATTAGGGTTTGACTTAGGGTTTGATTAGGGTTTGACTAGGATTTGACTTAGGGTTTGATCAGGGTTTGACTTAGGGTTTTTTTAAGATTCTATTTTTAGTATTTTCTAAATTTAGTATTTTATATATTATTTTCTATTATGATTATTGTATGACTCATTTATTCTTCTTTTATAATTTCTTTAAGATTGAATCAAGTTGAAAAATTTTGTTAAGGTTTAATAGAAGTTATTTAAGATTCTATTAGAATTGTTAGGATTTTGTTGTGGCATATTTCCTTTTTATCTTCCACAGCCAGGTGCCCGGAGCATTCTCAAGCAAGACTTCACGTATTACGACAACGTTTTATTACACTACTTTTCAGTTTACATTGTTCAACATTCAAGATGTATTCCGGACTCTCAACCTTAGTCTTATCACCAAAAAAAACCAAAAAAAACAAAGAGGTAGCACCTAGCTTATCCCAGTTCTCAACTCTCACAGTTTGGTCCCAATTTTTTCTTCTCTCTTCTCTTTATAGTAAAAACCAAGATATCAACCATCTTCTCTCTTGTCCTAACTACTATTTTAATTAATTTTTCTATTTTTTCATCTATATTAGCCAGCCAATAGATTAAACATCCAATTTATCAATATTTAATCTTTATTCTACCACTAAAATTATTTATTTATTCTACACATCTCTAAAGTCTTTTGTAACATCTTGTCTAATCAATGTCTTCATAAAACATCCATATATATCAAATTGCACCTTACAACTATGAGAAATAAGTTTGCTTACTGAAAGAAGGTTCTTTTTTATCTTCTAGCACATATAGGACTTTCTTCAATGTGATTTTCTTGGTTTGATCCTTTATAACAATCTCCATCATAATGGAACTAATTTCAATAGCTTGTATATTACTATTGTTTCTTAACCATACTTTAGTTGCTAGAATTTCTTCATAAATGTCAAATAAATAGTTATATGGAGTCATATACTTAGTAGCACTTGAATCAACAATCTACTTGGATATGGCAACCGTGGTCGTCCCTTCATTTGCCATGAAAGCATAATCATCTCCACCATGATCATCACTTGCATTGTTAGCATTCTCTCTATCTCCTTTCTTGGGCTTGTAGCAATTTCTTACATAATGCTCTAGTTTTCCACAAATAAAGTAATTTTTCACATTGCTTCTCATATTGTTACATTAGTTTGAGTAGTTATTTTTGCCTTGCCTTGAAAAGAGAGCCAAATCATGCCTTTGATATCTCTTTTCTTTCCTCTTTGTTACTTTATGAGTAAGTCTTTACGTAATATAGTCAAATGTAAGCTCTTTCATCTTGATAGAATCCAATACTAATATAAGATAGTTATAAGACTCGAAAAGGCTCAAAAGTAATTGCATAAAAATATTATAATTATCTATCGGCTTATCAATAATTGCTAATTGATTTACAAGAAACTTTTACCTTATCAACATGAGATATGAGATCTTCTCCTTCTTCTATTTTTATTGATAAGAACTTCTTCTTTGTCTATAGAATGATTGCAAGGTTTCTATTTTCATAGAAGTTACAAAATATCTTCCATACTTCTATTGCTCTATTGTAAGAAATAATGTATGAAAAATTGACATTATTAATAATTTTTGGAATCAAACCAAATGCCTTCTTTTCACAATATTTATACTCCTTCTTCTCCTTCATATTAGCACCTACACTTGGAGGCTCTTTGCATTCATCTATAATGTTCGAAAGATCTAAAGATGCTAATATAAGCTCCATTTTCACCTTCCAATAGTAAAAATTGTCTCTTGTATACTTCTCAATCAGTTTCAAGCCTTCACCTTTACTTGAAACCACGTGTAAAAAAAGGATGGATCAAAAAAAAAAATTAAGAAATGAAGTAATAGAGCTCTCAAAATCAGCAAGAAGGTATTGTTGCTTTAGAATCCTAGAATGCTCTTTTTGTGAATAAATTAGTGATTTCACTCTCAAAACTCTTTGAACTTCACTTTTAAGACTTTTTACAAGTCTTTTATCCCATAAGATCGTCTCCTATCAGATTTTTTATTCTTCACTCACTTTTAAATTCATAAATCACCTCTTAGCACTAAAAAAGGTCCTTTAAATATCTTAAGCTTCTAAACCACGACAAAGCTCAATGTTAGTCTACCAACGATATAACATAGCAAAAAAATACAATATTAGTATTTTAAAACATCATTTTAAAGATATCTAACAAACTTCAATATCTTGTATATATTTAATAATAAATAAAAATAATGCAACATCAACAATTAGATGTAATAATAAAGTTAGGAGATTCAAACCCTAATATCAGTAACAACAACAAGATCTACTCCTCAAAACAACAAAGACTTTAAAGAACTTCAAAGCTCACAAATAAAGGTGAGTGGCTCCATAACTTATTGAAGAAAGAGAAGTTAGAAGCTATAACACTTAACATCAATAAGGTAGTATATAAAAAAAGTATAAAGTAAGATAACTCTCACTTCTAACATCCATTACTTATAAGTAGTGGTTGCTACCCTAAAACACAACTTCTACTTTTTGATTTTTATACACATACTCTTAGGATCCTTTAGCATCTTATGTACTATGAGGATATTCAATGATCTTAGAATCCTTTAACATCTTACGTACCACGAAGGTATCTTATGTCATACACTAATTACTCTTATGTAGTCTTTTGAATAATTCCTAATAGATATTTTATCCTCTTGATTTTGCCTCTTTGTCCTTGACTTCATCCTATATCTATAGGATGCCCTTTCTGTATGCTAAAAATCAATCTTTTGACTATTAGCAATTTATTTAAGATAATATCTTTTATTTGATAATTTATTCTATTTTTTATTATCATCTATTTATCTTGACAACTTCTTCCATCTCAAATTCTTCACAAACAAGATAGGAGTTCCTGCTAGAGATTTTGAATGGCATATGATATTTTTAGCTAAATTCTTATCAATGAATTTTTTGAGGTCAATCAATTCATTTTAAGATAAACTATAGATTGATCCAAATGGAGGTTGAGTTCCCTCTTTGAGATCAATTGAACAATCATATGGACAAAGCTTCAAAAAAATATTTATACTCTTCTTCTTAAAAATATCTTGATAATCTTGATACTAAATTAGAATGCCATTTGAAGTTTTTTTATTATAAAAAATGGATGTAGCATAAATAATAAAAAATGATATTTTTTTTTATTGCATACATAAATATTTTTGTATCTACAAGTATGGATTTTATTATACTAAACTTATGACTTTTCACTTAGTTAATAATGCTCTGAGAAAAATCAAGTCTACAAAAAATTTAGTCTATTAGAAGATTATATTTTTTTAGCCATAATAAACCTAAAATGATTGATTTAGATGGAGATTTAATTATATTGAAGATTACGTAACTATTATGACTATCTATTGTTACATTTATAGGAAAGATTTCATGAGTAACATCTCTAAAAAAATAATGGACGACTATCTATGACTTCTATATGTATGGATATAGTTTTTTATATTAAAAGTATTCTATGACTTTTAATAAATTCTTCATCTAAAAAATACGCTGAGGCTCTTAAATTTAATAAGACAAAGGCTTTGTAATTTTTAGATTCCAAATACACTTCTATCATAAAATAAGGAGAGCGTTCTAAAAAAAAATAATATCTTTATTAAGAATTATATACAATTTTAGCTGCATGGTGTCATATGACGTGATTTTCAATTTGAAAATATATTGGATACTTGGCTATAAGAAATTTACTTATTATGTATTGGCAAGATTCTAATAAGTGATATGTCTTTTATAAAAAAAAAAAATAATATAATAATATTATAAAAAAATATTATATTAATAAAATCTTCTTATATTTAAATAGGTTCATACATAAAGTCCTTCAATGACACATAAAAAATCCTTAACACCCTTTTTTTTATAAAACCACAACTAATTAATTATTGATAAGTTAGATTGCTAATAACTTTCAAGAAAAATCCATAATTTCCTTTCAAAATCTCATTTTTATATAAATTTTATTTTTTATAGCTCTATATATCTACTTTTCTATCTCTATAAAGTCTTATCTCCTAAAAAAATCCCTTCAATTTGTTCAAAATACTCAAATTGCAATAAAATCCTTCAATAGCTTATTCACCTACAAGAATTGATTTTTCTTCAAAGTTTGTAGTTCAATAAGTATTGGTCCAGATATTCAATTTTTATCAAATTTTTTCTAACTATAGGTTATACCTTTAAGCTTTATCACAAGAAAATTCAATTAGAGATTCACCTCCAACTATCCAATATCTTAAAAATTCTAGCAAGTGCTTTAAATCCTAGTTTATAGATACCTTAATATTATTTTCTTTATATTTCAAAAATCCAAAATTTTAATACCATAAAAAATTTTGTGTATAGTTTTGTACATAAAAATATACACTTTTAAAATTTTTGAACCAAAAATATATCAAATTGCTTAAGATATAGCTCAAAATCTAATCACTAATTAAATAGGATCACTTACTACCTTTAGATTGCAAGCACTAACTTCAAATCTCAATTTTTCTTTCATCCTAGCTTAGAATTCATTAAATTATATATAAAAAGTATAGCCAAGAAAGTGTTCTTTCCAACCTTCATTGCTGATCTTTTATTGCTTCCTATACGCGCAAGTTATATCTAAAAGAATGACAGTAGATATAATTTTAACAACTTAATTTTGAGCTCTTAAATCTCCTTCATAAAAACTTTAAATCATTCAATTCTTATACCAAAACCATAGACAAAAACCAAAACTTGTTGATTTTAGCCTTTGATATTGAAATGCCATTGAAAGAGAAATCCTAATTTTTAATAAAGCAAACTCCTTGAAGTCCATTGGACATGATTTTTGGCCAACACGAATAGAAACTTATATCATCCATCTCCATTTATCCACATGGATGGTCTAACTATTTGTTTTTATATTAAAAATCCTTTTTCAATATTTTTTTTTAATAAAATTTACATAATATATGTTCTAAACATCAAATAAAAGAAATAAACAAGATGTCAAGGGTAACCAATGTCTAACAAAGGTGGCTCAAAATATATAAAAGTTATTATCAATATAAAATCAATTTCAAAATTATTATTAAAATATATATATTTATATATATATATATATATGAACCTTAATAATAGCCCTTTTAAATAGATTCCTTCTAAATTAACAATCTAACCATATTTTGTAACTAATAAAAATCCACTAATATGATATGATATATCATTAATCAATTGCCTTGTCACAAGATATTGGTTGTAATACAAATTACATCATGTTTTTCATACATAGATTAAAATTTTACTAAAATTACATTCAAATTATCTAATATTAGATCATATTCTTCAAAAAAAGATAAAAATCATAATAAAATAGAATCAAAAAGTAGTATTTCAATAAATCTAACTTGTGATCCTTGAATTTAAAAACTTTTAGATTAAAGTTCAATCACCAATTATACTTGATTGATGAATCCTCAAAATTTAAATTTTAAGCCATCAAACTTCTCAAGAAAATTAATTTTTGGATATTTAGTGCTTGAATAGTGTTCCATTATAGGTGAAGTAATATGGCTTGGTGTAGATATTGAAGTAACTTTGTTCATTTCTATATCTTCACTTCTTGCTAATCTTCTTGATCCTTATGGTGGTACATTGAGTTGATACATTTCAACCATTAACTCTCTTATTTATTTTTTTATTTATACCATTATGCTCTTCATTTCAACAAGTTCTACTATGATAATATAATTATGAAAAATAAATAAGTAAATAAATAAAAATATAATTTCATTCAAGGAATATAGAATAAATATTTTAAATATATATATATATCAATTTAGAAGTGGATAATCCACAACTTCTAATATACTTATATCTTATCAAGAAAAAGGGATAATTTACTCTTAATTAATGTAAGACAAAGCTCTAATATTGTATGTGTACTCTTATTAATCTATCAAGGATACGAACTAAAAGAAAATGCATAAACCAATGAAATTTATATCAAAAGAAAGCGACAAAATAAAAATGAGAAAGTATATATATTCAAGAAATTGGAATGGCTATTGCCAAAGACTAGAAAATATAAAGACTCTTGAAGTAGATTAGAAACAAGAAAGAAGTTGACAATAGTGAAGAAGGCTTCACTCTTGTCTCTATATATACTATCTACCTAATAACTATGTAGCAATATTCTATAGGACCTCCAATATATGTTTAATTTACGAGACACATATCAAACTTGTAAAATAAGTTTAATATATGTGCGCCACGTACTTAGCTTGTTCCACAAGCTACTAATAAGTGTGACATGTGGCTAACTTATTGATCAAGTTTTTAACTTGTTAATCACCTATAGACATGAATAAAGATAAAATTATATCTATGAAGCTTTTAGGAAGCTTCTATATAAGACATTATCAAATTTTACCTACTTCTACATATCCATGTTAATTAGATAATTATTAAAGTAGATCTAATGTCCGTGACAAATATAAAAATAGGTAGAGCAATATTTTAAGTTCTTTTTAATTTATGATTATTTTTAATAAAAAATAAAAAATAATATTAAAAATACTATTCAATTTTTTATTACTTTTAATATTTTTATAAAATTTATATATCTTTTATTATTTTATATTTTTTTTAAAAATTAAAAATATAATACTATCATATAATTTGAACCACTTTTTATGATCAACTATATTATTTAATTTATGAATTGATATTTTTTTTATTAAATCTATATTTAAAATAATACATATTTTTTAAATTTTTTATTAATTAGAATTTATTATTTTAAGATAGGATATTAAAAAAACTAATTGAAATAAAAAGAAATTTTTTCAAAATCCAAGTTTTGAATCTTCTAATAAATATTAATTTTATATTTTTTTCCACAAAAATATTAACCATTAAAATTATTAATTTCTAAAATTATTAACTATTTAAATTTTAAAAATTCTTATATTAAATTTTTTTTTTTTTAAATTTTTCTAGATATATTTAAAAATTATCAAATTTAAAAACAAATAAAAAAATTTAAATTTAAATAATTTAAATAATAAAAAATAAAAAAATAAAAAAATAAAAAAACTCATACTTCTTTTTGTTTCTTTTAGACTTTATAGCATTTTGGTTCTAATATATAATGGTATTATAAGAATTCTTTAAGACACTTCTGTAACTTTTTTTTTCTATAGTAACAAAAATTAATCTATCTCAATAGAATTTAAGATTTAGTAAGGTTATTTTTTTATAATATACAAAGAAGGTGTATGTATATATATATATATATATATATATATATATATTAGAATATTATTTAATTAACTATAAGGTCTTTTTGAGTTTTCCAAAAATATATCTTCTTTCATACAATTATGTTTAATATATTTATAAATCTTTTATACATCTATATATTACATAATGACTATATATTATTGACATTTTTAAACATTATCTATCTCTAAAACAAATCTAACAACTTTGTTGTCTCTATTGATAATAATTTTTTTTTTGTTATAATTTATACATTCAAATAAGTTATTTTTAAGAATAAATATTAATAGGAATATAAAACATATAATTTTTATATTTTTCTATTCTAAGATTCTATAAGTTTTAAATTACAATATATATTCTTTTTGCTCTTTTGGTATATGTGGCATTTCTCAAACAAAGACATACAATAAAAAAAATATAATATCAAATATCCAAATGCATTTTTTATTTTTTTATCTTAGGGCATAACTTTTAAAAAATTATTATTCTTCAACTATTTAAAAGATTATTTATAAATTTTTTTTATGCTTTAAATAATATGGGTGACCAATATTTGATTTTTAAAAGTGGCACCTATACTAATTGATTGATTTAAAAATTATATATTTTAAAAAGATATCATCCGTATAGTAGCTAAGATCATCTTTTTTACAATCTACACCAAATTTACTTGTAAAATATATATAAATATATATATAATATCTCAAAGCTCTATCAATCTAAACTCATTATGTGGGAAAAATAAAATTTTAATTTATTTCTTAAAGAACATCATCTTTACAGTAGTGGGCATCAAACCATAAAATATAAGAAAAGCTAAATTTTAAAACTTAAACATATATTAATTACACTTTAATAGTTGGAGATAATTTTGATGCTATTTTAATTATAATAGATATAATAAATAAATAGAGAGTATGAAAAATTCCAATACCAATAGTAAAAAGAGTTAAAAATATTATTTTTAGAAATAGGGCCCAAGTAATTACTCAAGAAGATGAAGTTTGACTTTTTATCAATCAAAGTTAATTGCAAGTAAGTGTTGACAAAACAGCATGAATGCACAAGTTAGAGCAGTTGAAAAATATAAAAAATTTATGTTTTTGAACTTTTAGTAGGATTTTCTACTTTAATCCTACTTCTAGTTATCTAAGAGTTGTAAGAATTTAATTTTATAAATACAATAAATTATGTATTATATGTGGGAGCAAAAAAATATAATAAATTCTTCATTCATATGATTTGGTATTTTTTTCATTAATATGCATCATACTATATGCCAAAAAAAAAATATATCTACTACAATTTTATAATACAACTTTGCATAAAAGCTCATATGATTATATTTTCTCAAAAGATTATAACTTAGAACTTAGCAATTACAATTCTTCTAATTTCAATTGTATTATATATATATATATATATATATATATATATAATAATTTCATAAAATATTATAAATTTTTAAAGATCCAAGATAAAAAAGAAAAAAATCCTATTGAATATCTTTTGGTAGTGAAATTATAATTGTTGTATTATCTATACTAAAAAAATTCATCAAATGACTTTGTGCAACAAAAAGATTGTATATTGATATAAAAACGAAAAATGTAATTGGCATAGTATAAATTGTTAGTATTTTTTAGGATGTTTTTAATGCCACCACAACTTGCCATTTATTACATATTATCATAATTTTTGCTAATGCTACCACAACTTGCCATTTATTACATGTTATCATAATTTTTGCTAATGCCACCACAAGCTATCCTAAACTTGTATTGCATACCACAATGCATTTTATAGAATACTAAAATACACATCTATAAAGAATGTACACTTTATCTATTGTAGTATGCATTAGTATTATTTCATAAAGTGCATTGTGGTATTCATTAGTAATGTTCCATAAAGTGCATTGTGGTATTCATTAGTAATGTTCCATAAAGTGCATTGTGGTATTCATTAGTAATGTTCCATAAAGTGCATTGTGGTGTGCATTAGCAATATTTCATAAAGTGTATTGTAATATGCAACACAAGTTTAAGGCAACTTGTAGTGGCATTAGCAAAAACTATGATGGCATATGGTGGATGGCAAGTTGTGGTGGCAATATTAAAAATTGTAGTGCCATTAGCAACAACTATTTTTTATAACATTTACATTATTTTGGCATATATGTCTTTTCAACATAATGAAGAAAATTATTGAAAAGTCAATGACAATAGCAATAATTCTATTACAATACTAATCATGTATAATTGTATTAAAAAATAATATATATAGATAGATAGATATTCTAAGATTTGTATATAATGCCCACATATATATATATATATATATATATAGTCTAATTCTAATATAATGCATATATAACCATATATATATAATCTAGGCATTTTTTTTGAATAATAATCATATTTATTATCTAGTACATTTATTATATTAAATGAGCATCTTTGTTTTGTACAATTAAGGAATATAATATGTAATGGATATCTTGCATCCATGCAAGTAAAGATTGAATATTGCATTGTTATATTAGAAGGATGTTAATAAAATTTAAAAAGATTGTAAATACAACTAAATAATATTCTAAGTCATGTGCATTCTACATTATAGATAATAGAATATCTTATGTTGCATGGTATTTTCTATTACAGATCTTACAAAAAAAAAAAAAAAACAAAAAAGATAAAAAAGTAAGAAGTAAAATAATAGTAAAATAAAATTATACAATAAGAAGAGTTGTATAAGAAAAAACAATGTGATTTTTTTGTAGAGACAATTCCTTAAACATTGGCATTCTGAATATTAAATACATAGCAATATATCTTCAATTGTGTTTATGCTCATACCAACACAAGTAATATTGTTATGTAATTTGAATAAGTTCTAGGATCTTTATGAATTACTATTTTTTTGTAATAATTAGTCACATGCAAGGTGTTAAAGTCACTTGACAAAGGCAGTACATTTGGTATACCATGTTGAAATAATCAAGTCCTTTTATGGTTACCAAGCTATATTGATTAAAAAGAAGTCACCTCTTTGAAGTAGGTAGTGGACCTCAAATAATAAATATAGAATGAAATTCTAATATTTGTAAAATACCTATAAAATACCAAAAATATAACATATGTAAATATAAATGAAGCTAAACTTAACCATATTGTGGGAAAAAATGAAAAACAAAAACACCTCACATCTACAAATAAAGTAAATAAAGTAAATACATGCATGTGTATCTTTATAATTTAATCTTTAAAAAAATCAACCTTAGCATTAGAAATAATTTAACAAATAAAAAAATTGCACATAAAAATGCACCTTAAATCTTTTAAAAAATGACACAAAGTATAATTAAATAAATCATATATCAAATTACAACAATCAAGTAATATTAAAACAACATAAAAATAAAATAAAAAGAGATCAAATCTCTCTCTCTCTAATATATATATATATATATATATATATATCATAAGAAAACTTATACAACTATAGAAATCAAATTATGACATGTATCTTAAAACATTTTAAACATAAAATAACATACGTATGAAACAAAATAGAAAACAAACAAACAAAAACAATACAGTGACCAAATATCTGAACAAAACCACTTACAAACTACCTAAAAACATAATAGTATTGAAATTTGAGTGTTTTCCATGATTGTGCTGTATGTAGAGTGTTGCTGTTGTAAAGCAAAATTGCAACATTTGTGATAACATTGTCAACAGCCACCAAGCATGATCACAATAACTACACAGATCCTATTTTACTTGAACAACTAAGCTAATGGTTGTAGCAAGAGCGCTATTAAACCACTCAAGTATTGTTTTCATTGTGCTTCCAGTCACAGTGCACTACAAACTACATAATCAAAGATGAGGTTGGAAACACAATTGCTCTCCCTTTAAGTACATAATGTTATGAATTTATCTTTGTTGGTAGGAGAAGCATGAACTAAACTCAATGTTTCTTCTATTTACAACAATGAAAATAAATAAATTATTCATGAAGGTAGGAGCAGCATTGGCCAAAGTTGTTGTTTCCATTAAAAAGTTGTATGAAACACTATTGTTCCATGATGGTAGCAGAGTCTGCTTGCATCTTGATGCTACTTTCATGAAAAGTTCTCATTCAAAACATGTGTGGAGATGGTGTGCAAAAGAGTAGTTCTCATACTAGAAGATTGTCATATTGAGGATGAACTTGTTTATAAAAGATGCAGCATTTATTGAATACTTTATTGCTCCTGCCAAAAAAATTATGATGATCAAGTAGTGGGAGCAAAGTGCCACTAAGCCCTTCCTGCCATCTTTCTTTATCATGACACTCTTCAATTCTTCTTGATTAAAATCTCTTCAACTGCTATGAGTATGCTATCAAGTGCCTCCAGATTGCTTACTTCGAATGCCTAGGCCAAACTCAAGCCTATAATACAATATTGCCAAATTCAACCTCAATCTGCTGTCCTTCCCTTCAACCATCTAGACCCTAGTGGGCTGAAAGACAGTTGTACCACACTTACCCACCTGCTCCACCTCCCACAGATAGAAAGACAGAAAAAAGAAAAAAGAAAAATAAACACCATAACCACCTTTACTGGTTTTCTTCTTTAACTATTTTGATTGAAGAAAAGGGGAGGGAGGATTAGAGAATTAACCTCCTAGCAAGATGTATTCTTTGGTTAAGATTCATGGCTTCTCCTTCGCTATCAATTTCTCAGAAGATTATCCTCCGCCTTATTCACAAGGTTCGACAACTCCTAACGAACACAACACATTTTGACTCAACCTTGAAACCTCTTACAGATGCATAACAATATAGTGGGCTACCCGGATCTAGCAAAGAAAGAGAGACCTAGGGCATGCACAATACAAATCAGCCACATTGTGAACACACAGCTGGAATTCACCAAAGCTAACTTCACTATCCCGCATAACTATTTTCATACAAAAGGAAGGATGGCGCAAGTGAAGCAAGTGGAGCTCCCCACGGTTACTGCTACGATTTCCTTAGTCAAGGATGGAGTGGCAGCTCTACATCTTCAACCCCATGGAATATGAACATTATAGGGTTGCAGCATGCGGTGCAGAGGGTAAACCTGTCTACAAACATCAAGTTAACCGTGTTGTATGTAACCAGAACAGATTGGACTGAAGAATAATACAGTGCTCACATGCTACGAGCTGTCTACAGGTACCTACACAAAGATATGCTACAACAATGCAGTCAAATGGGCAATTCGATTTCCAACTGTTGAAATCGCACACGCATAGGATGCTGGTATTGAACTTGCGCGGCTCCTTACAGACGCATCCATTGGTTCAAAATGTTGTAGTAGGAGCAGCAGGACCAGTGTGCTAGTCCTCTTTGATGATGTTTGTTGGCTCGCTTAATACATACTTGGGTAAATCGTACTTAGCACCTGTTCCGCATGCACTGAACAAATCAGCATGGCCTAAATCCAAGGACTGTAAAGGCTACCTGAAAAATGTCTATCAAAGATGATCAGGGATGAATCTTCGTGTTTTGAGCCACCATTCCAACAACATGATGCCATTTCAATCTTAGGACATTAAAAGTATTACACCTCTCTCTCTCTCTCCTCAAGCATGACGAAGGCAAGCTGGATATCGTCTCACAAGATATATCATTCGTGGAAGTAAAAAGAGATTCATAAGGTGCAAAGGTGACCTCTTTCATCATAACACGTAGACAAATCTTCAGACTGAACGATAATGCCAGCACTATCAACAATTAATTGCGCCAGATTAATGTCGGCTTCTGCAGCGGCTCTGAGAGCATCCCAGATTTCTGCACATCCACACATCGGGTCATAGCGGAGTTTATAGTTAACAAGATGCACCAAAGATGAGAAACACATTTTTCGCAGAATAATTTTGAGAGGTATAGGAGAGTGTACCCTTTTTTCCGCCATAGTGAGGAGCTGTATCCCAAAACTCGTCCCTCATCTGCTTCAGCTGTGTACGAGTAATGGCCTCAGTGTATTTCCACGGCTTTGGCCGTTTTACCTTCTTTTGATGTCCTGCCAGAGAAACACGAGACAGCGTCTCAGAAGCGTTATCCACCCCATCCTCTCCAATAGCCTGCCCTTGGTTCTGGGGACGAGTTGCACTGCTCACAGTCCAGGCTTTCTAACGTTTTTGGAAAGAAAAATCCTACAACGCAATCTGTAGCATACCAAACTAAAGTTATTGCAGGGTTAGTGCAAGTAGCAGTAAAGTTGAAACCCAGTGCTCAGTTGGGGCTCAGACGCCAGGTGCTCCACTTGGCAAGTTGCGACGAGTTTCTACCCACCCTTGTGACAGACGCAGCCGTACTAAGAACGCGCATCAGAAGGGGTTCTGAGGGTCACAGATATTCATCTCATGCTTGCACCTGCAATGCCAGGCGACATTAAGGGACCGGGTCTACCCTAATCTTTTGTTTCCATTTCCGATATGATATGTACTGAAATTTACAGCACGTCGTCCCGTACATCAAGCTTCATCACATTAATGACATATGGTACGGCGTAATCCACGGAACAGAGACCCTGGTTACCACTCGTGCGGGTTGCTTTCGAGTCATCATAAAATCCTTCAAATTTTCTTTCGTGAGATGACGCGGGTGGCAATCTCTTTGTGACAAGAGATGCCCAGAAGAGTTCAATCCTTGGTTGAAAAGAGGACGCCATGTAAAGGCAGAGGAAGGACTGAATTATTATACCACAAAAACATCCGGAATGAATCGTAGAGTGTGCGCCATCACATTCATGAAGGATGTTCGCGAAAATTTTCAAGAAATCTGTAAAACCAAAGACTACAACTTATCATTGAGAAGAAGGGATTAGGAAGCTTACTGTCTGAACCTTTGACTGCCTTCGATCCTACACAACCCATGTTCACGTGTCAAGAAGAATCACGTGGCGCGCTCCCAGATTGGATGCGGAATAGCATCCGTCGTCTTCCCGCAGCAATGCATTCACAAGCCAAGAGTGGCAGGGCGCAGCATATTCCAGCAACGCCAGGATGAATTACAGTGTAATAAAAAGAATTGCAAATCCTAGAGGCGATATGAACTAAGCTAGACAGGATTAGGGATACAGATTCAGCCACAGGAACTGCATATAGGTATTTCTACCTGCAATCTGAGCACCAAACAACGAGCTGGGGACAGCAAGAACGTAACTTCAGAGCCAAATCAGCATCCGAGGATGCTGACTGCCAAAAAAACACTGTTGGTGGATGGAAAACAGGAACAAGAGGAACGAGGGACTAGCAAGTATCTACAGAGGAAGCAAAGGGCACATTCAGAGACAGTACCTAGAAATCAACGTCCAGATTCACACACAGAGAGGGCAAGGTAGAAGCGAGAAGAGAGGTAAAGGTTGCGGCATGCCCCTTTCCTTGTACAACTTTTGCGAAAGGGAAAGTTTAGGCCTCCATGATGAGTATGCCATATCCACATCCACCCACCTCGGAGAATCTGCAGCCAGTCTCTGCAATGTCACATGCGTAGAGTCTGAGATCTGCCCGGGTAAAAGATAAATAAGGGGGAAGAGAGGCGGAAAAAATAATAATAAAAAAACAAACAAACAAACAAAAATCTAAACGCCTTCCTCCCTGATTTACCAAACAAACTATCTACAGCATGAATCCTCGCACCCCCCATCCCCGCAAATATCGGTTCCTAAAAATTCGATCCCAATTAAGGAGCGAATCAGAATCAGGAGGAGGGGAGGAGGAAGGAGAGAGCAGCAGCAGCGACAGCAGGAGTCGCTGCAACATGGAGACATCGGTGGAGACAGTGGTGACAGAGGCTCTGGAATCTCACCCACCAGGCTCCACACCACAGCACAAAGTGGCACCGCAGCTTCAGACTTTCACCCGCAGCATGAGGGAGAGAGAGAACCCAAACTCCACAACAAGGCGCCTGGCTCTGCTGGCATATTCCACGACCATCCTGGTTCATGATGCTCACCCACCCCCCTAGATACTGTTACTCCTGCTGTTTCACTTCAGAAGCACTCCAGTGACTTGGAAAGCCATGGCTGCAAACCCCCCCCCCCCCCCCTCCCCCCCCTGCAAGCAAACCAGCACATGCATGCATGCGTCGACAATGCCCGCACCCACACTGCTGCCCTTCTGCTCCTTCTGCTGCTTCTTTTTCTTGTGCTTCTTCTTCTTCGCTGCCTATCGCGCTCCAGTGTGTTCACTCCCTCGCTTCATATCTCCGTCTCTGTTGCTTGCTTGCTTGCTAGCTTGCCAACCTCCCAGCGTCCTGCTCTCTCTCTCAGTACCTGGGTGTTGAACCCTGTGTGGGTGTTCAGTCCAGAGGCTCCGTCAATGTTTCAAATGTTTCAATGTTTCACCTCTTTCTCCGTGTTTGGGTACATTGTAGTGGTTGTATCAGCAAATCAATGAATGCATACTCCCTATACACATACATACTTACACTTATATATACACATACCGTGGTATTAGCAGTACCTTTTTTCCTGCACGTTATGGAATGCTTCCAACTTCTCATTTTGTGAATGAATACTAGATGGAACACCCCAGTTCCCCATTGTGGTCTAGTGATTCACAATGTGGATGGGGAGTAGGGGATTTCATATGAGATATGTGTACAATACAATTGTGGTTAGATGGTCCCAGACTGGCTCAGTTCCTGGAGTATTAGGACCTGGGAAGCTTTTATTTTTTTTTGTCTAACCTCTATAGGAGGTTTCCATCCATGCTGTTATTTCTTTCTTTGATCTATACCCCATATTTGTTGAAGAATATTAAAAAATAAAATAAATTTTTAAAATAAAACTCATTTTGTGACATTTTGTGGTCTTTGGTTTAGAATGTGCATTTCAACCTAGAGAGCATTGGTTTAGTCAGATATTTGGGCTCAGATTTCTAAGTTTCTCTTTTGACTTTTTGTTTACAAAACCCTGATAAGTTTAACAATGCCAAATGATTTTGATGTTCTTAGAACACATGTCAATCCATGAGTATCCTTGTTTGCATCTAAAAACATGCAAAAGCAGACAACCAATTTTTTAATAAAGATGTGAACTTAAAAAATGAATTAAAATAAAAGACTGGTTGATGTTTTTTATTTGATGAATTTAATCATGTTTACTATTTTAAAACAGAACTTTAAAACTCAATGGTTTGTGGTTGCTAGATGAACCTAAATATTGATATTATGACCACTGTAGGTTCATACATACTGAAACCATATATTTAAGTTTTTGGTTTTCAAGGAATTAATGCAAAATCCTGTTTGAAGGTGCAATCATAGGATCTTATAATTTATAAATACAACACAATAATAAAAGCATGAATGAAAGACTGTTTAGAATACTGGCTTTTCATATGTTTTAAAACTTTGATATCAAAAAAACATTCATATATGTTTTTGATTAACTTTATTTTGGTTAGATCAAGTATTTTATTTTATAAGTTCTATTAAATTGTTTTCTGATATTTTTTAACATTTTTTACAAATTTTATTCCTCCAAAGGCTTGACATTTTCAAAAAGATAATGACACCTTTTTAGTTTTAAGTAAGTAAAATATTTATTGACTCATTATTTTCACCAACATCTCTGTGCAAATGTATATATATATATATATATATATATATAAGTTTTTTTTTGATAGAATGAGAAGTCAAGATAATTTTTTTATTTCTCAACCATCTTATCATACTTTTATATGTCTTTTGCATTATTTCTACTAATTTAGTTCAAGCATTAGACCAAAACAATATTCAAAAAACACTAATTTGAAGATTAAATCTTTTACTAAATTAAAAACTGGTTTATGGTTTTTTAACAAGTAAGTAGAGGATTATCTTAATACACTCATACACGTGAAACTTTAATAGAATTTTATTAAAAAATACACTCTGACATTTATTAATTTAAAGATTTAATATATTGAAAGAAAATTTAAGCATAATTTGTGCTAACTTTCTAATACAGATTATCTTTACTAAAAATATACACACTTTAAAACTTCTAAAAATATCAATAAAATAGATAAAATGTCATGTCTTAATTTTTATCAAATGGCAGTGGCTGAAATAATTTACTTTTAAAATAATTATTGTATTACACGAATTTGGACATTATAACTTCTGTATTTTCTTTTATACCCAACACATAATAAGTTTTCTACACAAACGTTATATTAGTATTTTTTTTGCCTCTGTAA
The DNA here is from genome assembly GCA_036785485.1 of Physcomitrellopsis africana. Taxonomy (NCBI): domain Eukaryota; kingdom Viridiplantae; phylum Streptophyta; class Bryopsida; order Funariales; family Funariaceae; genus Physcomitrellopsis; species Physcomitrellopsis africana. The sequence goes on along the minus strand of JAWRVF010000217.1, from coordinate 391,631 downwards.
ATAAAAATAAAACTATTATATTTTTAAAAACAACTGTATTTTTATTTTAGTCGGTAAAATAAATTTCAATTATACTTAGAACTTATTTCGACTAATTTCCATATTTCTAACTTTTTAATTCTCTATGGTACCAAAACTTATGTGTTTTCTATTATTTCTTTGCTTTGATCTGTTAATCTTAAGAGTTAAGTTATACATGATTTTTTATACTTTCTTGGCTAACTTAAAGTTTATAATATTATATTCTTTGTGGATTGAAATTACATTTGTAGAACAAACATATTATGCTAACTTATTTGGTTTTTATTTTATCTTTGAATAAAGTTAAAATGTGTTACACTATTGTTTTTAACACCAACTCAAAACAGTTTACATTATTTTATAATGTGTTCAATAAAACTAAAAGATTATATATAGACAGAACATAAATTATATCTTATATTTGATTTTAATAAACAACCAAATTGCATAGATTACATTTCTTTAATCCAATACTTGGAACACCGTTAATACATATTAAGTGCATATTAGTAAGTCTTAATATATTTGATTTTATTATAACATATATAACATTTATAAGATGACTTTTAGATCTTTGGCTCTAATTTGTAGAATAAAAATTTAATAAGATAATTTCAATCTTAATTAAAAATATTAAAGTCTAAGCTAAAATAATAAATATAATTCAACTATAATAATACATATGTATTTTAACAATCATGCTCTAAAGTCATTGTACTAAATTATTTTAATAAACAAGATATTAAATTTTAAATATCAATAATATCATAACTTGTAGTAGTCTATAACTAATTTAAAATCTCATTATTTTAAATTGCAAAGAATAATAATCAAATTTAATATTATTATTGATATTTTTTATTGCAACTAAAAAAATATTATAACAACTTTAAATGAATAGATTGAACAAAAACATAATTTTTTTTAAATTATTTGTAAAACTAGTTATTTAACTATTTTATCTCTATATGTAGTATGAGAGTTGATTTTATCATTTAAAATTGTAATATTATGGAGTTTTTTAACATACACAATTAGACATGTGTATCATGGACATAAGATTTATTCCAATAATTATCTAATTAATATAAACCAATAGAAGTAGGAAAAATAAGTTGATTTGATAATATTTGATAGAAAAGCTTCCTAAAAGCTTCATAGACGCAAAATCACCTTTACACATGTCTATAGGTAATTGGTAGGTTAGAAACTTGGTCAACAAGCTAGCCACATGGCGCACATGTTGGTAGCTTGTGGAACAAGCTAACCATATATCACACATGTTGGTAGCTTGTGGAACAAGCCAAGTATGTGGCGCACATGTGGGAAACTTGTCGTGCAAGTTTGACACATGTCTTGCAAATTAGACACGTATAGGAGGTCCTATAGAATACTGCCATGTAGCTTTTAATTAGATATTATTTATAGAGACAAGAGTGAAGCCTTCTTCAGTCTTGTCAACTCCTTTCTTGCTTCTAGTCCAAATTCAAGAGTCTATAGTTTTCTTATCTTGTGGCAATAGCCATTCTAGTTTCTTTTAATATACATACTTCCTTAGTTCTATTTTGTTATTCTTCTTAATAGAAGTTTCATATGTATATTTGCTTTCATTGAGATCTTATCCTTGACAGATTGACAAGAGTACACATACAGTATGAGTGCTTTGTCTTTTCTTGATTAAGAGTGGATTACCCCTTTCTCTTGATAAGACATAAGCATATTAGAAGTTGTGGAGTACCCGTTTGTAAACTAATATTGTTTCTAGAATTTTTTCTTTTGAATGTATTACTCTGCATTTTTTGAAGTGAGAGTAGACACCTTCCTTTCTGTTATATTATCATGGCAGAGCTTGCAAAAATGAAGAGTGCAATGGCACAAATGCAAGAACAAATGAGAAAGCTAATGCTTGCAATGCATCAACTCAGTTTACTACCACAAGGAGCAACAAGATTAGCAAGAAGTGAAGATATAGAGATGGTTGGAGCTGCGTCAATATCTACATCAAATCATACTACCTCACCTATGATGGAGCATCGTTCAAACATTAGAGAACCAAAAATTAGTTTGCCTTAGAAGTTTGATGGCACAAGATCTAAATTTTGAGGATTTGTCAATCACGTACAATTGGTGATTGAACTTCAACCTCAGAGTTATCCTACGCAAGGATCTCAAATTAGGTTTATTGAAACGTTACTTTTGAGATATGCTTTAGTATGGTTTTCATCTTTTCTTGAATGACATTGTCGTATTGTGACATGATTATATGGTAAAAATATGATTAAAAATAAAATTTTAATTAATATTCTATTATCTTAATTCAACAAAAAATCTATAAAATTTAATAAGGTTTTTATGAAAGCCTCTTAGTTTATTTTCTTCACTTAATAGCTAGTAGATAAGAATTAGTCAGTAATTTTATCTTCTAGGTTATAGTAATTCTTTTACTACTTTAGAAAGGCCATAAAATAGTAAAAATATTATAAAAAAAATAAATTATTAGCATGATTGATACTAAGGTTAAGTTGAAGGTAGGGTCAGGCTATAAAATCCCTAGGATAGGTTGGATTGATATCCGAGGGTTGGCCGTTTGTAGGACAGGGTTGAAATCAGACCTCTAGCCACAAAAACAACCGCCTAGGGCAAAGTACGGGGGCTTTTTTAGATCGAGTTTTTAGATTATATAGCTACCTTGAAGCTTGTTCTAAAAGCATTAAGCTTATTGCCATAGGATTTTGGATAACTTTGCAATCATTATTCAAAGTCAAGGTTTGTGTTGGTGTTTTGGATTTTATATAAGACAATGATGGTTTGCATTCTTGAGTGATTTGTATAATCTATATAGCATCTATGATTCAAAATTTTATATTGTCTGGATTGTTAGATGTGCTAAGTATATACAAATTTTTGTATTAATCTAATAATGCAATCAGGAGATATTTGGGTTTTGATACAAAGGGTTGTCAAAAATTGGCAACTTAGGATTGGGTAGGATTTCTGTGATAACTAAAGATCTATAAATTAGATCAATATAAATTTTAATTTAGTCATAGAAGACTTAGAGATCAAGCTACATACCAAATTTGAGCTGAAGTTAACGGTGGAAGAAGGAGAAATCACCACTAGAGTTTCAGCATCAATCTTCAAGTTGGCGGCTGAGTATCATTAGTGCGGTTTTTGGGCATTTTCTTGCAATCTGTAAGTTGGATTGAGCTGAATTTTTTTGAGCATGTAGAAGGCTTATACCACCATTTGTGTGCAAAAATTCACACTAAGTGGACAGTCAGATTAAAAGTTATAGCTTGTCAAAGGTCACTGATTAGGATTAAGGCTTGCAAAGAAAAATAAAAATTGCTTAATTATAAAAGAAATAAGGATATTGGAATATATGTATGGTTGATATTACTAATAGGAGTGTTTTTAAACACTTTTGAATTGAAGTTCGAATTATATTCCTCATACATAGGTGAAACCTATTAGGATTTCTTGATTATTTGCAAACATTACTTTACCTTCTACAATTAGGTGCCTAGTGCATTTCCAAACAAAACAACATGTAATACAACAACGTGATCCAATATTGGATAATTTGGAGGTATTATTAGCAAAATTTTGATCTATGTATGAAAAATATGATGCAATCCGTATTGCAACTAACAAGATTTACATCCCACGACAAGGCAATTGATTAGTGTTGTTATATGCTTCACAATTTTGACAACTAGCAACTGATATCAAGTGGAATGATGCTGCACTAATCAACCAATTTCTCTACGTATTACAGTATGAGATAAAAAAATTAATGCATAATTTATCCGATCCTCAAATATTGAGTCAAGTAATTGATTTTGCTGTGAAGTGTGACAATCGACTTTTTGAGTTTTGATCCAAGAGTCGTACAAAGGAGCCTCAACGTTATTATTCAATGGCAACATCAACGTTGTCACAAATTGGAAATCCAAAAGTAAAAGATATGTAAATTGATGCAGTATATTTTAAATCTCTTACTGAAGAAGAAAAGATTCGGCACTGTCAAAGAAAATCATGTTTATATTGTAGAGAACCTAAACACATTACTCAACATTGTCTGAAGAAACAACAGAATTACAAAATGAGAAGTACGGCTCTCAAAGAAGACAACATGTCAGAAAATGAACTTGTCCAGCTATAATTGTTAAGGACATGCTTGTTAGAACCTTCTAGAACATTCTAGAAGGTACTTAGAACTATCTAGAACCTTCCAAAACCTTCTAGCATCTTCCAAGTAAATAGAAGTGCCTTGAGAAGCTTTTTAGTCAGTAGAAGTTGCTTAAGAAGCTTCCTAGTTGGTGGAAATTGCTTAAGAAGCTTCCTAGTTGGTAGAAGTTGTTTGAGAAGCTTCCTAGTTGGTGGAAGTTGTTTGAAAAGCTTCCTAGTTGGTGGAAGTTGTTTGAAAAGCTTCCTAGATAGGAGTATATATTGGAATCGAGACTAAAGAGTTCTTCAATCTTAACAACACATCTCTTGGAACTGTAGCTCACCTCTCTGGTGTAGTTTTTGTACTCATCTAATTAATCTAATTCTTGCTAGTTCTTCTTGAACTTCTTTTTTAAAATTTTAGTCTATATTCTGCATTCGTTACAGTTTGTCAAGATTGCCCTTTTATCAATATCAGAGCTTAGTTCTTAAAGGCAGAGAGTGGACTATCCCTTGTGAGGGTAAGATTCACTCTTCAACCCAAGTTATAAGGTGGCCTCAATTAAGAATTGCTTATAAATTGTGGTATGAAGTATAAGAAGCAATAAACAGTAATGAAGGAAAAGAACAACACAAAACAAGTAAAATATGTGCAATTAAATAATTTCACATTACAAAACTAGTCACACTTTGTTCATTAGATTTTTATCTAATAAAAAATAAAAATAAAAAGTAAAAATTATATTTTCAAATATATAATTTTTTTATCTTTCCAATGATATAAAAAACATGTAAATCTAAATTACTATGAATAAATTATGATAATTCAAAGTTAAAAGGTAAATAATGGAAAAAATTAAGTAGAAATTTTACCTCAAGGATAACTTGTTACAAGATCATGGATTCGAACTTCACCAAGGCTCACAAGTAGTGTATATGGATGTCCTAGAGGGGCCATGAGGCCTTAGTCTTATCCTCCTACCTACATCTAAGGTGCCACAATCCATATGGGACTTGCGCACCTCCCTTCCTATAAGGACTATACTAGCTGCAAGTCCTCCTATTTTATACTAGTAGAACTAATAATTTTGTATTTGACTTCACTATGGTATTCAAAAACACCCTATTAGCCTAGGAACCTTATATGGCCTTCAAATCTTGCTCTATTTCTTCATAATGGCTCCCAAGGTGGTAAAACTCATTTTTACCAAAGTCTTCAAAATTGCTCTAAAAATTCTTAATAAATTCTAAATAAATTCTAAATAAATTCTAAAAATCTCTATAATATTGCTAAGATGATAATATCAACTTAAGACTATTTTATTCTACCTTGGAAATTATAAAATCAATAAAAATCAACTCAAAATCCTATTTTCTACAAAAATAATTAAAAAGACATGAGATTTCTTTCTCATGCTTCTTCTACCTACTAAATAATATTTATAGGTTTTTAATGAATAATACATGTAATTAGAAGGCCAATATAGACATTGGTCTCAATAATTAACTCTTAATACTTAAAAATAAATAAAAATACTAAACCAACTAAAATAATTGCCGTCAAGACTTACTAAGATTCTATTTTTGTAACTTTTCTTCTAATAAGACTTTTATATTTATAAATGCTTCTAAATTCTAATAAATACTTTAATAGTCAAAAAAACTTTCTAATCCTTTTATTTGTATAATTAAATGACTTAAGACTATATTTTTAACCAATACACCAATTAAGATCCATTGGTGGGACTCACATTCCTCTCTTTGGAGATACTTGAGCATTCTAAAGGTTGTGGATTATCCTCCCTTAGACCGGTATTAATTCCTTCTTTTTTACTGAGCATGGCTGATAGAAAAGACGTTAACATGGTAGAATCTTTGGAGTCAAAATTAATTGTGATCATCAATGTCCTTAACGCTCTAGCGGTTAGAACTGTTGAAATTGAAGGAAATTTTGCTAAGCTCCCTACAGCTACAAGAGTGGGAGTGGCTCACACTACAATACAACCACCTTTAGTTAATAAGTACTGCCATGTACATCTCAATATGAGAATTTGATTATATCGCACTACAAAAAGCCTCGAATCAGTTTCTCAAAGAAATTTGATGGTACTCGATCAAAATTTTGTGGTTTCGTAAACCAAGTTTGATTAGTAATATTCTTGCAATTGGAATGCTATTCAACTAAAGAGTCGCGAGTTGGATAAGTAGGAACATTGCTTTTTGGACAAGCTTTGTCTTGATTTGTCCCCTTATTTGAAAAAAGGTTTTCTATCTTGAGTAATTTTGAGACCTTTCTAGAAGTATTCGAGGAGGCATTTGAAGAACATGATAAGGCTTGATGGACAACCATTAAGATTTATTCTTTGCATCAAGGATCACGCTCTGCATCTGTTTACGCATCCGACTTCAAATAACTTGTTTGTGATATCAACTAGGGAGAAGAAGCGCTGGTGAGTCAATTTTATTGGAGACTCAGAGATGACGTGAAGAATGTATTGCTATCTCTACCCGACCCTTAAGCACTCAACAAAGCAATCAACTAAGCAATGAAGTGTGACAATTGGCTTTTTCAATGATATTAAGACTATTATTCCAGAGCTACACGGTATCCATGAGGAAACCAATTCTACTTGACTGCTCCTATCAAGAGTGTGGGAGCTCAATCTGAAACAAAAGAGATACAAATCAATACGATATGTTTCAAGCCTCTCACAACTGAAGAAAAGAAGCGACAATTTGAGCAAAATTTGTACTTATATTGTGGAGAGGCAAGCCATAAAGTTAGAAATTGTCCTAGAAAATAGACGCCTTAAACACCAAGACTCAAGAGCATGAGCGTGCAGAAAAATAAGGATGCTTAGCCACAATAGGAACCATGCGGCTGGACATCTCAATATCCCAAATTAATCAAGGTCCCTTTCTCTCAACTCAACCTTTTCATTGTTTTACGATACTTTTATTTCTTGGTATTCAAAAACTGCAAACTGATGCTCTATTAGACTCAATAGCATCTGCTTGCTTTTTAGATGAAGAGTTTGCCAAGCTTCACAAATTTCCTCTTGTGAAGAAACCAAAGCCTATCCATATAGAAGTCATAGATGGCCGACCTTTGTCTTCTAGCGATATTATTCATGAAACTAAATCGTTGAAGGTATGTCTTAAAAATCATGAAAGTATCATTGTGTTTAATATTATCAAGTCTCCTTCATGTCCAGTCATTTTGGAGATATCTTGGCTTGATAAATATAATCCATTTATAGATTGGAGGTTGCGGAAAGTGATATTTCCAACAAAATCCTTGAAGGTGGAACTTGCCAAGATAATATCTAGAAATAAATCCTTGTTCATAGGTGCGAGGGCCTTCATGAAGGAAGCAAAGCATAATACACCTCTTGTCATCTTCGCAATACCAGCTCGAAGAGATGCAACTTTGATTTTGATTATTCCAAAGTAATATGAAGAATTCAAGGATGTCTTTGACAAAAAGAATGTTGACATGCTACCAGAGCATCGACCATATGATTGTGCTATAGATCTCCAAGAGGGAGCACAACCACCATTTGGCTTAATCTATAATTTATCACAAGATGAGCTCTCAGCATTAAAGGATTACATTGAAGAGAATCTTGCAAAGAACTTCATTTGGCATTCTAAATCTCCAACAGGTGCACCTATTCTCTTTGTGAAGAAGAAAGATGGGTCATTACGAATATGCATGGATTATCGAGGCTTGAACAAGATCACCGTGAAGAATTAATATCCATTATCATTAATATCCGGACTCTTAAAATAACTTGGTGAAGCCAAAATATACACCAAGATAGATCTTCATGGAGCTTACAATCTTATATAAGTAAAGATGGAAGATAAATGAAAGACAACATTTCAGACGAGGTATGGATATTTTGAATATAATGTCATGCCTTTTGGATTGACTAATGCACCAATTATATTTCAACATTTGATAAATGATGTTTTTGAAGAGTATTTAGACAAATTTGTTGTTTGTTACCTCGATGATATTTTGATCTATTCCAAGAATATTCAAGAACATAAGGGTCATGTGAAGTTGGTGTTATAAAAACTTTGGGATGCAGGATTATACGCCAAGTTAGAAAAATGTGTATTCCATCAATCCAAAGTAGAATTATTTTGGACAAAGGATTGTTAATAGATCAGAAGAAAAATTCAAATAGTAACAAATTGGGCAGTACCAAAGACGGTATGGGACATGCAATGTTTTCTTAGGTTTGCCAACTTCTATTACATTTTCATCAAGAACTATTCACAAATCGCAGTCCCATTAATACGATTGACATCAAAGGACAAGCTTCAGTGGAGTATCCGAGCACAAGAGGCTTTTCAAGAGTTAAAGTTGGTGTTTATGACAGCTCCTATCTTGATACATCCCAACTTTATAAAGGCCTTCTATTTGGAAACAGATGCTTCTGACTTTGCCCTAGGAGCTGTATTATCATAGATGGGGAAGGATGATAAATTTCACCTGGTTGCATTCTACTCAAGGAAGTTTTTGGCAACAAAAATCAATTATGAAATTCACAATAAGGAGCTGCTTGTGATAATTGATTCTTTCTAAGAGTGGCGTCATTTATTAGAGGGTGTTGCACATCCGGTGACTGTATATACAGATCATAAGAATTTAGAATACTTTACAACAGCTTGAGTTTTGAATCGTCGCCAAGCTCGGTGGAACATGTCATTATCCCGATTTGACTTTATTATCACATATCGGCCAAGAAAGCAACAAGAATTATCGGATGCATTATCAAAGATATCATATCTAGCGTCGAAGACTGGAGATGCTTCATTTGATCAGTAGTGTACAACTTTGCTACAACCAGAACGGTTTTGCCTCCGCACCACCTCCATGATCATGCCAGTTGATGCTGATTTTTTAGAACAAGTCCATGGAGCATCAACTGTGGACTCATTAGTCTCGAATGTGAAGTAGCGCTTTGATAAAGACAAATTCAAGATTGAAGACGATGTCATGTTGTGGTTCGGCTACTATGTGAAAAAATTGTATATATATATTTAATGTACAATTTATTACATAGCTAAATGAGAGCCATATCAGTGGGCTTTTATTGGTTAAAGAATGTGATTGGATTGCTAGTTTAGAAAGGATCTATTATAAGGATTATTATTAAGGTTTATACAACCTTATTTTCTTTTTAGTAGTGACTTTTGAAGTTTATTTTATATTGATAGTAACTTGTATATATCTTAACCACCTATGTTAGACATTGGTGATCCTTAAAATCTTATTTACTTCTTTTATTTGGTGTTTAAAGCACCAAGTATGTAAATCTTATAAGAAGAAGGATTAGAAAAAGGTTTTTAGTGTAAAAAAGGTAGTTTGGCCATCCATGTAGATGAATAGAGGTGGATGATAGAAATCTCTATTCTAATTGGCCAAAAATCATATCCAATGGGCTTCAAGGAGGCTGCCCGAGGGTTTATCAGGAGTTAAGGTTTGTTTTTCGAGGTGAGTCGAACATCAGAGGCTAGGATCATAAGGTTTAGGTTTTTGGATCTGGTTTAGGTGCAAATTTTGTGTGATTTGCACTTTTTATGAAGAAGTTATAGGCGCCCAAAGTTAAGGTGTTGATTTTGGACCTACTGTCACTCTTTTGGGTATAGCTCGTGCATATAGAGAGCAATTGAGGATCGGCGACTGAGGTTGAAGAGAACACTTTCACAGCTATACTTTTTATATATAGCTTGATAAAATCCAATCTAGAATGAAGGAGATATTGGGAGTTGAAGTCAGTGCTTACAAACTTAAGGGCAGTAAGTAACCCGCTTACATAGTGGTTACATTTTGAGCTATATCTAATGAAATTTGATAGATTTTTGGCTCAAAATTTTCAGAAGTGTATATGCTTATATCACAAGACTATATACAAATATTTTGTGGCATTAGGGTTTTTGGTTTGTGAGATATAAAGAAAATAGTGCTTGGGTGTCTCTGAGCTAGGGTTTTAAGTACTTACTAGGGATTTTGAGATATTAGACGATCAAAAATGAATTTATGGTTGATTCTTTCTTGTGATGAAACTTTAGAAAATTATCTATATTTTGAATTAAATTTTATAGAAACTAAATAGTTAGATCAAGAGTTATTGGACTCTAAAGTTTAGCAAGAATTAGGTCCTTGCACGTGAATAAAGTTTTGAAGGGTTTTTGTGGAAATTTGAACCCTTTTTGTACAAACTTACTTGAATACAAGAGGGTTTACATATATAACTTCTCTTTTGTGAGATTTTTATATTATTTTTCATTTTTATTAAGGACAAATGACTTGTTGGATTTTGCCATCAAATTTCAAATAAACTCTCTACAATGAGGTACCCAGTGTATTCCCAGATAGAAGGCCACGTCATACGACAACAGGTTATTATATTTTGAAGATCGACTATACATATCGGAAGGACCAATTCGACTTTGTATTCGTCAATCTCAATATGACTTCCCGGCCGCAGGTCTTTTCGGATCCAATAAAATAATAGAGCTTATTTTCCAAGACTTTTGATGGCCTCAAATGTGGAAGGTAGTGAAGAACTTTGTGCTATCATGTGACCATTGTTCAAGATCAAAGAATCTTTGACATTGCCCTTATAGGCTTTTACAACCTTTGCCAATTCCAAAACAACCATGGTCTTCAATATCTATGGACTTCATCACACATTTGCCACCTTCTGCAACATTTGATGTAATTTACGTAGTGGTAGATTGATTTACAAAGATGATACATTTTATTCCATACAAAAAGACAACTTCTGGTAAAGAAGTTTACAACAAGATTGTTCATTGACAATATATATCAGTATCATGGTTTATCAGATGATATTATTTCGGATCAAGGGCCTCAATTTATATCAAAGTTTTAGAGGTCACTTTTTGACATACCGAGGATAGATATCAAACTCTCTTCTGCCTTCTATCTTCAAACCAATGGTCAAACAGAGCAAGTCAACCAAATCTTGGAGCAATATCTACGATGTGCGATCAACTATCAACAAGACAATTAAACTACATATCTACCATTGGTGGAGTTTGCATACAACAATTTGATCCATGCCTCAAACCAACAAACACCTTTCTTTGTAAATTATGGATATCATCGAAAATTCAATTTGTTGGATAAATCCAAAGATAAAAATTCAACAGTTGAAGATCTTACAAAGCATTTAATGGAGATCCAGACTACCTTGAAGTTTCAGTTACAGGTAGCTCAAGACTCACACAAAGCTTCTACAAACAAATTTTGAAAAGATTCTTCTACTTTTTAAATTGGAGATAAGATTTGGCTCTTGCGACAAAACATCAAGATTATTCCAGCTTGCGATAAGTAGGATTATAGGAGGTTGGGACCATTCTGCATTCAGGAGCAAATCAATCCGGTGGCTTATTGGCTGAAACTACCCACATCCATGAAGGTACATCCAATCTTTCATGTTTCTCTTCTAGAAGCTTATAGTGAATCAATTTGTATTTAATTCACTGACATGGCTATGATGTAAATGAGCAGACTTAGGAGCCAGCAAAAAATGTAATAAATGCATCGCAAAAGATACACGAATTTCATCGATGATATCTTGATAAATCAAAAGTCGGCTACTAACAAAACGTGAAGATGAAGCCTTCTCCAAAGGAATATATATAAGTAGGATCCATGTGTTATCGAAATATAACTTGTTGTATTTTTCTTTCTTGTAGTATCAAGATATCTAATCTCAAAGTATATTTAGATCTGGTTGGTGAAAATGAAGATATTGCAATAGTGATGCCATTTCAACCGAATAGCTCACAGCGTCAACCTCGAGATGAAGAATTAAAAAAACCAAGAAGACTTTGAAGATTATCAAATAATAGGTTACTCGAAATGATATTTTCAGGTCACTTCCATAATGAAGACATAGAAGTTTAGGTATGGTCTCAAGTGGAAGATATTGGTCATTACCGATGGCTACAAGGACCTATAAATCATCTGCCTTATAAATGACAATTGGAATATATTGCAGAGCCTATATGCCAAATCTTTGATTTCCTACGTTTGTGAGCATACATCTCAAATGGCTTCTTGGAGACCTCGAAGCTAGAAGAGGGGATGATGTCAAGGACGTGCTTATTAGAACCTTCTAGAATATTTTAGAAGGTACTTAGAACTCTTTAGAACCTTTCAAAACCTTCTAGGATCTTCCAAATAGATAGAAATTGCTTGAGAAGCTTCCTAGTTGGTAGAAGTTACTTGAGAAGCTCCTTAATTGGTGGAAGTTATTTGAGAAGCTTCCTAGCTAGTAATGGTTACTTGAAAAGCTTCTTAATTAATGAAAGTTGCTTGAGAAGCTTCCTAGATAGGAATATATATTGGAGCCGAGGCTGAAGAGTTCTTCAGTCTCGACAACACATGTCTTCGAACTCTAGCTCACTTCTCTAGTGTTGCTCTTGTACTCATCTGATTAACCTAATTCTTGCTAGTTCTTCTTGAACTTCTTGTTTAGACTTTTAGTCTATATTATGCATTTGTAACAATAATAGGAATTGTGCAATTGGAACCTTGTACAATTTCTAATGAAGGTCCTATTCTCTCTTCAAAATCCTCTCTTTGTTTTATAATATTATTTATTTAGGACCAAGAAACTACAGAGCCTCTGCTTTATTAGATTCAAGAGCCTCAGTATGCTTTCTAGATGAATAATTTGTTAAGAATCATAAAATATCTTTAGTACAAAAAACTAAATCCGTACATATAGAAGTCATAGATAGTCATCTATTGTCTTTTGGAGATGTCACTCATGAAATCCGTCCTATAAAAGTAATAATAGATGGTCATAATAGCTACATAACTTTTAACATAATTAAATCTCCATTTAATCCAATTATTTTAGGTTTATCATGGCTAAAAAAATATAACTCTCAAATATATTGAAATTCTCATAGATTTGATTTTCTTAAAATATTATTAAATATCCTGCCAATCAAGTAAAAAGCTATAAGTCTAATATAATAAAATTTGTACTTATAGGTACAAAAACTTTTATATATACAACAAAAGAAGGATCAACTTTTCTTATTTATACCACATCCGTTTCACATGGTGGAAAGACTTTAAGTGGCATTCTAAGCCAATATTTAGATTATCAAGACATTTTTGAAAAAAAAAATGTAGATATTCTTCCAGAGCATCGTCCATATGATTTTTCAATTGACCTCAAGGAAAGAACTCAGCCACCATTTGGACCAATCTACAATTTATCACAAGGTGAGTTACCTAACTCAAGGCGTATATTGATGAGAATTTGGCCAAGAATTTCATACACCATTCTAAATCTCCAACAGGAGCTCTAATCCTATTTGTGAAGAAAGAAGATGAATCATTGCGGATGTGTGTTGACTATTGAGGACTCAACAAGATCACAATCAAGAACAGATATCCATTACCTTTGATATCAGAACTCCTTGACCAGTTAAATTAAGCTAAGATCTATACAAAAATAGATCTAAGAAGAACATACAATCTAGTATACATCAAAGCAGGAGATGAATGGAAAATTGCGTTTTGAACCAGGTATGGACATTTTGAATATAATGTCATATCTTTTGGACTTACAAATACACCAACTGCTTTTCAACATGTCATGAATGATATTTTTCATGAGTTCCTAGATAATTTTGTCGTCTGCTATCTAGACGATATTTTGATCTATTCTAAGAATGTAGAAGAACATGAAGTACATGTTCTTCAAGTATTACAAAAACTTAGAGATGTGGGATTGTACGCCAAGATAGAAAAGTGTATATTTCACACTACTCAAGTTGAATTCTTAGGATACATTATTTCAAATGATGGTCTCATGATGGATCCTAAGAAAGTCCAGACAATTATGAATTGGAAGATTTCAAAGAGAATAAGAGATGTCCAATATTTTTTGAGATTTGCCAATTATTATCGGATCTTCATCAAAGACTTCTCTCAAGTTGTAGCTCCACTTACACGTTTGACCTGTAAAGACAAACTCCAATGGAATCAAGAAAATGAAGCAATATTTGAAGCTCTAAAGACATCGTTTGATTCTGCACCAATCTTGTATCATGTTGACTTTTTCAAGGTATTTTTTATAGAAACAGACGCAATAGACTTTGCCTTGGGTGCAGTTTTGTCACAAATGAGAACTGATGACAAATTTCATCCAGTAGCTTTTCATTCAAAAAAAATTTCATCAGCCAAGCTCAATTATGAAATCTACAACAAAGAACTTCTTGTAATCATGGATTCTTTTTAAGAATGGCATCATTATCTAGAAGGTGCTTCTAGTCCAATCACCATATATACGGATCACAAGAATCTCAAGTATTTCATGTCGATACACGCATTGAATTGTTGTCAAGCTTGTTAGAGTATGTCTTTATCAAGATTCGAGTTCATTATCACTTATCGGCCAGGATAACAACAAGGTTTGTCCAATGCCCTTTCTAGATGTTCTTATTTTGCATTAAAAAAAGGAGATGCAATTTCTGAGCAATAAATAATGGCCCTCTTGAATTGGAGCAATTTCATCTTCGAGCAATGAAATCAACATTGATTGTTGATTCAACTTTTCTCAAGCAAATTCAATCAAGTATGTCCTTAAACCCTCTTGTTTATGATATCAAGAATAATTCTTCTAAGACTTATAATTTTTCTAAATTCGAATTCAAGAATAATTCTTCTAAGACTTATGATTCTTCTAAATTCAAGTTCAAGAATAACCTTCTGTATTTTGAAGGATGCCTATATGTTCCAAAAAGAGAAGCATGTTTACTTGTTCTTCAAGCACGTCATGATTTTCTAGCAGCAAGACATTTTGGATACAATAAGACTTTGAAACTTATATCAAGAGATTTTTGGTGGCCTCAAATGTAGAAGGCAATCAAAGATTTTGTATAATCATGTGATATTTGTTCAAGATCAAAGACTCCTTGTCATCAATCTTTTGGGCTTCTTTAGCCATTACTTAATCCAAAACAACCATGGTCTTCTGTTTCTATGGATTTCATCACAGATCTTCTAAGCTCAAGATCTTATGACTCTATATTTGTGATAGTAGATTGGTTCACTAAGATGGCATATTTTGTACCATGCATAAAATCTATCACAAGTGAAAAAAAAAAATAAGTTTTTCATTGATAATATCTATCGCTATCATGGATTACGAAGGGATATTATATCAATTAGAGGGACGCAATTTATGTCAAGATTTTAAAGAATGCTTTTTAAGATTTTAAAAGTGGATATAAAGCTATCTTTAGCTTTTTATCCTCAAATTGATGAACAAACGGAGCATATAAATCAAGTCTTCGAACAATATTTGAGCTGTACCATCAACTACCAACAAGATGATTGGACAATTTTTTTGCCATTAACAAAATTTACTTATAATAATACAATACATTCTTCTACGCAACAAACACCTTTCTTTGCCAATTATAGTTACTACCCATGACTTGATGCTTTTGACTTTTCAAAAGTTGATAATCTAGCGGTAGAAGATTTGGCAAATTGTTTGTCAAAGTTACATGCAATAATCAAGGTGAAATTAAAAGAAGCTTAAGAACGAAAAAAAATAAATGCAGATGTGTATTGTAAGGAACAACCACAATTTAACGTAGAGGATAAGGTATGGTTACTTTGTTGCAATATGATGACTACTCATCCTTGTGATAAGTTCGACTATTATAGGCTTGAACTTTTTTCTATTTCTGAACAAATCAATCTAGTTGCATATCGATTACACCTACCACAGTCCATGAAGATTCATCTTGTATTTTACGGGTTACTATTCGAGCCATATAAGACAATGGATATAAAAGGAAGAAGATAAATGCCATTGCCTCTTGTAGAAGTAGACAACAATGAAGAATTCGAGGTTGAAGAGATTTTAGATTGAAAGCAATGCTAAAATCAACTAGAATAATTTGTGCATTGGCGCGGATATGATATTAGTGAACGCACGTTGTCGTATGATGTGGCCTTCTATCTGGGAATATATTGGATACCTAGTTGTAAAGAGTTTATTTGAAATTTGATGGCAAAAATTCAACAAGTAACTTATCCTCAATAAAAAAGATAAATAATACAACAATCTCACAAAAGAGAAGTTATGTATATAAACCCTTTTGTATTCAAGTAGGTTTGTATAAAAAGGGTTCAAATTTCCTCAAAAATCCTTCAAAACTTTATCATCCGCAAGGACTTATTTCTTACTGAACTTTAGAATAAAATAACTCTTGATCCAATAATTTAATTTCTATAAAATTTAGTTTAGAGTGTAGATAATCTTCTTAAGTTTCACCACAAGAAAAAATCAACCATAAATTCGTTTCTGATCGTTTGATATTTCAAAATCCCTAGTAGGTGCTTAAAACCCTAGCTCAAAGACACCCGAGCATTATTTTCCTTATATCTCACAAACCCAAAACCTTAATGCCACAAAATTTTTGCACATAGTCTTATGACATAAACATATACACTCCTAAAAAATTTGAGCCAAAAATCTATCAAATTGCATAAGATGTATGCAAAATATTTTTTAATTCAACAAATATTGATTGATTGATTGATATATGCTCAATTGGATATCATAGATTTTTCTATAATATTATGCAAAGAAAGTTCCATGATTATAATCAAATTGTTTGTATACAAAATATTACATAAATAAGACAAATATTTATTGATTAATATATTATCAATTGGATATCATAGATTTTTCTACAATATTGTACAAAGAGATATATAATTTATAAAATAAGCTATAATGATACAAGAGCTATAAATAAATAAATAATTTATTATTATTGTTGTTGTTGTTATTATTATTACTATTATTATGACAATATTTCTCTCTTTTCTTTTTTGAATGTGGGACTAAAAATTGAAGATTTTCCATATTTTATTAGAATTTTTTTATTTTTTTATTTTAAATTTAGGTGGATGTGCATATATTGACCACTCTTATATTAGGAATGGTGGTTAAGGGAATACGTATATATATCACATAAGTTTTTGGATTTGATGAAACAATTGGCTTGAGTGACATCATGTGTTTATAATCACTACATAAAAATTATAAAAAATGGGGTGCAGATACAATCTTAGAAAAACTATTTATGCATATAAATAAAGTATCTTGATGCACACACACACACATATCAATATATGAATTTTTTTGGCAAGCTTCGTATGAATGCGAATTTGTATAACTAAACGAACACAATACAAATCTTCTATGTCCAAGTGTACACATGAGCTGGATGGGATATGGACAGTGGAGTGGACACACGAATGAATGAACAAAAGGCTGGGGGAACGGGATGAACAGATATAGTCATTCATCCAGAGAGGAAGGGTCTCCGACGCGGTCCACAGAAGGGAGAGAGGGAAGGAGGGGGAGGAAAGGAGGGGGGAGGGAAGGCGGCAGGTACGGGGAGGCACGCCAATTGCGTGGTGGGATAGTGAAGCTTCGTGGAGGGTTGCGTTGTGGGGGGGGAGGGAGGGAGGTCAAACTTTGACGCTCCCACTGGTGGCCTCGTTCGACTGGGACTGGGACTACTAATACTACAGTAACACCAACCAAGCCAAGTAAGCATGCAAGAATTCAAGAAAGCCAGGCTAGCTAGCTAGCTAGCTAGCAAACAAACAAACAAACAAACAAGGAAATGCTGGTGATTGATTGCCGAATCCAGGGGAGGGAGCCCGCGATCCTGCAGGGCTGCTCTGCTGCACTGCCCACACCGCCCCCGACGATACACTACCCATTCATTCATGCCGGCTACTGTTTGGTGCCCCAGGCTTTCTGTTCCTATTTGGACTTGGGGTTGCACCCGGTCGTGTCCTTGCGGTATCTTCATGAAGGTGGCTGTGGCTGTGGTTATGGCGGTAGAGCTACGCCCATGATGGATTTTTAGCGAGCTGAGCAGAGGTTTGTTTTTAGACGCGTGAGAGCGGGTGCGTTGGGTGGTGTTGTTGTTGGGGTCCAACCGCTATTGTCTGGACTGGTCGTGGATCTTAAGGGTTTCCTAGAAAGGGTGTGTAGGACGGAGCTCTGACTGCGTCTACGGTGGTCTAGCTATGGCGAAGTTAGGTTAGTGTGCACAGGAAAGGGTTCATTTGAGGAGGAGAGCGCTCGTTTGCATAATTGTTACTAGGTTTGGTTCCTATTGACAGGGTTTTTAACGAGGATGGGGGCGGACAAAGGAGCTGGGGCATGTCAAGTGGTGACTCGGGATTTGCGACGACCGTCCCCGATTTGCACCGTATCGCGTTACAGCCCTCGCCGTTCCAGCAACGCTTACTATCCAGATTTTGCTTACCGAGTCGATGTGAAGCGGAAATGCTTACAGGTGCTGTCCGTCGTGGGTCCGTCGAAGTTCGTGCAGGGTGCTGAGGTTGAGGGATCTTCTTGTTTCAATAGATTGAGAGCCGAGGGGGAGGCCAAGTGCATAGAAGAATACAGCACGAGGCTTGGATACAGATATTGCAACACCCCACCTTCCACGTTTTACTTCCCGGCCATTTTTGAGTGTCTCTGCAGCGAGGACGCGAAGGTGGGCGAGGATGGGAAGCTGGATTTGAAGCCGGAAGTGAAGTGGGTGAATCCCTTGCCGTTTGATTCTGGGGCGGAGGATCTCGTCATGTCACTTGCAAGGCATGCAAGTGAGTGGATCGCATATTTCCAGAGAAATATTTCTAAACTGCACAAGGGTTCCTCAGACCACACCAAGCTCTCGCTCGTGTTGCAACTGGATGTGATCAACTGCGAGTCGTGGACTACACGCGTGCCGAAATCGCCTCACGAGGCTAGATTTGTTTCTGATTTCATCAACACCCAAGGAGCGGCGAAGAAACAGAAGGGTGTTCGATATCGTCCGGATCGGGGAAAATGGGTTGCCGAATTTAACCCTCCGGGCAAGAAGAATAACAAAATATCACTAGGTGAGTATGATGGTTTGGATGAAGCTGCGCGGGCGGCAGATGCTGGTATGTTCTGTTACGGCTCCAAGCGAGCGTCATATAATTTCGACGACAGCCCCAGATTTTTGCAACAACGGCCGCAGCCGGTTACGAGTGACAAGGAAGCGGTTCGCAAATGGGCTAGGAATTTCGCAAAAATGATGGCGAATACCTCACCTTCACCTTCCATGAGTGTTGATGGCGGCCAGTCAACGTCATGTTTAAGCTTCGGTAATGATATCCCCATTCCCACGTCCTTCTCCAATTCTCGAATGCTGCAGCACATTCCTTCTTCCAACTCTACCTCCAATCTTTACCAAGTCTTCCCTAGGGTTGGCGCAATAGACTATGAATTGTTGATGGATGACTGCGATTCCAGCTCCGCGTTGTCATTTCTTGACGTCCCTCAGCATAATATCAGCAGAGACACGTCCAATCCTCTGGATCAGGAATGCACTCAGATGATTGTCTGTCAGGATCCAGGACAGATTGTGTATCCGGATGAAGCCTTGTTTCAGAACAATTTCGGGGTTCAGGATGTCGACTGTTGGGTTCCCCCTCTGTTGCAAACCACTCTGATTCGGACATCGTCGGATGGTAATTGGGCCTCAGATGACCTGTTTCCATCTTACCCCCCTTCTAGTAATCCCGAAGTCGAGCGTTGCAGCATTCAATTAATTAGGTAGGTAGAGTGGAGCTTAACGTGTGAAGATAGATAGACTCACATAACGAGATTTTTCTTTTTTTTCTTTTTTTCTTTTTTCTTTCTTTCTTTTCTTTTCTTTTCTGGTCTTTTTAAAAAAAATTCCCTTCCGGCAGCGCTGCCGCCACAGAACGTCTTGAATCTGTTGTGCGTCATCTTTGTGGTTGATAGCGTCTAGAAGAATATGTACAGTAAATAGTGGGGCGAGATTTGGGGTACTATTTTCAGTGCCTAGAGGAGTCTCTGCATCTCTGCATCTCTGCATCAAGCAAATATGCTAGAGACTCAACCAGTTAGGAAAATGCATCGGGGCCACCTTCGAGGATGTGCTTCCAGGAGGTGCACAATGTTTGTTGATTAGCTCAAGTACATCATGTATGATTCTCCTCTTCAAAGTTTGATGCTTTTGTGCGATTCAAGCTGCTCCTTGTGACTCTCCCACTTCAGTTTAATCCAAATTTTCCATTCCATTACAATCGAGTCCATTGACGTGCACCTCTCAGAAAAGGAAGCCGAACATACTGTAACGACACTAGCAAACAAAAATCATTAACAAATGGTAGATAAAGTAATCTTTCAAGTGGATGACTTACATTCTTACAGATTTTCAGTTTCCCTACAAAAAAAACATATATATATATATATATATATTTTTGCATATAAATTTTTTCAGGTCCATAATAGAAACCAGAAAACAAATCTTATATAATATTTTTGGAGATGTCTTTTATTTCATTTGTCCAATGATCTTAAAATTTTATACATATTATTAATTTTTTAATTTTTATATTGTGTCAATGTTTATACACCTTTCAAATATTTAACAATTTATCAAAATCTTTTAAGATGTGTAGCAAAATAAGATTAAATAACACAAATAGTCACTAAATAATAATAAAAGAATCATCAAACTTTCACTAAGTGTTTAATATTGCACAAGTTTATATCAAAAAAATTGAAATAAAAAATTGACAAATTCTATACACATTAATCAATTTGTAAGTTTATACAAGTATTATTGTGTATTTCTTTTCTTTTTCTTTTCAATTCTTGATACTAAGTGAAAAGATGGATATTTAAAATTAACAAAGATTTTAAGAATTTTAATAGTAGAAATTATTAGAATAAATAACTTATATTCTTTTGATTTAAAAGATTTTAATTTTACTTCTTTTGGAAGTGTATGTTAAAACTTATAAGTTCTAAAATATATCAAATATAATATTAATTTTTTATCTTTTTTTTTTCTTTAATATAAATATAAATATTTATTAATTTTAATTCAAATTTTCAAGCAAATGGTACTATGTATGCAATAAGATGTATTTGAAAAAAAGAATGTGGATATCTTGCCAAAACATCATCCATGTGACTGTACTATTGATCTTCAAGATGGAACACAACTATCTTTTGGTCCAATTTATAACTTATCAAAGAATGAGCTTACAGCATTGACTTAGTATAATGACAAGAATTTAGCAAAGAATTTTATTTAATAATCAAAATCTCTTGTTAGTGTACCTATACTCTTTGTAAAGAAAAAAGATGGATCTCTATGGATGTAAATTGGCTACTATGGCCTCAACAAAGTAATGATAAAAAATTATTATTCTTTGCTATTGATATTTGGACTCTTTGATCAATTTGGTCAGGCTAAGATCTACACCAAAATAAATCTCCGCAGAGCTTATAATCTAGTACGCATCAAAAAACGGGGCA
Source organism: Physcomitrellopsis africana (assembly GCA_036785485.1). Lineage (NCBI taxonomy): Eukaryota > Viridiplantae > Streptophyta > Bryopsida > Funariales > Funariaceae > Physcomitrellopsis > Physcomitrellopsis africana. The sequence continues at coordinate 369,996 of JAWRVF010000217.1, read as the reverse complement.
AATAGAAAATCACTTTTTATACAAGATATGGATACTTCAAATATAATGATGTATCTTTCAGCCTCACAAATGTGCTAGCCATTTTCTAACATTTAATAAATAATACATTCTATGAATTCTTTGATGATTTTGTTATATGTTTTTTAGACAATATCTTGATTTATTCCAAGACTCTAAAAAAGCATAAATAATATATCCGCCTTATCTTACAAAGATTACAAGATATTAGATTGTATGCCAAATTAGGAAAATAGATATTTTATGAGCTCTAAGTAGAATTTCTTGGCTATATCATTTTAAATGAAGGTTTAATGCTAGATCCAAAGAAGATTAGGTCCAATAGCAATTAAACAACTCTAAAATTGGTATATAATGTCTAATATTTTTTTAGATTTATAAACTTCTATATGATCTTTATTAATAATTATTCTCAAATAACCACTCTGCTTATATAATTAATATGCAAAGATAAGCTTGAATGGAGATCAAAAGTTTAAAAAGCCTTTCAATGCTTAAAAACAACAATTACTATAGCCTTTGTTTTAATTCACTTAGACTTTTTTAAGCCATTTATTATAAAAATCAATGCCTCAGACTTCATATTGAGAGCAATCTTATTACAACTTGAAAGAGAAAAGAGATTGCATCTAATTTTATTTTATTCTAAAAAATTCTTAATTGTAAAGATTGATTATAAGATCAATAACAAAGAACTTTTTGCTATTGTGGATTCTTTCTAGGAATAGTACCATTTGCTTGAAAATACTTTATATTGTATAATTGTATATATAGATCACAAGAACCTTGAGTATTTTATATGAGCTTGTATTTTAAATTGTTATTAGGCTTATTGGAGCAGGTCTCTATGCCGTTTTGACTTCAACATGATATATCAACTTGAAAAGCAATAAGGATTGTCAAATACTTTATCAAGACAATCATACCTTGCGCCAAAAGAAAGAAAGACAATATACAACTAATAACAAATAATATTCTTAAAATCCAAGAAATTCTATGTTTGAGCAATTTTTATATCAATTTTAATAGATTCTTTATTTTTTTATTAGATTTATATAAACTTGACTATGGATCTTCTTTATTTATATATTAAATATCATTTTAATAATATACATAATAATTCAAATAAATTTAAGTTTGAAGATAGTATCTTTTATTTTAAAGAACATCTATTTATATCCCAAAAGAATCATTACGCCTTTGCATTTTCTAAATACATCATGATTTTCGAATTGAAGGATATTTTAGATTCAATAAGACATTGGAATTCATTTCTAAAGATTTTTTATGGCTTCAAATATAGTAAGCTGTTAAAAAATTTGTCTTCCCTTATAACACATATTCTACATCAAAGAATCCTCAACATTGCCCACATAGACTTCTTCAACTGCTACCAATTTTGAAACAACTATGGTTTTTTTTATCTTTATAGACTTCATTATAGATCTTTTACCATCAAATTCTTTTGATATCATATATATAATTGTTAACCAATTTATTAAGATAGCACATTTTGTCCCTTGCAAGAAGACCATTATTGGTGTAGAAACAATCAAATTTTTTATTGATATTATGGATTGACATATGATATTATATTAGATTGAATACCATAGTTTGTACCTAAGTTTTGAAAGTTATTTTTTAAAATTCTTTAAATAGATATTAAACTTCTTTCAATATTTTATCTATAAATCAATGGCCAAATAAAGAAAGTCAAACAAATCTTGGAGTAGTATTTAAGATATACCATCAATTATTAATAAGACAATTAGACATCTTATTTATTTCTAGCCAAATTTGTCTACAACATAGTTTATGCATGTACTTAATAAACTCCATTTTATTCCAATCATAGTTGTCATCCAAAATTAGATATATTATTTGTTGGTGGATCCTAAAATCCAGCGGCAAATGACTTTGCAAGCTGAATTGATAATATCTAAGCTATCTTAAAACTTCAAGTAAAAAAAGTTGAAGTACTCTTCAAAGAAGTAGTTGACATATAAAGGAAGGAACAACCTCTATTTTAAGTTGTGAATAAAATATGGCTGCTTCAATATAATATAAAGACTACTCTATCATTTGACAAGTTATACTATCAAATGTTGGGATCATCTCCTATTCAAAAACAAATTAATTATATTGCTTACTAATTGGAACTACTAGCATCCATGAAGATACATCATATTTTTTATACATTTCTTTTAGAATCTTATAGAAAATTAAGCATATCAAGAAGAATACAACTACCATTGCCTAATATTGAAATGAATAGCCATGAAAAATTTGAGGTAGAAGAAGTAATTGATTTGAGGCTAAAGCAAAGATAGTTGGAATATTTTGTGCATTGGCATAGTTACAATATTAGTGAGCACATATAGGAGCTAGCCTAAAATTTAATCAATGCATTGCAAAAGGTACAAGAATTTCATCAACAGCATCCTTTTAGATCTAAACTAGCAACATGTGTTAAATAACACTCGTATTTGATATATCCAAATGTGATATATTTTAGACTTTGCAATTTTTTGTAAGAAAAAAGGAAATAGTTCCAAAAGTTTCAAAGCTCAAACTTTATATATATATAAACTAATAAATCTAAAATTAATTTCATTCTACCTTATGATTATGATATGTCTTTGATTTAGCTTGCATAGTGAAATATGGATAGTTAAGAGGACAATATCATGCCAATTAGACCATCTCAACCAAGCATTTTATATTGTCGATTTCAACATGAAGAACTACTTGAACTAAGAAGACACTTAGGAATATCGAACAGTTGTTCTATGACAATCATCATTGAAGTAAAACTTGTCCATAAAAGACACTCTAAAATAATTTTTGAAGGACATTTTGATAACAAAGATATATCTTTGACTTCTTTTTTTTTTCATCAATTTTAATTCTATCCTTCCTTAAGGAACTTAGAGCTAAAGGGAGAGGTGATATCATGGATATATTAAAAGATTTTATTTAATTTTTGAAGATTCTAGAAGATTCTATTTGATCTTAGAAGATTCTTGATGATTTCAAAAAGGCCCTAACAGCTCTGAACAGATTCAAAGAAGGTTTCAAAAGATCCTAGAAGATTCTAAGAGATTTTAGATGGTTGTAGAAGAATCTTAGACTTGCTTCACCTTTAAAAATCAAAAAAATTCTTCAAGGAGCTTCTTTGTATCTAATATATATATAAGTCAAGGTTGAGGGGACATTCAGTCTCAACAATGCAATTCTTGTGTCTCAACTAGGACCTTCTAGTCTTATTCTTGTACCTTGTTGTAGCTCCTTTCTTGTGATATAAAGTGAACTTCTTCTATTTCAGTTCTTTAAACTTTTAGAATCTTATTCTACTTGAGTGGTGTGTCTATAATACATTAATTATTAAAAAAAATATCCAAAAGTTCAAATATTGCTACAACTATATTAGAAGTTAATTGAAAGGTCTAAAATATTTTTAGAATTATGTTAAAACATCTAGTATCTTCTTTTGAAGCATTGTGTAGAAACAATGACATCATTTAGGAGTTTCATATAATTAAGAATCTCCTAAGTTATCATGTGGCTATATTGAAAAATAATCTAAAATATTTTTAAAATAAAAACCTATTTGAAAATATTGTTAAGCTATAAAAGTTTATATTGTAAGTTTCTTGGCTTTTGATAAACTTTCATAAAAATTCTAAAAATTAATATTTGTAAAAAAAACCTAAGATTCTTTTGAATCTTGTCTTTTATATAATCTTATATAATACTTGGATTGAAAAAAAAACTTTTGTTGGCAAGATTGAGGTGCTTCTTGCCTTATATTTTTTATTTATATTATAAAAATTAGATCCTATAAAAGCTTCTAAGTAAGGTTTCAAAAATTGCAAAATAAAAATATTTTATAAGAATTCCTAAAAGATTAAAAAATCTCTTAAATAATTGTAGAAGTTTCTAAAAAATCATAGAATATTCTTAAAATTTTTGTATAATTTTAAAATATTTTAAAATCTTATAAGTGGTATTAGAAGATTCTAAAAGTTTCTTATAATCTACAAAAAAAATTATATAGACATCTATAAGATTATGATAAATGCTTGTAGTTGTAATTTATTGTTAATTTGTGATATTACATAATTTTTTAATAAAATATTTTATATAGAGATTTAATAATAAAATTCTTTATATTTCTATAATATTTAAAAAAAAATTAAAAATTCACAAGGCATGTGTTGTCTATTGGTTTCTATTATATAGATACATAAGCCTATTCAATTAATAATAATAATTGTAATTACTTTGTCTTTGTGATTTTTTTTGATAATAATTTGGTATGAATAGAGGTTTTTAAAAAATTCTTATAAAATTACTTTTGATCCACTAAATTTAATATTTCCAACTTGTAGAGATAGATTTAAGGCTTATACATATTTTTAAAGATTTTAATGCTATAATTACTTAAAATAAGATTATATTCAAAGTTCAAAAGATTCTACTTTATATTAAAGATACCTATGTAATACTAAAGATTATATAAATTATTGGAGATGATCTAAAAACTAAAAATAAAATTTAAATTTTTTATTTGAAAAATTAAAAAGTATCTTCTAATTTGACCTTTTAAAGCTACACAAATAAGACTTGATTTATAAAAATAAATAATTTCTAATATAATTTAGTTTATTTTTTTATTTTTCTTTTATATATCTTAATAGTATCAACAATATGAAGTTAAACAAAATTTAAAAGATAATATATTCATATATTATTGAAGAAGAGAAAAAATAAAGAAAGAAAGAATAGATAAGATAGAAAAAATTAGAATAGCTATTACCAATTACAAAGAGATTAGAGAGTTTTATATTAAGATTGGAATATACAAAAAGCATTGGTAAGACTAAGGATGGCCTTATTCTTGCCTCTATACATACTAGGTGCTAAGAAGGCCTTGTAGAAGCTTCTTAAGAACTATAAGATTTATAGTCCAAGTATCAAGTTATAGATTGCTTCCAATAAGGCTTTTTAAAAGTTAGAAATTGGTAGGTCAAGTTCCAATAGTTACATGGCATATCTATAGAAATCTAAAAAATTAATTTACACCTAAAAAAATTCTTTGAAATTTCTTAAGAAAGATATTATCTACCTATTTATTTCTATTTATTTCTATTTATATAGATAATATAGATATTTATTATAAATAATTAGCTTCTACTTATTGATATAATTTGTATTATATAATATTTAATTTCAACTAATATATTGGTTTTAATTTATAAAAATATTCTTGATAAAATTCTTTTATCCTTATTGGTGTATTGATTGAATTAGATAATAACTCCTATACTAGTTTATTAATTTTGGTTTGTCATTTTATTTATTCTACCAATATTACCTAGAATAAACTTGCAAAGGGAGATTCAAACACGGAAAAAGACTAAATGTCTGAGACACACTGTTAGGATCACACAATTAACCGCTTTTAAACATTTGAATCCAATATACACGCAAATACTCTAAAGCAATGCCATCCACTTCATCGGTTGTGCTATTCCACAACTAAGAATAAACTTCATAATACAATCTTTCATAAATTTTCTTACTGTAATCTGTTGTCTTTCTCTAATCTTATAATAACAATCAACAATGTTGTACTGTCTCAATAGACTGCATACACCTACTTCATATTCCAATCACTAGAAATAACTCTCACTAAAAATCTTTCTGAAATGAATCAACTTTAATATTCTCTTTCACCACTCAACTCTCATAGTCAATACGACATAACATTCTCATTGATAATTGAATTATATCAATATGTTTCGCCTTTGATTGCCAATTTTCCATACCAAACTCAAGCATCAATCAATTATAATTTCTTACTCATCTACATATACTGAATTTTTACTTTATTACTATATTTCACAGTTGATATGGTACAATCAATCAAAATATAATTTGGATTCTCTACTACACTCTAACACAAAAAAAAAAAAAAAAAAAAAAAAAAAGAGAGAGAGAGAGGTAGTACCAAGCTTACCTTGGCTCTTGACTCTCACAGTCGGGCCCCAATTTCTTCTTCACTATTCTCTTTATATTAAAAACTGAGGTACCAACCGTCATCTTTCTTGCCTTAACCGCTTTTCCAACTAACTTTCCTATCTTACCATCTATACCGGCCAATAATTAGATTATTCATCCAATTTATCAATTTTTAATCCTTACTCTATTATCCAAAATTATCTATCTATTCTACACTAATATTATATCTTATTCAATGTATCATATACATTAAGCATCTATATCTAGTTTGTAGATGAAAGATTTTTTAAATTTTATAATAATTTTTTTAAAATATATTTAAAGATATTAATTAAAATTTTAAAATATAAGATTTATAATAGTCTTTAAAGATTGTAATGTATAATAGTAAATAATTTTTAAAAACAAGTAGAAATTCAAAGCAAAAAATATTTAGATTTACTTGATATAAAATTTTAAATAGACATAATCTTTCATAGTCTAATTTTGCTCAAGGATAGAAGTAGAAATATGTGAATATAAGGTATTCACCATCTAATCAACAAGAACACAAGAGAACTAAATCATAACTAAATGAGCTTTGGATTTGAGTTCTTATACTACTAGTCCATTGTCTAACTATATGGACTTTCTAGTGTAAATACACTAACAACTAACCTAGTCAAAAAGGTCCAATTGATATATAAAAACTCATCTTATTAGGCTGTATGATAGCTTGATAGGCTACAATAGCTAAATAGTAATACCGCCAAAATATGGCGACTATAACTTGTCAATCAACAATATGGTGTCAACCATCTATATTATATTAAATATAATAGGAGTTATTTATTTTTTTAATAAATTATTTATTTTATTTTTTATATATATTTTTAATACATATATTAAAAATATTTTATCTATTATTTTTAAATTCATATTGATCTTTGATTAAAAAAATAATAGACTCCATATTACTAATAAAAAATATCATATGTTTTAAGAATTTCATATTAATAGCAAGAAATCTATCTAAGAGTATTTTTTATAATTTATATTATGTGAAATATATTGTTCCAAAATTTGAATTATGTATTCAATTTGACTATATTTTTTTTGATGATTTAATATAAAAAAAATTGATTTTAATGCCTAAAATTAAAAACATTTCTCTCTAAAAATTAAAAAAATTTAATATTTGATTTATTAGAATATTTCTTTGAAATCCAAGAATAAAGTAGAAATTTTTAAAAAATAATAATAATAATAATACTTCTTTAGAAAAAAAATATTCTTATTTTATAGAATATAATAAATTATTTTAGTAAATACTTTATAATTACCAAAATTTAGTCTTTATTTCTAGAGATTAGAAGATTTTTAATAAAATCTATTAATAATAATAATATTAATCTTTTTTAAATAAGAAATAGTTGAAACAAAGTATATAGTTGATTCTTAGGAATCTTAGTTCTTGCATATATATTACAAGGTATAATAAATGATTTTTACAAATTTTTATATTTGTAGCCACCAATAGTTTTAAAAAATCAATTTCATAATTTTGTTAATACCAAAATATCCTACAATAAGAAAATTTTAATAAATTTTAATAATACAAGATCATGTAGATTCTAAAGATATATATAAATTGATCTATCTTTGAATTTAAAACCAATATTTTGTACTACTAAGTTGTAAGGTTCAAATCTTTGAAATCTAACAATTATAAGATTTAAAGAAAACTAATTGTTAAAAATAAAATTTAGAAAAAAATTTAAAAAGATAATATACTTTTATATCACTATAAAAAAAAATTAGAGAAAGAAGAAATAGATATAAGGTAGAAAAGGACCAAAATAGCTATTGCTAAATACAAAGAAACTAGAGAATCTTGAACCAAGACTAAAATAGAAGAAAAGACTTATATAAAAGAACCTAAAGATTTCATCTATATTTTAGAAGCTTCATTGATATTTTTATCTTAAATATTTTTATCTATTTCTAATTATTTCTATTTACTTAAGTAATCTAGCCCATCTGTTATACTAATTAGCATTAAAAACAATCTACAATGCTTAATTTTCTATAGTTATTTTAAAATTATATATTTTTTTATAACATTTTATGATACTAGTGGTTTTCTATAAATGATTTAATAGATATTAGGAAGGCTGATTTTTACAAGTTCTAAGTTTTTTTTCTTTATAAATTCTTATTGATAATATATATTCATATTAGAATACTAAATGTCAATACCAATTGAGGTTTGGTAGTTGTAAATTTATTACAAAAGCAATTATATGTGATAATTGATTACTTAAAAGACAACAAAAAAATCATGTAAATATAGTAGATTATATCAAATAATTACTTTAATAAAATAGATAATTATATTCAAGATCATGATTATTTAATACAAATTTATGTATTAACTAATCAATTTAATTTAAGATTATTAGTATGGAACAATATAAAATAATGCAAGGAGAGAACAAACTATTTATGTATTATAATATATTAAATCATATTATATAGTATAGTTTTAATAAGGTATTAATATTTGGAATTACAAAATATAAATATATAATATCAACTTTGAGATTTGATCAAAATTTAATAATATTATTTTTATTTCAACCAAAATTTAAAAATTTATATTTAATAGAATGGTCATGTACTCATTTGTTTTATATACAAAAAATTTAAAATTTAAATAAAATATTTAAAATATTTTTATTTTTCATCCATTAATCACAATTCTTATTATTATTATTATTATTATTTTACTTTTAAAATTAAATAGAGATTTGAAAATAGATTTGAAGATAGATAATTTAAAATTTTTAAGATACAATAATACTATTAAACAAAAAAAATAAAATATAAAGTTTTGATAAAAAATATGCAATCTTGCCAAATTGTCAAGGATATAATATAAGCAACTAAGAAATCAAGGAATGTAAGAGAATCAAAATACTAGATTAGAACAAAAATAGATAAAAGACTAGTAATAAAAAATCACTTTGATTGTATAAAAATCTATATTAGCAAGACTATAGTGTCTCTTATCTTGTCTCCTATAGAAGTTTCTAAAGGAGATTCTAAGAACTATAAAATATTCTAGAGATATAAAAAATATTTTATAAAAACTTTTAGAAAATCAAAGAAGATCTTAGACGGCTTTAGAAATATTTAGAAGAATATAGAAGTTTTTTAAATCATTTAAATAACAATAGAAAATTTTAAATTGTTCTAAAGGTAAATAAAGACTTAAAATAAAATACTACAAATATCTATCAGATTTTAGAAGGTTCTAGAATGTATTCAAATGTGCTTGTGGTTGTAGTTTATTGAACATCTATGATATCTAGAATAAATATAGCTGAATTTTTCTATATTATTCTAGTCTAAAGACTTATCTTCTAAAGAGTTTTCTTCTAAAGATTATCTTACAAAATATAATCTTGTCTTTGAAAAAATATAATAATTTTTAATAAAAATTTTCAAGGGTCTTCTTCAAAATATTTCTAAAGATTTTTTTATTTTGGTTTATGAAGTAATTTCTTTGAATTGTTTTATCTTATTTTTTAATTCACATCTTAATAATGTTACACTTATATTTTTTAGATATAAATAATATATGAAAAAATATAGATAGTGTATTGTCTACTTAAATTTTAAAGTGTGTTAGCTAATAAAAAATATGTTTAAAATTTTTATTTAAAACATTTTGAAATCTGTCTTATTTTTTTATCTTTTAAAAATATTCTCTTATTTCTGATCATAAAAAACTAAACATTATGTTTTCTTGTATTTAAATTTCTTCAAAATTAGTTCAACATATTCAACATACAAATAAACTTGTCAAAAATTTAAGAATAAAGAATAAGAAACTATTTTGTTTAATCTTGTACCTTCTAAATTAAACTTAATTGATTATGTTGTAGAAAGACTTAGGTTTCAACATGTACTATTATAAATTATTATAAAATATATTATAAAATATTTATTTTACACAGGAAAGCATTTTAGTTGTTGCATTTTTAAAATCCTAATTATAATCTTTAATAAAGAAAACTTCTTAAATCAAGTGAGGAATTTTTTTTGGTAAAACAAAATTCTTCTAAAGATGTGAATCATTTTTTAAAAATATAAATAATAACATTTCGAACACTTTTGAAGATATCAAATTGTCTTGCTTTGTATTTATACTATTAATCCTTGAATCTCATTTGTACGTTTCTTTTTTCTTTTTCTTTTTATTTCTTTTACTTACCATCAAATTATATCTATTATAGTTGATGGATGTGACTTTTGTTTGGTACCTATGTGCCTTGTTCTATGGAAAATTGCAAAACATGAGGGCCACTAATAATATATTATACACCTTGGTTGCACGTTGCTCCTGGCTTGGTGTGATAATATTCATCAGTTCAGATTTGTGTGTGCACTTGTGGAAGGCTGGCGACATTTTGTTGCGCTGTAGCAGGGCACATGAAGAGTTTGTGTGGCAATCATCAGTGGAATTCAAGGGACAAAAATCTAAATTATGCTAGACTTTTGCCTTCATTGTTTCCACTTTTTATTAATTACTGAAAGTTCTATCAGGCTCAAAGTATCTTCAGTTCAATAAGGCTGCTCTGAAATAAATTTGGCAAGCCCCATGATCCATGCTATAGACCAGTGAACTTCAAAACGTGCATTTGCATCTCAGAAGTCTTAGAATGTGCCGATGGCAATGAGAAGAGCTGAGGTGGTGCACACAACAAATGTAGCATGTGTTAAAGTCTCTAACATGTAATGCTTTTCAGGTTTAGAAAATAGTTTTATTGCAGACAACGAAATAAGTAGAATGTTGTTCTGGTGAGAAAGACAATCAAACAATTTATAGATTGAAGCATGGCATGTTTGAAACAATTTTTCCCAAAGTAAAACTAGTAAAATGGATATATATATATACACATGTATTCAACTAAGATAATTCATACATGGACATAAGAATTTGATAAGGACAGCACCTTCATCGGTGCCATTCAAGAGTTATTATGCTTTCACTGAGGACGATGAGGCACTGCTCAACTGTTGCTCCGGAAAGAGAGTCGGGTTTGGACTAAAAAGTAGGATTTCTCTCGTGCGAGTGGTCATTGCTCATCGATTCATCTATATCAGTATTATGTGTTCTTCAATGTATCCTCCTCAATGCTGAAGTGGGGTCCGTTGAGGAGCCTCAACTCATCACGAAACACTGGTGAATTGAGACAAGGCCTCTAGATCAGAAACGCCTCCATAGCATCGACGTGGTGCTTCAAATTATACCCTACTTCTGGACTAGTGGTCGTCCCAGCTCCAAGAGAATACAATGAGCATACTATGATAGAGAAGCTTGCCTTCTGTATTGCGGCATAAAATCCCACCATGAAGCCCACAGACCACAGGATATTGCATTCTCATTATCAACATTCAAGGGAGAGAGGGAGAGGCTTGTTGCATTGTTAAATTCTTAACTTTTTGATTATGAATAATTGGAATAGCTTGCAAGTGAAACTTAGGGCAGTCCAACAGCCCATTGATTACTGTTAACACTATCACCTCACCAAATATGTTGACCAGGAGGTGAACTGCAGACAGTAACGGGCAGATTGAACAGACGACGAAATCCGTTACAGCAACAACTGCTATAACTAGCATCACCAACGTGGAGGCCATCTTCCATCCACAGTAATTTAGGAGGAGTACTCGGCTTAAAAATCTCTTAAACGAGTCCATCGATTAGAAGTCTGCACCGCCCAAAATAATTGGCGAAAAATTTCCAACACCCAACTAAGGTAAATAAAATTTTCTCATTCAAGTACTTGAGTGAAGAGAAGAAGAAGCTGTGTACAAATGTTTACCAAGGGCCTACAGCCCGCCACTGAAACATTCACAGTTCTAGTTATACAAATCATCGTCATCTGCAGCACCACCAAATGCCGGAGTGGTTTCTGCAGCATGGGGTGCTCCAGTGGCACCGGCAGGGCGATCTGCAAATCGAAACTCCGACCCAAACCCACGTGATTGCTGTAGAGTCTGGGCAAATGCTTGATATTTGCGAATGTCAGCATCGCTTACACTGCGGCGGGCAAACTTCATGGCTTCCTCGAAATGACGAGCTTTGATTTGTGCAACTTCTTCCACCTCGTCTTCTTCCATGGCTTCAGGATTCTCGGCCCTTCTCTTCTCCCTTTCAATGTCCTGCAATAAACCTCAGAGGGCAGATGTTAGACTACTAACGCCAAGAATCACAAATTCTCTGAAAAGACACCCAAATTGCAACTGAGGAATATCAAACTGCTCTAAACAATGACCATGATCAGTGATATTGGTTGCAGTTGCCACAAGGCTTAGTTAAGACCCACGATCCAATAAGTATAACAACCAGATATTCTATACAAAACCCCACATGGGAACAGGAGGGACTAACCTTCTCAATGTCCTCACGAATAGCGTACTTAGAAGCACGCTGGCAAATTTCAGTTATATCTGCACCACTAAAACCTTGTGTAAACTTCGCCAAAGCCTGCAAATCCACCTCTTTTGCTACAGGCGACTTTCTCAAAGCGGCCTGGAAGATTCTCAAACGAGAGGCTTCATCTGGTAGTGGAATATAAATAAGTTGATCCAAACGTCCAGGTCTGAGGAGGGCGGAATCAATAATATCAGGTCTGTTCGTCGCACCAATAATGAATACCGTCTTTTTAGCATTCATACCATCCATCTCTGTAAGCAACTGATTCAAGACACGATCGGCTGCGCCACCAGCATCCCCTTGACTACTGCCACGCTGTACAAGCCACCACAGCAGATACAACGTCAGTATCCATAATATGGTAAGTATCTACATATATGAGAAGAGACAGTCAATAGCGTAGCATGTAAATTTCCTGAAAGAAATGCCCAAATGTTAGTTGAACTAAGAAAATAGAACCTAACCAAATGATCAAATGGTTATAATATGAAGCAAGATGTCTTGGTTCTCCAAAAAGAGTGCAATGAACCTGATTGGCGATCGAGTCCAGCTCATCAAAGAAAAGGACACAAGGGGCTGACTGGCGAGCTTTGTCAAACACATCGCGCACGTTCGCTTCACTCTCACCAAACCACATGGTCAACAACTCTGGTCCCTTCACACTGATAAAATTAGCTTGGCACTCGTTCGCAATTGCCTTGGCAAGAAGCGTCTTTCCACATCCAGGTGGACCATAAAACAACACTCCCTTTGATGGTGACATTCCAAATTTCTCAAACTTCTCAGGATGCTCCACTGGATATTGCACAGTCTGCCAAACCAATGCAAACCACAGACATGAGTCAACGCTGGTGGACAAAACATAGCAGATACAGAGAAAAGTAACAGAGAAACAAGCAGCAAAGAAACATGAAGAAAAACTGTACGAAACTTTGAAGGGCCAAGCTTCCCTTTATAGCTAATTTCCTCCCACAAAATGTATATTCAGATGCCCTAACTAAGATCAACACACACTTTCTGCAAAGTCCATGAAAGTACACAATCCTCAATAAGAAGTAACACTGTAAGTACCTCTTGTAGCTCCCGCTTTACATTCTCCAGACCTCCAATGTCTTCCCAGGTGGTATTAGGAACCTCCACCACGGTTTCCCGAAGTGCAGAGGGGTTACTGATGCCAAGAGCAGTCTGAAAATGCTCATTAGTTACAGCCATAGAATTAAGCACTTCAGCATCAATTGTCTCATCTTCCAAATCTATCACATCCATCTTCTCACGAATACATTGTAGTGCTGCTTCTGTACATAGAGCAGCTAAATCAGCTCCAACAAACCCATGAGTGTCATGAGCAATCCTCTCCAGGTCGACCTACATTCCAACAAAGGAAGATAGGAGCGATTGTTTATTGCAGGGAAAATACGAACAACACAGCAAGAAATAAAACAAGAATAGAATCAATCCAGATACTACTTAAGCAAAAGCATCATAAGAATAACTAAAAAAGAGAATAAAGAGTATAACTTACATCCTCGGCAAGCTTCATGTTCTTCGTATGGATACGAACTACCTCCAACCGGCCAACTTCGTCTGGAACACCAATATCGATCTCACGATCAAACCGTCCAAAACGACGTAGTGCGGGGTCAATACTGTTCGGACGGTTAGTAGCTCCCATGACAATGACATGAGCACGAGACTTTAACCCATCCATAAGTGTCAACAACTGGGACACAATTCGCCTTTCCACCTCGCCTTGAGTCTTTTCCCTGTAAATCAGACCACAATAATGAATAATATACCAAATCCTCCATCATCTTGTCTGCAAATGAAGACTAAATGGTACATGAACTGAAACAAACCAACAGCGTATCATATTCACTGAAATATTGTTCACCAATTTTCCGATACATAGAACTGCAATGTTAACTTTAGAATTCATGATGTTTTGAAAAGAGGGAGCCAAAAGTTAAAAAACCTCTTCGGTGCAATAGAGTCGATTTCATCAATGAAAATGATGGACGGCGCATTTTTCTCTGCCTCCTCAAAAGCCTTTCTCAAATTACTCTCGCTCTCACCAGCTAATTTTGACATGATCTCAGGACCGTTAATTAGGAAAAAGAAAGCTCCGGTTTCGTTGGCTACCGCCCTGGCGATCAATGTCTTTCCTGAACCAGGAGGACCAAACAACAAAATACCCTTGGGAGGCTTTACACCAATGGACTTAAAGAGTTGAGGATGACGTAGAGGCAACTCTACGAGCTCGCGGATCTGCGCCATCTGCTTGCGAACTCCACCCACATCATCATAACCAACTTCATCTAATCTTTCCTCGTCCTCGCGCCTGTGTTCAGGAAAGACGATAAAATAAGTCTCGAGATAGTGTCAACAGTAACACATTTTCATAACCCACGCAAAATTGACTACATTATTTACTAAAATACTGACATCTCCAAAGTAGTCCTTCGATAATATTCAGCATTTTCACCTTACGATCCTTACCAATTTGCAGCTAAACAAATAATAACTGACCTCAAAGGCTCGCCCTCGCAAAAGATTTCAGTGTCGGGCGCAACAATGCAATATTCTGCAGGATCTGTTTCTACAACTTTAAACTCCACGCTCCTCATACCTCCCCGCACCAGGAATAAATCACCTTTGCGAACTGGCCTGTAAGCTTCCAGGAAGTATGCTGCACCCAAACGCACGTGTTCGGTGAGCACATAAACTCCTAAAAAATAATACATTTCTTCGCGCCTAATATCTTACTCATGAAAACCGTCTAAACAAATGGAAAAACTGTGAAATGCGCGCCTGTACAGATAAAAAGATCCAACCTTAAAAAGGAAAGAAACGAAAGTGAAAAACTTACGCTTCAAGTAAGCGTCGAAAAGGTTTCCAGTAACTCCTTCAATTGAATCATCGAATGGAAGGACATGGATACGTTTTCCATATTTCACGTCTGCACATTGGTGAACTGACACTACATCTCCTAGGCGAACCCGAAGATTGGCTCTTACCACCTTGTTCATCCGTATCTTAGGTTCATCACAAGTGTCATCAGCTAACACAATACACACAGTGTCCTTGCGTTTCTTGCCCTGTAAGGAATACAAGATGTATAAGATTACATGTTGAAACAACTACACCCTCTCAAAGAGTTGATACAAAGCAGTTGGACATCACCAAAGTATGGTCTAGGAGTTACGCACTAAAAACCCGCTCCCAAAAACACATAACACAGGACTCCACTGGACAGCCGTGTTAGGATAATAAGACAAACCTTAATCAACACAGTGTCTCCGCGAAAAAGCTGCAGCTTTTCCATTGTCTCCATGTTTAATGCTACCACAGAGTTATCATCGTTCACAGCTTCGTCAACAATCAAACGATTAGGAGCCTTCTTGCGCTCCAGAATAGCTGTAGAAAAATCCTTTTTTGAAAATGGCTTGCTGCATTAGAAGTACAAAGAGAGACGGTGAGTAACAATACGAAGTCTACTAAAGACTCCGAAACGATCGACTGAAAACCTGTCAAAACCTCAACGACTTAAGTCTACAAGAATGAACTTGTACTTCATCAGATGACAGACCTTTTAAGCATGACGAAACCTTCATAAGCTTAAATTGTATGCCATTTCCGACCCAGATTATGCAGAAGCCCACGAGACCACACATAATTTACATCCGAAAAATCAAGGACATGAACGCAAAACCCACGGTCAAGGAGTAAACATTGTCACATCCAGATTCACAATACATTTTGACCAATGATAAGCCAAGATAGCACTTGTTGAACTAATTATACTACAATCGGCAAAAAGCTCGTACTCCAAAATGCGAGAACAGACACAAATATTTCTCTCTCAAAGACACTATCCCAAGCTTGTTGTAGGATCAAAATAAGAATTCGAATTGGAAGAAATGCGAGAGCTCCTTAATCTATAAAAAAAGTAACAACCGCATTGTCACAAGGAAAAAATATAAAAACACACACAGCCAATCGGGCAGGAAACCCTAGCTGATTTGGCACGCATCCTAATTTCCACAAAACATACCACTGAAACCAAACAAACTTAACTGGACTTGGCAAAGAGCAGGCAAAGACTCAATTGCACATCACACCGCATCAGCTTCCAGTCCCGATTTCAGTCCAAGCATTTCAAATCACCCGCACATGTCCACTCAACGACAAACCCATCCAGAACAAAGAACACCCCATCAACGAACACGGCAACAACAGAACAGAGAGCACGAGTATTACGGGTCCGAGGGTTCCCCGGGATGCGCGGCCGCGGGAGTCGCCATGGCCAAAATCACAAACTCGCTTTCTAATCGCGCTTGTTCTCCTCACAGATACGACTGATTCAATTGCAGATTTCTCCAAAATCAAGGTCGGGTAGCAACAGTCATGTGTCCTCGCGAATCGAGTTATCAGCAGGCCAGGGATCGATGGGTCACGGTGGAGAATTGGAAGGGCGAGGCGAGACTGGAGCCTCCTTTGTCGTGGGCGGTGCTGTAGAAGCTCTCCTTTGCAAAAGCAATCGGAGGAGCGGGTGGAAGCCTCAGACGCCTCGAGAAGGTTCTTTCATTCTTTCCCCTTCCCTTCCCTTCACCCCCACGCTCTCCCCGACGAATGTATCCGCATGAATACGGATGACGTCCACCCTCTCTCTCTCTTGCTTCCCCCACATCTGTTCGTCAGACCCAAGACCATATTGCGTCATTAACAGTCCAAAAAATAATGGAGAGAGAAAGAGAGAGACTTCAATCTTTGAAATAACCCTACGCTACTTTCATCCGTGGATGAGCGTAGGGTCCATTCCCCGATCCTCCCACCATATTTTTTTCGTTTGTCTGTCGATGAATTCTTGACTCACGTTCGTGCTTCATCCGGGTGAAACTGGATCATAGTTTTTTCGCCGTTGGATTGAAAAGATCGACGGTACGGGTGGGTCGAGGGATTTGCCGAGGTGAGTGGTGGCATTATTGTGTTCGATGATGTCTTCCAGCCAATTGGATTTGACCTCGGAACTGGTTTGAACCGGTAAAAGCAAAAGGCTGGCGCATCACTACGGATATTCTATTGTGCGTGACTTTTGGAAGTTACAACTTTTTACTTTTAAGGAATGCCTTTCGCCCATCAGAAGTCTTCTTCATGGAAGTGGTCAAGTTCAAGACAGTTTGTCATCAACTTGGTCAAATGATATCAAAACCAGTTTCAGGCACAGTTAATAGTAATTTGAGAGGTACATAAAATATTCAAAAAGTAGTAATAATAAAGATTAAACACATAAAGAATGAAAATACAAAATGTAGCCTTTTGGGATTCACACACTGTTTCATAATTATTTTTAATAAAAGAAAGGTATTCCTGTTTAAAGCTTATATGGCTTCAAGAATTGGACTTGAGCTTTTTGAGCTCTGTTTCATATTTGTTAAAGTCTCAAGAGTGTGTTAAAGTTTCCTATTGCTGCAATAAAACTATGTTTTTGAACAATTGATACTGATTCTTTGGGGAGAACCTTTAGACAAACAACACAGAGAATATAGGATGAAGGTTTCAATTTTTATATGAGTCCAATATGAATTTTTTTTCCTTAAATAAAGAAAACATGGACTGAATATAAGAAACATGATGTTTTTCAAAAATTAAATAAATTACTAAAACAATTTGATATAAGATTTTTACAATAATACAATATATTTCTTATTCAGTTTGTATAATAGAAAAACAATGATGATTCATATAATAACACAAAATAAATTCAAAAAATTTAAAATATTAACAATGTTTTATAATCAAAGCTAATAAAACGTATTTTTTGGAAACATTTTCTTTAAAACGAGTAAACAAAAAAAGTTACAAAATGATAACTTTAAATGTCTAGGTAGCATTAACAATTCAATAATGACGAACCATTAGAAAAACATAATATTATTATGGTATTTTCAAGTTGATAAGATACAAATAATTTTTAAGTATGTTTGATTAAAAAATGATAAAAATATCACTTTTTTGAATTTTAAATAGTACAAAATAATAGAAAATGTTATACAGAGTGCATATGTCTATTTACATGTATGTATTTGACTAATAATTAAATCAACAAATTTTCTAATGTATAATGTTTATATTCAGACAGTTGTTTTTTTAAAGACTTCGTAAGAAATAAATCATGCCTATATATATATATATATATATGTATATATTTAATCATTGTTTTTAAAATAACTACAAGATTTCTAAATGTTGTGATTATTGTTTTGGCATTATAATATTTATCAGAAATTACTTTGTATCATATGCATGGTACAATATGTATATGTGTATATATATATATATATATATATATAATTTTCCTTAAATACTATAGTATATTTTATATTAGTCTAAGTTTATACAATGATATTTATTACTTTGCAATCAAACTTTCTTAAATGTCCAATTAACCTTCATCATACCAAGGTATTGATGTTGCTCACAAGTGATCACTTTTGCTTTACTTTTTTTTTTTTTTTTTAATTAATTTTTTGATAAGTTTTTAACTGTATTTAGAAGTTATTAAATACTTAAAAACCACCTTGACCATGTTTTTGAAACTTTAGCAAATATCAATACGGATATTTTTAGATTGTGCTCCAACTTGTTTTTCAACCTAAACAGTTCTTTCAAAATTCCAGTTGTTATCTTATACTATAAAGAATCTACAAAGATAAGTCCACAAACTTGAGTAAATTTAGTAAAGTTTGGCATAAAAATGTCATTCAAAGTGCAAGTCTTTGAGAACTCTACACTACAAAAACTCCAATTTAAAAAAAGATATTACTTGATTGTAATAAACTATAATCTATATATATATATATATATATATATATCTTCTTTAAGATAATCTTTTCAAAATTAACAACTAAAGTTTATAATTTTTTTGTACATCTTTTAGTAAATAATATACTTAACACTATTTCAAAAATTATTAACAAAGGTTTCATTCTTGCATTTATTTATTTGATTTATTTTCTCAAATTATTCCATAAAATAATAATATTAAATTTCAAGTGAAAGAAAAATTAATTTTAGTATTTTTTTTAATTATACCTTTTTAAGCTTTTTAAAAACTAGCTACAATTCTTAGATGTACAAATTATCATTAAAAATAAGAAAATGTTTTTAAAAAAATAAAAAATAAAAGTTATCTTACAAAATTGGAATAAAATCTAGGATATATTTTAGACTTTTTAGATTCAATAAAATTTTTTAACAAACTATTTCAATTAAAATAAAATAAATAATGATATTATATTAAAAAAAATTAAATTTTAAAACCACAACCCTAATTGATAATATTTAGTAAATGATTTTAGCACTATTACATTAATAATTTGAAGGTATTTTTTTTTTTTTTTTTTTTTTTTTTTTTTACTTTAAAAAATATATGTTTTATTAATTAAATTAAATTTATTATATAATCTATATTAATCTATTTTTATTCTAATATTTTTTTATTTTTCATATTAGATGGATTTTTTTCTTTATTTTAGAATATACTTAAAAAATAAAAATAAAAAATAAAAATCTAATAAATTAAAACAAAAATAGCATTATCATTCAATATTGATAAGAGTTATCTTAGTCTTATAATAATAAAATTATTATTTTTTATGTTTTTGTTGATAGAATTGTTTTATGATTAAGAAAATAATTCAACTTTTATCAAGTAAATTTTAAAAATTAATTTTCTAAAATAAAAAATATATAAATATATATATTTTAGTTTTAAATTATTTTTTTATATTTATTTTATTTAATACTTCTTCTATAAATAGAATATAAATTATTATTTTAAAAAAAATATGACAATTTATATATTACATATTTTGTGACTATCAAAATATTAAATTTCTTATATGTATGTAAACAAATTTTTGTTCATACTTTAAGTAATTTATTTGTAAATCTATTATAATATTTTAGTTTATTTAAATATTTTTGGACCTCTATGTCATTTCAATATTCCTTATTTTTTCTATCAAGTAAGCTACTTCTTTTCTTATTATAAAAGTTTTAATATACATGTATAATTTTCTTCCAAAAATTAATCTCTTAAAAACTAATAACCTCCAATAATTAATCAAAATTTTGGGAACCAATTCTATTCTATAGTGCATTATTAATAAACTTTGATATCTAATAATTGGTTTTTACAAAATTTTATCAATTAACAAAGATAAGTAATTATACAATCTAGCTATTTGATATTTTTTTTTGTTGTAATATTTAATAATTAATTTATTTTTATTAATTTTTATTAACTAATAGAGGCTGTTTTTTTAATCCAATCTTGCTATCTAATGTTGTTTGTTGTTTTGATAATTAATAAATTTTAATACTTAATACTTTTTTCTGTAACAAACGATATTAATTAGCAAGGAGACAATTATGTGAATTTATATATATATATATATATATATATATATATATATATATATTCATATATGATAAGTTATATTATTATTTTTTACAAAATAATGCAAATAAAATTATAATTTTTTACTTTAATTTGAACGTAAGGTTTTATTTTCATAATTTTTATTATAATTTTTTTTTATTTAAAAAAAAAATAGTGTCAAAAAATATTTAATTTAATTATTTTTTATTTTATTTTTGTTATTTTTTAGTGTATACCAAAGTAGAGTTGTAAAATATTAATAATAATTTTTTTAAAAAAAATAGCTCATTTAAATTATTTCATGATATTTGTTTTGTTGAAATTTTAAAAAACTAAAAAAACTAAAAAAACTAAACCAAAATTTGTGTATATAATTTATATAATTTACATAATTATATTTTATAAAAAATAAGAAATATATATATTACTATATAAATTATAAAAAATATAAAATATAAAATAATTATATATATAATTTATATAAATTAATTTTTTCTAAAATGGTTTTAAATCATTGAATAAATTATAAATATTTTAATTTATAAATATAATATATATTTTATATTTATCTACATATAAGATATTTATTGAGATTTTAAATATTTAAAATTCCTTAGAAGATCCACATTGAATTGTTAGAAATTTATACAAACTTAGTCTTATGCAAAAACTTAACAATTTCTTTTTATTTTTATTTTTTATATTTTTTATTTCTATTTGTGATGAAAATATCATAATTGATATATATATATATATATATATATATATAATGCAACCAAACTACTTAGTAATTGCCAACTTAATAAATATCTTATTATTTTAAATAAATAATAGTTTATTTTTGATATTGTATTGATATATTTTTTTCATTTTTTTCTAGTTAAATTTCAAAAGTTGCTAGAAACTTATTCTTTGCTAATCCCAATTAGACCTTAATATTTTTTCAGCTATACGATTTTGTTTTATATTGTGAACCTCTAGTCTTGAAACTTTTACTTTAATCAGATTGGTTAATAATTGGTTTTTAATTCAAAATTTTAATATTTTATAAAAAATTATTATAATTTTTGGTTTATATATATATATATATATATATATATTTTTTAAATCAATAAAATATTTGATTTGTAGTGTTATGTACTAAAATATGTTGTAAAATAAAGTAATTTTTACTTAAAATCTTCTAGTAGAATTATAATAACTTATTTTTTGCAATGTAACCAAAAAAAATATATCTTTATTTATTTTTTGAATCACATTTATTTTTCCATATATTTTATTTATACTAAAATAATAATTTTAGTTTTTTTATTTTTTATTTTTTTATTTATTACAATTTTTAACTTTTGGACATAAACTTTAAAGCAAATCCATTCAATAGAATTCATGTGTGATTTGCCACTAACTTTGGTTCTTTAATTTTTTTGGTAATTCTTAATTAAAGGTGATATTTTTTAAAGAAAATAATAAAAAAAGTTAAGAAATTCAAATAATATTTAAATTTAAATCCTTTTTTATGTTATTTTTGGCTTTAACATTTTAGACCATATTTACTTTGTATAGGGTTGAAATAATGTTTTATACATATCTAAGGTCACATTAAGACAATGTTATTTTTTAATCCAATCATGTTGTATGTCATCTCTATTTTAATATTATTAAAAATAATAATTTATATACAAATAAGATTTATTCTATTTATGTTTACATATATATGTATATATATATATATATATATATATATATTATTTTTAACATTGTATTAGAATCTAGTAAAGAAAATATCAAAAAAAATATAAAATTTCTACTATCTTTTATGTGGATTTGTTGCAAACTTTCTTTAAAAAATTCTACAACATCTCCTAAGGTGTGAAATAAACTTTTGTAGCCAAGTTTTTATATTGAGTCAAATAGTTATTTTAGACAATAGCCTTGTGATTTGAAAATATTATTTTTAAAAAATTTAACTTAATTAAGACTTTTTCTAAAATTCATTCTACATTTTAATCATTCTAAAGCATTACAATAGAATAACAATATCCCACATAAATAGCTATAAGATCCTTTTTATATTTAATAGCAATATTCTAATAACACCAAAAGTTTTTTTTTAATATATTTTTTTTAATTTTTAGTGTATTACAAAGCTACTAAAATTTATACTGGGCGTCTTGACACCAACAATCTCTTCCTGTCTAGATACGCAATGAATACAACCCTGATCTGTCCATAAATTCCCAATGTGTGGCGTTGCATTCTTTTGTTGTTTTAAACCACATGGTTCACTTCAACATGTCCACTAGTGACTTGGAGTTGGATTCCTCCACCGTTGCATAATTCTTTTGGTGGCATTGTATTCTTTTCAATTAGCTTGCCTTAGGTCCTTGCCTTTACTTTAATCTTTTTCTTTACCTTTATTTTGATTTCACTTTGGATTTGTATTAGGCGTCTTAATGGCTCTAGTCTGCTGCTTTTAATACTGCTAATATGGAGGATTAAGTTAGGAATTTGCTTAGCATTGCGAAAGTAATTTTTTTGGGCAAACCATGAAGTCTTTTGGCTGCAACTTAACAGAGGAGCTATAAAGCAATGCTTGGGAGAGAGAGCAATGCATGGGAGAGAGAGCACCGGATCTTGGAGACGACAGCAGGGCGATTGCGAATTAAGGAACATCGGGAACTGAAGGCTGCGCTGGAGTAGCGGGAGCCGAGCCGAGCCGAGCCGGAATGGGGGGGAGGGGATCGAGAACAATGAGGGGACCAACGGAAAAACGGACAGACGAGAGGTCTCGGATAGAAGGGCTGTGATGACCACGAAGGAATTGGTGGCAAAGAGTACCGGGAGGAGAGAAATTGGGGGAGAGTAACGAACAAGAGTTATTTAGGTTGTTGGGTTTCTTTTTGGATAGTGACGAGCGGAGCAGAGTAGGGGCGATCAGGAGGAGTGATCGGGATCAGCAAGAGGAGAGTGATCAGGAAGGGAGGTTTTTGTGTGGAGATAGTCGCGACGAGGTGAAGTCACTTTCAGGAGGACTAACGGAGAGGGATTTCGGAGTTTTCAGTGCGAGGAAACACTAGTTTTGGATGGGAATTGTAACACTGGATCAAAATCGATGAAGACTTTGTGGTACTTGAGATGTGAAACAACCATACCTAGTCCTTATTAAACAGGAGCGCTCCCACTCCGGCAGCTCGAACGGTGTAAGTGCTAGCCTGCTTGTGCGATTCAAACTGAAGCATTAATGGCCCAAATCGTTTGACTAAGAGCTCGAGGTGCTTTCCAACGTGCGACCCGGCGTGAATCAACCAGTGCGTCCCCAACAGACGAGGTCGTTGTTGTACAAGAGCAGCCGAAGCTGGGGATCTTGTCATTGGATGTGTGTATCTTATAGCTTTTTAGCTTGGACTAAGAATCTTTCTCCTATCAATTAATGTACTAAAAACCAAAAGGAGGATTGTGAAAAATCCACGTTGCATTTCAAAACCTGCGTCTTTTGCTTAAACATTGAAATCTGCAGCAATATAATTGCTGGAGTGTATGTGAATCGATCCATTGCGCTGAATCGAGTTCCATGTACTGCTGATCGACATCTGGCGTGCTCAACTTGTTGGCCCTTATATGGCCATCTCTTAGCTTAACATCCTCACATCGACACACTTCCGATAAGCGCTTCACTTCACTTTACAAAGCTGGTGGTACATCAGAGCTTTGGCAACTCGGCGTTTCTCTTTTGTTCTATGTGTGTCCTCTAGTTGGTGTTACTAGTCGAATCCGAAGTAGGAAGAAGAAGGGATGGTGCTTGCGTTGATTATCGAGTTGAATCCAAAATCGGAAGTACTCGCAAAATTGAGGGTGAGAGGTGTATGGGGCAGGGCGAATGCAGCAATCCAGATGTACTGCGAGGAGGGGCGAGCGGAATTTGTGTGATGTGAAGAGATCCACTTCGGTTGTCTCGGTGGGTGTTCGATCAGGGGGTCAGGAAAAGAGCAGTTGGAGCAATCAGAGGGAAGCTTTTCTGAATATTTTTGTTTTTGGTTAGCGCAAGATTAGCTTTGATGGGTAGTTCACAAGACTGTGCAGGAGGTAGGCTAAGACTGAGCACTGGTTCAAAAATTGTTTTAGATCTGGTCAGGAGCGGTAGTAGTGGTTCTTGTGTTGTTGGGAGGTCTGGATACATATGATACTAGTTATACTACGAATGTGCTCGTTGGATCAGCATTGAATCCATACATTGCACAAGCTGAATGTTGTCATCCGAATGTCGTGAATTTGCTGTGCGAGTTGACTACCTTGTGAACTTTTGATGTGAACGCCGTTAGTTGATCTCCGGAGCCTCGATAGGATTTGTACGGGTGCCCAATACAGGCAGAATACGCCATCGGGTGTGAGTCGGTTCATGGTTGGAGGGCCTCGAATTATCCTCGATCAATCTCTTGGATTTGTGAAGTTTTGAGGTAGATGATAGGAGGCGCTGCAAGTGCGATCGAGCGTCGTTAATGAACGAAACAATTCATTCTACAACGGAATCTAGGTTGGTGGGGGATTTATGCGTGTTAGTACGACTGTCCATTCGGGAAAAGAAATGGAGGAAGGATAAGGGATGACGCTTGTGTTGATTTCAGTGGATTGCAGTGGCGGAAACTGGTTATGTGTGTTACGAAGGACTCCGCACGGTTGAAGTGGAGTATCGTTATACGATTGGTGGAGCTCGCTGGTTATGAAAAGTGCGACCAGTCTGCGGGGGCCCCCGTGGCTGTGGGATTTTCTTGCTGCAGGATATCTTATGAAGGGAACGATGTCATGGATGTTGGGAGAGGGTGATCGTGTTGACTGGAGATAGAGATGATCGAGTAGAACTCTGAGCACGACTGAAGGTTTCATTGTGGGACATCGAGCGAACCTGGAGACTCTATAGACTGGAATTGAGAATTCTGCTTTGGATCCAGTCTGCGGATATTAGACGACGTTGCTACTGTGGTGGGAATTGGTGCGAGATTGGTGAAGGTTTCTTGAATCGTATTGATTGGTGGAGAAAGGACATATGAGCTGAAGCTAGAGTACAAGCGGAATGAGAAAGAAGAAGACGTGAAGCTAGCAGCCTGACGTGGGTGTTTGTGAGTGCAACATCGAGTTGGTTGTGGCGTGGCTTGGCGTTGTGAGCAATGTGTGTCATATAGGAAAAGTAGGGGCCTCTGAATGCGCCACAGATGTGTGCGAAGTTTGGGCAAATGATAGGCAGTGTACATTTAGAGAGTTGCCAGTGGTGAGGTTTGCAGGAGAGAAGAACAAGCAGAGAGCAGCGGATGCAGAGAGGGGAATTTGCTGAAGTGCAAAAAGGGACATTGAACGAGAGAGAAGAGTAGTGACTATCAGGAGGGAAGTAATCAAAGAGCAGCGGGTTTTTCTGTGTGATGCAGCTGTGACATAGAGATAGGCGGATTAGGCGGAGAGGTGTGAGTGATAAATTTTGGGTGATGAGGGCAATTGGTGGAACAAAACGTCGATGTATGGATGGATGTTGACTAAAGACGTCAAATTCAGTTGGGATCCAAATTGGATCGACTTCAGCCTTTTGTGGAGTTGGACGTGGAGGGTATCAAGGATGTGAAATCGGGTTACAACACCAGCTTGGTTTTTATTTTGGTGCAGGATCAGGCGTAGAGGATTTTGGTGAATGGGGCGAATATGGACGTAAAGACCGGGAACATGTTGATGGATGTGTAGGGTAAAGGAAATGTAGCAGGGTTTCCATGCGTACCACTGGTTTCAAATTAGGAGATTGTGGGACATCAGATTGTAATGATTGTAGGCAATTTTTGTAAAGTGAGTTTTTTTATATATAAATTTTACCCAATTTGAGATTAAAGAGAAATTTTGTGTCCACTTGAAGTAAGTTCTTGCCATAACATATTGGTGCTTCCATTGAGAGATGCTTCAAGGCAATCAATTGGGCAAAAAAAAAAATAAACAAAAAAAAAAAAAAAAAAAAAAAAAATTATGGGAGATATAAATCTAGGGGCAAATTTGAATGATGGATCATGAACTATTGGAGCTATGGATCTTTTGAGGGCAATCACAATGTTGGTGGAACAATAGAGAATAAATTTGGGAGGTCATGGTGCCATTAAAGCACTTTGAGGGGTCATTAATAAAGTAAGCCAATTTGTTAGCAGAGATGTCACAAATTTTTTAAATCCTATATTTGTGAAATGGAGATTCATCAAATTCTGAAGCAAGGATGTTAGAGATTTTTAACTTGGCTACTGTATTAAAAATTTGGAATCAAATATGCTACTTTAAAGAGGCTATTGTTATAATCACATAGGCCACATTTGAAGAATGGATGAAAGATGAATTTTTTAATAAAGATACTAACAAAGTGACAAAGCACTTTTTTTTGGATTTGGTAGAACAATATCTGAGGAGGCAAATGGGGCCTAGTGAGCTTCTCAAAGAATTTGAAAAACAATATGGCCAACTTTTTATATTTAAAAGGTATTTTTTAGATAGCTTAAAGGTTGAAATATTTTTATAAGCAGTAGATGAAGCCTTGGAAAATTGTTTACTATTTCTTTTGAGAGATAGAGCTATGAAAGATAGATTCATTATAAATTGGGAAATGATGGAGGACTCTATTATCTTGACCAAACAACAATGTGTGAGGTCTAGAGATGTTAGAGTGCATACAAATGACATATCGATGTTATGCTATGTGAAATTTAGCTTGGAAATGTACTAGGCATCTAGTTGTAGAAGAGTTTCAATTCACCATGAAGTTCTTACAATTCAAAAAATAATGCATAAGGTATTTAGAAATACTTGTCTTACCTATCTTTATCTTCTTAGAATCCTCAATTCAATCAATTTTTTCTTTTGTAAATTTTAAATTACAACCTATATAATCATAAACAATCTAAATAAGATTCTAAGCAAGTTCTAAAATAACCTAAGTATATTAGCTCTAGAAAATAATCTAAGTATATTAGCCTTAGAAATAACTTGAGTATATTAGTCCTAAAAAAATCTTAGATACTTCTTATTAAATCCTAATTTAATTCTAAACAATTGCTACATAAATCCTAAGTAATCCTAAATAATCCTTATCAAATCATAATTCAAACTTATTAAATTCTAACAAAATCCTAAGTAAATTATAATTGAATCCTAATAAATCCTAATCAAATCCAAAAGAAATTATAATCAATTCTAATTATATCCTAATTAAATCTTTAAAAAATCCTAAATAATCCTAACTAATGATTAACTAAATCTTAAATAAATCTTAAATAAAGCTTAATTGAATCCTAATAAATCATAATCAAATCTTAAAATAATCTTAAATAAAATACTATCAATCCTAATTAAATTTTAATTAAATCTTAATGAAATTATAATCAAATTTTAATATATTCTAATCAATTCTAAATAGATCCAATAGTAGATTAAAATCCTTGTGACGTTTCAATTAATCATTGATCTTACTTCAAACTTTGCTCACTTATCAATCTTATAGTTAACAATAAGTTTAAAAAAATTGAAAAGAATTATACTTACAAATTAAGAAAAAAGACACATAATCTGCTCAGATGTTGGATAGCCTTCTTTTCAAATCTTAATATTGAGCTTTCAATGCTAAGATTTTCTTTCTTGTACTATAATTATTTTTATTTTTATTTTTTATTTTAAAAATAAGTATTGAAATTTACATTAGCTATTAGCCTATTAAATTTTATCTCAATCCAATTGGCAAATTGTTGCAATTCTTAAAAATCCTTATTAAACCTTAAACTATTAATTATCGATATCTTAATCCACTTGAATTCTAATAACTTTGAATTTGACCAACCAATTGAGGTTAAATTCATGTCACAAAATCAACACACATAGTTACACAAATCTACAAAATTTTAATTGTAGATTTATTATAAAATTTATAAATTTTTTAAAATAAAAATTCCACTTTATTTCTCAAAAATAAAGTCATCTAAATAAAATCTTGGCTTTACATAGCTTTCACATAGTCCATATAAATTCAAATTGTCCAAAATCAATGCATATAGAATCCTTTTCAAGTTTGCTCTCTAACTCCACTCTTCAATCAACAAAAAAACCCTGTATTTATTATAGGCATGTGGTTTTGTACCTTGGAATCTAGTTTCAATCCTAGTTCACAAATAATCTTCTTTGGGTACCAATCCAAGATTTTTTTAGGTAATTTTTTTTAAAAACTATCTTTGACTTTCACCTAAAGATGCCTATAATATGCTTTTATCTAATCTACTTTGTCTTGCCTTGTTTATGATTTTATGAAGTAAATAAAAATTCTTTTAATATAAAAATAACATAATAATTATTTTTTAAATTTTCTTCTATCTTCTATCTATGCTTTTTAAAGAAATATTTTATTATATTTTTAATTAGGTCTTTCAAAAATATAGATCTTTATTTATTCTTTTATTCAATAGCTTTGTTACAAAATGACACCAGTAAGCACTCTTAAAAAATCAACTACCTCATCAATTTTAAATATGCCTCTAATATTAATAGTTCCATCTTCAATCACTTGGAATAGTAAAGGTATAGATGATAATATTTTGGAAGAATTGATTAAAGAAATAAAAAAAATAAAGGTTGAAATAAGTAAATTAAAGAGAAGTTAGAAGAATGAGCTATCACAACTTATACATGGATCAAAGATTTATATGATGAGGTGTATTTGGTGTGATGATACAAATAATAACAAAAATAATTGAACAAAATATGCATGAGATCTAAAAGAGAAAAAAATAACTTTTAAAGAAGAAAGAATTAGCAATGCACCTACAAATATTCTATTAGATATTAACTTTGATAAAAGAGGTATAAAAAGATTGATGGAAGTGTGAATCATCAAATTAAATCATTAGTTATTTTAGGACAAAATAATGCATTTGAAGTGCCAAAATTATAATTATAAAGTGAAGATGTGTTTAGAGGATACTAAATGAAAGAAAAAAAATATTAATTGAGAAGAAATAGAATCTTAGTAAGTCTTGGAAGCAATTATCTTAGTTGATTTAGTATTATTTTTTAATTATAAGAATTAATATTTAGTTATTAAGACCAATGCCTATATTGGCCTTCTATCTATATATATTACTTATTAAAAATATATAAATATTATTTAGTAAATAGAAGAAGCATGAGAAATAAACTTCCAATTTTTTTTTATTATTTATATAACAAATAGGATTTTTAGTTGATTTAAATTGATTGTATTATTATAAAAAAATCACCAAAGTAAAATAGAATAGTCTTAAATTAATATTATTATCTTAAAAATATTATAAATTTTTTTAAATTTTTTTAAAATTTTTTTTAGAAATTCTTAGGAATTTTTAGAGCAATTTTGAAGACTTCGGTAAAAATAAGTCTTACCACCTTAGGAGTCATTATGAAGAAATGGAGCAAGATTTGAAGGCCATGCAAAGTTTCAAGGCTAATTAGGTATTTTTAAATACCATGGTAAAGTCAAAAGTGCAAAAAAATGAGTCCTATTAGTAAAAAATAGGAAGACCAGTAGCTAGTATAGTCCTTGTAGGAAGGGAGGTGCACAAGTCTCATAGGAGTATAAGATTAAGGCCTTGAGGCCTTTCTAAGACACCTTTATACTCTACTTGTGAGCCTTGGTGAGGTTTGAACTTTTGATCTATTAAGCAAGTTATCCTTGAGATAAAAATTATTCACTTAATTTTTCTATTATTTATCTTTTATCTTTAAATAATCATAACTTATTCATAATATTTTAGATTTATATGTTTTTTTATATTATTGGAAAGATAAAAAAATTATCTACTTAAAAATATATTTTTTATTTTTTATTTTTATTTTTTATTAGATAAAAATCTAATGAATAAACTATAACTAATTTTGTAGTGCGTAATTGCTTAATTGTACATATTTTGCTTATTTTGTATTTGTTCTTATTTTATTTTTATTATTTTCTTCTTCCACTTTATATCACCAAGTATAAGAAACTCTTAATTGAGACCATCTTACAATTTGGATTGAGGGGTGAAATTTACCTTCATATTTTGGTGAGTTTGTCACGAGGTGGTAATAAATTATCCCTCTTCTTGAAAGTATATCAATACTTTAGAGATTGTAGATTATCCTCTTCTAAATTGATATTTTTTTCATTATAATATTTAAGCTTTATCCCTCTTGTAAGAGAGTGGATCACCCCTCTCTTTGAAAATCTTAAAGTGTTTTGGAGATTGCGGATTGTCCTCCTCTAAATTGATATTGTCTTCTTATAAATTCATTTCTTCTTTCTTTGAAAATAGTTGGAGGTCAAGACATTAATATGACCAAATCTTCCGAGTCCAAGTTAGATGCTATTATAACTGTTCTTACTACGTTATTTTCTAAGATTATGGAGATTAAAGGGATTGTTGCAAAACTTCATATTGACGCTGTCATGTTGTAATATATTTATGTCATGAAAAACATGAACAAAAATTATTTTTACTTAATATTCAATTATCTTAGTTCAATAGGAACTTAAGATACTTAAGAAAGATTTTATGAAAGCCTCTTAGATTATTTTCTTATCTTAATAGCTAATAGATAAAAGTTAATTATTAATTTTTCTTTCTAAGTTGTAAAAATTCTTTTATTATTTTTAAAAAGCCATTGATTAATAAAAATATGATAGAAGACATAAATAATTAATATGATTGATACTATGATTAAGTTGAAGATAGGGTGAAGCTAAAAACCCTTAAAATAAATTGGATTGATAATTGGGGGTCGACCATGTATAGGATAGGGTCAAAATCTGACCTCTAGCTACAAAAACGGCCACCAAGGGCAAGATATCAAGTCACTTGGAGATTGACAACTAAGATTGGAGAGTTAGCTTCAAGTTCATTCCAAAGGCAATAGGCTTATTTACAGAGGATTTGAGAGGGCTTAACAATCATTATTTAAAATTAAGATTTGTATTAAGGGTTAGATTTTTTTACAATAAAATTAGGCTAGCACTCTTGGCTATTTTAAGTAATTAATATAATATCTATAGTCAAAAATTTGATAGTATATGGATAATTAAATGTGCTAAGATAAAATAAAATTTTGTAACAATCTAATAATGCAATCAAAATTTATTTAATCTTTAGTACAAAGAGGCATTAGAAATTACCAGTTTAGAATTGTTTAGGGTTTTTGCAATATCTAAAGATCTATTAATCAAATCAAGGTGAAAATTAACATGGTATTAAAAGACTTAAATAGCAAGCTATATATCAAATTTGAATTGAAGTTAATAGTTGGAGAAGGAGAAATTGCCACTGGAATATCTGCATCAACTTTCAAGTTGGTAGCCAAGTAACATCAATATGGTTTTTGGTTGATTTTTTACAATCTATTTTTTGAGTATTTGTAAACTATAACTTCACCTTCCATAGCCAGGTGCCTAATGCATTTCCAAATAGAACAACACATAATATGACATAAGTGGTGAACCCAATGTCATACAGCATTTACATGCAGTATGTAAAAATATTATATTATATTTATTTATTTTTGTTATCTATATGTGAGTACTAGAGGATATTTTGGAAGATATTCTAAAAGAAGGATTTATTTTAGTCACTTAATTAGTGAATTAGGATGGCTATTTATTTTGTTCCTACCTTACTTTTATCTTAGAATAGATTCTTTTATAGGTGGAAGAAACATAAAGGCTATTTTATCTTTTTTGTTGACTTTGAGGTAACATAGTCCCTTATAAGAGGTAAGAAATAAGAGTATGGGATAAATAAGGCCTATCTAATAGAATTTTGGCTGCCCATGTGGGAGTGGCATGGGCTGATGTGGAGGAAAAGGAGAGGATATTCTTCTTGTTAGAATTAAGATTTTGAATTTCAGAATATACGATTTTTGGAGAGAGATAGCTCTAAGGGTACCAAAGCTTCTGTAATGAAATTTAAAAGGTATATTTTTCAAGTTATGAGGATTCTAGAGCCTATTCATTTGCTTATTTTGGAGTTGTGAGGAAAAAGTTACGCTTATTTTAGTGGAGTGAGGTTTGCTACTATTGAGTAGTAAAGGTAGAAACTTTGAGCTGCTACTGCAAATTTGGTTTCGATTCTTTCATAGTAAAATTTACAAAGAGTGTAGAAAATTGTGCTAGCTTTCTATCAAGATGTTGTTTTAAAGCATTTGGAGTCAGAAAGAAAGAGTTGTAAGCTTGAGAGTGGAAAAGGGTCTACTGCCACCTGACAAAGAAGGGCAGAGACTTTGTTCAACCACCCGAGTTGGACAATCTCTTCGATCTTTTTGATATTTAAGGTGCTTATAATACCTTATGTAAGCTTTCTATGAAAATAAAAATCAACATATTTAGAGCTTGTATGAAAATTTTATGAGCTATGAAGTAGTAAGAGGGCAAATTGTCATTAGGATTTGAGAGGTAGTTTCAACTAGCCATAAAATTTGTAGTTTGATTGGTATAAATGCAAGATTTGAAGACAAGTTAGATAATAGAGTGAAATTTTCAAAAAGCTATTGCATGTCTAATTTGGAGAAGGCAAGTAATCAAAACAAAAGCTGAAGTAAGAGGAGATTTGTTATCTTTGCAGTTTAATGGAAATTTTTAGTACCTACTTTGATTAGCTATAACTTTTAAATGGTAAGACCTTTGCTTGTGAAATTTTGATACATTTTATAATATGTTATTAGCTTTCCATAAATTATAAGCATGCTTGATTTGAAATTTGGGTGAATTTTTTAATGATTTATTCAATTTTAGCTAGTTGTATAACTTATATTTCTCATATGCGATTGAATTTTGAGGTATATTTGAGTATATATGTATTCTATTTATATATATTATATAAATATAGATATTTATATTTATATTAAATATTTATACAATTATTTTATAAGTATTATATAAAATATTTATATAAGTATTATATAAAGGATTATATTTTATATTTATACAAGTTTTATATAAGTATAA
This sequence comes from Physcomitrellopsis africana, assembly GCA_036785485.1. NCBI lineage: Eukaryota > Viridiplantae > Streptophyta > Bryopsida > Funariales > Funariaceae > Physcomitrellopsis > Physcomitrellopsis africana. Next base: position 336,018 of record JAWRVF010000217.1, on the reverse strand, counting down.
TACAAGTATAATATGAAAGCTTGAATAAGTATTATATAAGTATACAAGATATTTATATAGCTTCCTCTTATATTCCCTACTAGTTCTAATAGCAGCTAGGAACCCAATATTTTTTCAAGGCATATTCTCTCTATCTGACACCAACCTGAAAATTTGAGGTGGAAGGTATTGGATTTTATTTGTGATTATTTGGAATTGATGGGATTGTTGTAGTAGAGAGAATTTGCTTCAAGAAAGCGTTGGACTTCTAGCTGCCACTAAATACTCAACTAAGATCTAAGTATAACAAATCTTCCAAATTTATATAAAATATTTTTTTATAGGGCTATTACATCCAATACATAAGTCTTGTTTCATCAAAATACTCAAAATATAACAAATACTCTAAAACCCTCATTTCCCAATAGAAAGGTGTGATGGTAAAATCCACTCTTTAATCTAAGTTATAAGGTGGCTTCAATTAAGAGTTGCTTATAAATTGTGGTGTAAAGTATAAGGAGTAATAAACAACAATGAAGGAGAAGAATAACACAAAATAAGTAAAATATGTGCAATTAAGTAATTGCATACTACAAAACTAATCATAGTCTATTCACTAGATTTTTATATAATAAAAATAAAAAATAAAAAGTAAAAATTATATTTTTAAATAGGTAATTTTTTTATCTTTCTAGTAATATAAAAAATATATAAATTTAAGTTACTATAAGTTATGATAATTTAAAGTTATAAGATAAATAATAAAAAAATTAAGTAGAAATTTTTTACCTCAAGGATAATTTGTTAAAAGATCATGAGTTTGAACCTTACCAAGGCTCACAAGTAGTGTATGTGGGTGTCCTAGAGAGGCCACGAGGCCTTAGTCTTATCCTCCTACCTACATCTTAGGTGCCACAATCCATATGGGACTTGCGCACCTCCCTTCCTATAAGGACTATACTAGCTGCTGGTCCTCCTATTTTATATTAGTAGAACTAATAATTTTACATTTTTGACTTTACCATGGTATTTAAAAATATCCTATTAGACTAGGAACCTTGTATGGCCTTCAAATCTTGCTCCATTTCTTCATAATGGCTCCCAAGGTGATAAAACTTATTTTTTCCAAAGTCTTCAAAATTACTCTAAAAATTCTAAATAAATTCTAAATAAAATTTAAAAATATCTATAATATTTTAAAGATAATAATATTAATTTAAAACTATTTTATTCTACCTTGGAAATTTTTTATAATAATAAAAATTAATAAAAATCAACTCAAAATCCTATTTTCTATAAAAATAATTAAAAAGATATGAGATTTTTTCTCATGCTTTTTCTACCTACTAAATAATATTTATAGGTTTTTTATGAGTAATACATGTAGTTAGAAGGCCAATATCAATGCTTTGGAATGTATTTCTAAATTACAAGGGAAGAGGTATGATATTTTCTTCTTTTATAATAACATTAAGGTCTTCAATTTGGATTCCATCAATTTCCAAGCTAAAGGCTTCATGCATACAAATATTATCAACCAAAGTTGTAAGATTGGGGCAATTGTCTTCAAGCTCCAACCAATCAATTACATTTATAAATTGGATGTAGATGTCTTCTTCTTTGTAAGGATTTTCTTCTAACCATTTGATAAAATCACCTTCATCTTCATATTCATATAATCCAAGGCCAATACATTTTATTGGTGCTATAGTGGATATTGAATTAGATTGGATAAAACTACTTTGCTTGGCTTTTTTAGATATTTTTGTTTTTTCTAATGGAACCAGGACTTGGAGTCTAAAGTGACTAGATACTATGGTTGTTGAACAACTATCTAAAGGTCCAAAAGTAAAATAAGACTTAGAAGCCCCCAAATTTGTTACTCCTTTAGATTGCTGCAACTATCCTCTTCCTAACAAGAGAAGGTAACTATCCGCTTCTTCATATAAATATATCACATAAAATGATATCATATAATTTACACCTCTTGCTTGCATATAGAGGCCACAGATTTGACCTAGAGGTTGAGAAGGTCTTTGATCAACTAATCTGACTTTCATAATTGCCTTATCAGTGATTTTTAATTCCAATTTGTTCATGGTGGATTCAGGCATAATATTGATGCTACTTCCATCATCTACTATAATATTAAAAATTATTTTATCTACAATTTCTACATCTATCTCAATAGGTCCATATTCTCTATTGTCATTCTCTTCTCCCAAGGTGATATTTTCTTCTGGATCATCAATTTCAATTCGAGCTATTCTTTCTATGTTTTTAATTTTTCTTTGTATTATTATTCCTTCTTTGAAGTCTTTTTTGATATTTGGTGCTACCATAATCAATTGTTCAAAAGAAATGTTGGCTCTAGCTCTACAAATTTCTTGCCATACATCATAAGGTTCTGCAGGATTGAATGTTCTATTAGTTGTTGGTTGTTTCAAAAAGGTACTAGAAGTCCAAGGTCTTTCCTTGCCTACAAATTGACATTCTTCTTCATTAGGTTTAATTACAGAAGAAGGTTGGTTGTCTTATAATTCTTTAGCTATTTCTTGAGTAATTTTTGACAATTCCACAAATTTGGGTGATTTTCTTGAAATATCTATAGATACCTCATCTTCTTCAAGTTGTGCTAAATCTATTGGTTTTTTGGCATTCATACTTTTGGTTACAATCAAAGAAGATAAACATGCATTATCCTTGAAGATCTCCTTGTTGTTTAGTTGCACCAAGTGGGATTGAGGAGATGGTAAATTTAATATAGAAGGTATATCAAATAGAGCTACTGGGTATCTAACATCTTGAGAAGTTTGTGGTTGTTGGTTTTGGTTTTGGTTTTGGTTTTGGTTTTGAATATATGCTACAGATCCTTGCAATGTCCTATGATTGGTTTGAACTATTATTGAAGGGTGATAATTTTGACCATTGCTTAAAGGATCATAATACATATTTGATGGACTTTGTATAACAATAGGATCTATAAATCTAACTCCTTGCATATTTCTTCCAACTTGGTTATTATAATCCCTTGAAAAAGAAGTTGAGGGAATGACTTGGTTGAGTCTTCTACAACAATCCGTAGGATGAGAGCTTCTGCAATTAGAGTATACAATTCTATTTTCAATCCAACATTGACCTACTTGATGTGGCTTTCTACAAGTAGGACTAGGTGTCATATTATTTCTTTGAATTAAAAGGAAATTAGAATCTATTTGTTTCAATTGATGAGGAGGCTTATACGATTGGACTTGGTTTTTTTCTCTAAATTGTTGTTGTAAGAATTGTGGACAAAATTGTGCCGTGTGGTTCACTTGTCTATAATTTGTACACCATAATTCAGAGGTATAAATTCTCGATTCATGATATCTAGGCTCTATAGTTGGAGTTTGATTTTTGACAAGGTAAGACATTTGTTTACTAATGGCTTTCATTATATTCATCATTTCATTTTTGAACACCTCATTGGCTTGCCATACATCACTTTTGAATTCTTCCAATTTATTAATATAAAAGATTTTAGATTGAACTTGATTATGTGGAGATTGTATAGCTAAAGGTGTTGGATTGCTAATTGGTAAAAGAAATATAGAAGGTTGTGAATAGATTAAAGTTACACATTGATGGAATTCTATAGGTTGGTGTTGCAAAGGTATAAAGGCATGTATTGGTTCTTGTGCCCTTCTAAGCATACGATCATTTTTCTTATTAATAACCTCCACTTCTAAAGCAACTTAAATGGTTCTTTTTAAATCTTTAGGTCTCTTGTTTAAAATATCCCAAATTGTAGAAGGTATGGCAAAACCTTGGATAAAGTAGTGCCTTATAGTATCCTTGTTTCATAAATTATCAACATATCGAGTACACACTATCTGGAATCCTCTCACATAAGAGGTAATATCTTCTGAAGGACCTTGTCTAATGTTTGTCAAGGCTGAAAGAGCTTGTTATTGGCCAATCACAAGCCTATATTGACAAAGGAATGCTGCTAGGAGTTGTTCCCATTTGGTGAATGCCTCTTCTATATGAGATCTATACTAAGCATATGCAAAATCTATGAAGGCTATTGAAAACCATATTAAATAGTATCCATAATTGATTATTAAACTGGTAATAAGTACCTCTGGAAAGCTTTCTACGTGGGCTGCTGGGTCTTTATTGATAGATCCACTAAATCTTGGATGGTTAAGTGGAATTGATATCCCTTGTAATCCTGAAGGTACTACAATTGGTAATCCCTTAAGTAACATCATTGGGTCGATTTGGGTATTGATTTGGAAGTTGTGGTTTTCTTCATTGGCTATACTAGCCCTTGGAGTTGGAATTGATAAAGGCTCTACTTGAAGCTCTGAAGGTTGTTTTCTTCCGTGCTCCATTCCAATAAAAGCTTGTGACATCTTGTCACAAATTTCTTTTAATATGTGGATTTCTAAAATTATAGGCTCAATATATATTTCAGATTGTAAAACACATCCAAATCGCAAAACAAGGCCAGTAAGATGATGAACTATCTTAAACTTAATCCTAGGTGGCATACAACTATGTATATGGTTTCTATATAATTTCCTTATGAAAAAAGACCTAGTAGGTGTTTTAAAACAAATCAAATAGACTTTAAATTATTTTTATTTTTATTTTTATTTTTTGAATTAAGATAAAATCGTTTCTCTTCTTACCTATTTGTAAAGCATGTGGTTTAATTATATATCAAGATAAAATCTCGCGCCGATCTCAAATTAGTGGTATCATTCAATAATTAAACTTTTCTTACAAGTGATATACGAGGTTCAACTAAATACCAAGTTAAGATCTTGTGTTGATCTTAATATGGTAGAATCACCCGTTAATTGGACTTAATTCACAATTTAGAGATTAGAAAACAAAGCCAAGGATATTATAAATAATTTAAAAATTTTAACACGTAAATACCACAAAAATCACATAGATTGAATAAAAAACAACCTATAGGGCAACCTGTAACAATTGACTATGCGTCATGGGAATCATCACTTCCAACAAATACAGATTCAATGCCAAAAAGAAGTCATGTTGGCCATCAATCCGATTTCACATCCTTACAAAACATCTAAAAATTGAAGTGCCTATCACAAACACAATCAGGTTCTCTTAACAAAAGAGATAGATTGAAAAAATTCGTGGTGCATATAATTGAATATTTTAATATTCAATTATATTACAAAGTGATATAATGGTTAAGATGTTACCTGTAGGATAGCAAGTCCTGCCATACTCTTTCCTAAACATATCTAAAATTTCAAATAAAAGAAAGAGCCAAGATTTGGAATCCACTAAGTTTCTCGTAGTCGTGCTCTTTTGTTGCTTTTGTCTAAAATTTCAAATAAATTGAAAAGCTAAGGTTTGAAATCTACCGAGTTTCTTCTAGTTGTGCTCTTTCTTTGCTTTTGTCTAAAAGTTTAAATAATTGAAAAGCTAAGGTTTGGAACTTACCAATATTAGTCTTAGATTTGAAGTTGTACTTGAACTCTATTCTTTATGCTTCTAAAGTGATATCCAATCTAAAAAAAATCACCAAATAATACTACGCTAATATTAAACTAACCAAATATCATTTCAAGTTAGAAGTAAAAATATTACATAAAAATAAATTAATATATAAATAAATTTAAAATATTTTTATCAATATGAAGTTTAAAATTTATTATCAATATATAAAATTTCTTATACATATAAAATAAAATAAAATAAAAATAAAATAATATTAATATATAAAAATAAGAATAATCATTAAACAAAAAAAATAAAGATAAAAAGACAAGTCAAAATAAAATAAAATATAATAAATAAAATAAAAGTAAAAATAAAAAAGAAAAAGAAAAAGAAAAAAATGTTAAAATAAAAGTTAATATGATATTAAAATGTTAATAAATTAATTATAAAATAGCTATTTTAATTTAATGATATTATTTTATTATTTTATTATATATATATATATATATTATAATATTATTATTATGATTATTTTTAGTTTTTATTTTTATTTTAAAATTTTCTTATTTATTTATTTATTTATTTTTATTATATATATATATATATATATATATTTTATTTTATTTTTATATTTATTTTTATTATAGTTTAATATAATTAAGATAAGACTAAAAACACAACAATCAAAAGTATAACATAAAATCAACAATGTAAATGATTGAAGAGATAGAAATTACTAACCTCAATTGTATTCCACTTATGGCAGAAACCTCTCTCCACTCCAAAAATCTCCAAAAATTCTCTTCTTGTTTATTAGCATTAAAATTTACACCACTATAATTTTAACTTCAAAGTGTTTGTACACCAAAAATTCCACTATTAAATAGTCACCATGCACTAAGAAATGCCTTTCCAAACATGAGATATATGAAACTGCCAAGGCAATGAAGCACTTCCAAGTCTAAAATTCACTACAAATTCAAATCAAGTCCAAATTGAATATGCAATAGCTTATTGAAAAGCCAACATCAAGATACACCATCATAAAAAGTTTCAACTCAAAATATAGAATACATAAAAGCTGATTGATGAAACTCCAAGAGCAAATCAACATTCACTCAATAATGAAATTTTTTGAATACCTTACGAATTGAGAACTTGAAAAGCTTTATATACACCAATAAAGAAGAGATGTAGAAATCTTATCAGAGATGAAGATTAAATTTGAACTTCTCACTTAAAAAGACTAAGCAAAATGTGAATTACAATATACTAACTCTATATTCATACATACAATTAGAAGCACCACCTCCTTGCAAATGCACCATTTATATGAGGGTAAAATTCACTCCTCAATCCAAGTTATAAGGTGGCTTCAATTAAGAGTTGCTTATAAATTTTAGTATAAAGTATAAACAGCAATAAACAACAATGAAGGAGAAGAATAACACAAAGCAAGTAAAATATGTGCAATTAAGTAATTACATACTACAAAACTAATCATAGTCTATTCACTAGATTTTTACATAATAAAAATTAAAAAGTAAAAAGTAAAAACTATATTTTTAAGTAGATAATTTTTTTATCTTTCTAATAATATAAAAAATATATAAATTTAAGTTACTATAAACAAGTTATGATAATTCAAAATTATAAGATAAATAATAAAAAAATTAAATAATTTTTTTTTACCTCAAGGATAATTTGTTAAAAGATCATGAGTTTGAACCTCACCAAGGCTCACAAGTAGTGTATGTGGGTGTCTTAGAGAGGCCACGAGGCCTTAGTTTTATCCTCCTACCTAAATCTAAAGTGCCACAACCCATATGGGACTTGCGCACCTCCCTTCCTACAAGGACTACACTAGCTGCTAGTCCTCCTATTTTATATTAGTAGAACTAATAATTTTGAATTTTTGACTTCACCATGGTGTTCAAAAACACCCTATTAGCTAAGGAATCTTATATGGCCTTCAAATCTTGCTCCATTTCTTCATAATGGCTCTCAAGGTGGTAAAACTCATTTTTACCAAAGTCTTCAAAATTCTAAATAAATTCTAAATAAATTCTAAAAATATCTATAATATCAATTCAAAATCCTATTTTCTACAAAAATAATTAAAAAGACATGAGATTTCTTTCTCATACTTTTTCTATCTATTAAATAACATTTATAGGTTTTTATTGAATAATACATGTAGTTAAAAGGCCAATCTAGACATTGGTCTCAATAACTAACTCTTAATACTTAATGATAAGCAAAAATACTAAATCAATTAAAATAATTACCTCCAAGACTTTTTAAGACTCTATTTTTATAACTTTTCTTCTAATAAGATTTTTATATTTATAAATACTTTTAAATTCTAATAAATATTTAAATAGTCAAAAAAATCTTTCTAACCATAGTATTTGTATAATTAAATGACTTAAGATTATATTTTTAACCAATCCACCAATTAAGATCCATTAGTGGAACTTACAAGAGGGAATTTTTTTTAAACTTCAATAATCCATAACTTTTAATCCATTTGTCCAAATCCACTCAAAATATACATAAAGTACTAATGTATTCTTAATAACTATCATCACAAATTTCAATTGTTGATTCATTACCAATCTTTAGATATTGCCAAAATCCTAGGAATAGCTTCAAACTCTTATTTACAAACACCTATGTACTAAATTCTTCATATCTCACAAACTAAAAGTCCAAATACTATAAAACTTTGATTTATAGCTTTTTAGCACAAAGATTTACCTTTGTAAAAATGTTTAGATAAAAATTCGTCCAAAAGCTCAAGATATAGCAAAATCCATCACTATCAACAAAATGACATACTTACTACCTTAGAATTTGATCTATTCTCTTTGATTTCCAATATCTCCTTCTATAGAATTCCAAATGTAGTAATTCTTCAACATTAGGTTTAGAACTTGAAATCACCTCTCTAATCACACCTTGCAATTTTCATAAGCTTTCATATAGTTCCTTGTATCCTCAAAAGAGTGGCAGTAGGTACAATTTATACACCTTAATTTCAAGTGCCTACTCCTCTCTCACAAAAACTCCAAATCTCTTAATTCTTATACCAAAATTATAGTACAAAAAATAAGCTTTTTAACCTTAGTTTGTGATTTTCGAATGCCTTCTTTGAAGTCATCAAAACCCTTCTTTTCCTTGTAGATAGCCTCCTCAAAGCCTATTGGACATAACCATTGACCAATAGGAATGAAGAATTTCACCCCTTGTCTTCATTCATCGACAATTTATCTTCATCCTTCCAAATAGGCCTCTTAGTAGTTTAATTCCTCTCCTTTGGATCCCAATTTCCTTTCAAGGCTTTATACTAAACATTTTGGTCTTGTATAATTTAAACACTATAATCAAACTAAGTAAAAAGCTAAAATAAAATTTTTTATACCAACTTCCTTTAATTTTCTTTTCTAATCATTCTAACATATATTAGAATCTATAAATATATTATAAATTTTGATTGGATTTTACATACTATAAGCAATTATAATACGATAGCGTAAGAAGGTAAGAAGGTTGAATTTGGAATTTTTGATGGAGCTTTGGATGGCGCTTCAAATAGATCTTCAAGTAGAGCTTCAAGTGGATTTTCTTTTGGTAGACAAGATATGTATTTGGATCCAAATATTCCATATATGTTTCAAGCATTTATATTATTTATGCAACAGCAATAGGACAATGATTGCAAGGAGGCTTTGGTAATCAAAGCATTGCAAGTAGTGGTTATCAAAGTTGATTAGTTTGATAGAAGAGATATTTTTAAATATTTAAAATATTATATGTAAGAAATAGAATTGAATTGAGTTTCTAAAAAAAGATATGATTTTATTATTTGATCTTTTTACAATATCGGAGATAAAAGAATATGTGAAATCAACTATGGAACAATTTGAAAGTTCTTAGGAGACATTCTTTTATGCATTAAGAGATGAGTATTTCTTGAAAGACTTTAATCGGGTTACTAAAAAATTATTTTTTGAAATAGATTGAGTGCCTTGATAAGAAATTATAAGCTACCAAATTATTAAGGGAGTTTGAAAGGTAATATTCTTGGTTATTGAAAGTGAAAAAGGTAACATTAAGACTGAAGAAGGTTGAATTATTTCTTCAAGCAGCTGATGGAGAATTGCAAGAGAGATAAGAATTTCTTCTTAAGGATAAAGAAGAGGATGAAGGATTGACAACAAAATAGAAAGAAGTTGAAGATATAGCGGGATTGCTTATAAAAAGGGAAAGAAGAAAGAATAGGATTAGTATTCAAAGAATTGTGCAAGTACCTAAAATTCAAGTGCCTACTTCATGATCAACAATACCTATTGTCCAACCTTCAATGACTACATCAAAGAAAGAAGATGTTGGAATTGAAGAAATTATACGTGGAATGCGAGACCTTTAAATCAAACTTACAAAGTTTAAGGAGAAGACTTTTACAATGAATTCAAAAGCTACTTTCAAACAATGGTATATCCAAAGATGTATTTAGTATGATGATGATTTTCATTCTTAAAAAGATTGTGGTGAATTTAATGAAATGGTGCAACAAGGCATTATTTTTTGAAAAGATAGGAAAGTGGCATTAAAGAATATTGGTGATTTTCTCCAAACTAACTTTGATAAGAGAGGTATAAAAATACTAGTTAAGGATTATTTGGCAGCAAATGGGATTTTAATAATAGAAGTTATAATTTATGGTATTAGGATGGATGAAAATGGCAACCAAGATTTTTCCAAAAATATTAAACTAAGTGGACTTTGATCTTCTGCCATTTCTATAATGTATAAAAAGAATATGCCACAAGAAGCTTTATTAAAGACTGTTGCAATAATTCATGGAACTATGGGTTGGGAGGATCCTATAGAAGCTATGTTAGTGTATGCCTATATTGTTAAGAGGCAACATGAATCTTTGATAGAAGAAAAGAAGAGACATGATTTTAATGAGATAAGAGAAGGAAATTCTTTGAAGAGGTAGACTTGAGGAAATAAGGTTCGTGAGATGGCTTTATAAGAGTTACCAACAAAAGATGCTTCAATATCATTAAAAAAAAAAATCAAAAGGCTCAGGAAAAAAATATAAGTCAACAACTTACAAATTGCTCTCTAATATTAAAGTGGCAACAAATTTAAAAGAGGTGCTTAAAGAGAATATATTCAATGCTAAAGTTGAATTTATATTGAAGGAGATTTTAGAAATTACAAAGAAAAAATTTCATGATATCATTATAGACAGTATTAAGCAAAAGAGGCAATTAATGGATGAAGTTGGATCAAATTATGCTATTGATGCACATGTATGTGAGGATGAAGAAGACAAAATTGGTAGTTGTTATAAATAATCAACAAGTGGAAGAAAGAATCATAATCAAAGAGCATGTTTTGATGATCCAAGTGATAAGGAGAAAGAGATTTTGAGTCATTATACTTAAAAGCATTGGGCTAGAATGACTATAGAGACATTAGTGAAGATTAGAGATATAGATGAGCGAGTTGTTGCTTTAATTAACTATAGTTTGGAGATAAATCTTATGTCTAAGGATCTTTACATGAAATAAAAGTGGCCAATTGATATGGAGCATGGATAGATAATATGGGTAGCTAATAATACATGAAATAAATTATATAGTATTTGCTCAAATATAAAAATTTGGATTGGTGATGTTGCAATAGAACAAAACTTCTTTGTTCAAGATGTAACATCTTATCCTCTTATTTTAAAACAACCATATATCATTGCAACTTAGATAGAAATAAAAGTGCTTGATGATGATTCAGCTTATGTATGAATTTATAGTGAAGATGGAAGAAGGGCAATATAATTTTTGACTATGCCTCTAAATCATGAACGGAATTGAGACAAATTGAGAGAGAATCCATTGCCAAGGATTGTTGAAGAATTTGTGAATTTTTGAGGAGTACCACTATAAAGCGAGATTATGGAGGTACAGAAGAGGAGGTACAAAAGAGGAGGTACTCTCACAAGATGTAGGTGCCTTTGATAAAAGTTTTATTGATATTTTTCAAAATAGAAGTATTATATATAAGAAAGTTGCAGATGTAAAAAGAAAAGAAAAGAAAAGATTGTATAATATTAAAAAAGAATTATGTGAATTGGAGACTTTAGAAGGTGATGAAAGGATTTCTGGTGTTTATGAAGAAAATGGATTGGAAGATTCTTTGGAAATGATTGCATTAATTGGATTAGAAGATGATAATAAGGTTATACAAATTCATTTAAAGAAAATTTATTTTGTACTTGAATCTTTTCAAGTACTAGAGATTATAGTTGAAATAAAATATAAGACAATAGATAAGAAGGTGAAACCTATTGTTGGACTTTTGCCAGAAGATTCTAAAGAACAAAAAAAAAAAGCATTAAGAAAAAAGAGCTTAAGGGATCCAAAGAATATTGGACAGAAGTTTACTAACAAGACTTTTGAGGAATTAAAGATTGATTCTAATGGTTCTTTGTTGCCAGAGGAAATTGAGTATTGTAAAGAGATATTAGCAAAAGATGGTAAATCATTTGCCTTTGAATCTCATGAAATTGAGTGCGTGGATCTAAATAAATTAACTTCCTTGGTTGAACACCTCACTTCTCATACTCCAAGAAGTGTCAGATATTCCTTATATGTCTTTGCATATGATCTATCCTTGTACATTAGTTCATAAATGTTGATGTCTAAGAAAAATTAAAAAGGCTACATGAATCTATTCTACTGTTGAGACATCCTAGAATCTAAAGCTAAAATTATTCATGCCTAAATTGTATGTCAATAATTATATATCTTTTTATATTTTTTTTCTCTCTTTATAAAATAAAAAGTTAGCTATTTATAACTATCTTATGATAAATTTTCTTTCTTACTATTTGATCTTAGTAAAACTATCTTTTTTTTAATTACCTAAGGCAGCTTAACTGCCTTGTCTAATTAAGCACATGTTAAATACAAGGACGGCTAATCACCCCTTTATTCACACTAATTATTTTTAAGTTCTTCCTTTCTAATCCATTTATACTAGGTCTTTTCTTAATCATTCTTTATCTTATTTAATAATGATCTTTTATATATTAAAGATAAATAAAAATATTAAGAATTAATGTGTAATCCAATGTTAACATTATCCCCTCTTCCAAAATTAATTGGTTCCACCCGATTATCCTTTTAATGATAAGAATATTTTGATTTATAACAGTTTTTTTTTTTTTGTTCTCCATTATAACAGGTGCTGATTAAATCTTGCAGTGCAGCTTAATGGAGTTCACTCAAATCTGCACATCCACCGTGATCAGAATAATGCGGCCGTCGGGAGTTGCTACTTAAGCAAGCTCGCCCACAAACTATTTTTTGTGTGGCATGTGCTCGCCGCTCTCCATGGACCACACGAGATCAAACGAACCATTCTGGAAGGGCTAGTTCAGGGCATTTGCTACCTTAGCCTGGTATTTTGTTACCTTAGCCTGGTATTTTGTTACCTTAGCCTGGTATTTTCGAGTCAAGTAACGTGAGCTTCTCTTAATCCTACAATCCACATCGACGATTGTCTTCAATTTCAAATCATTGCTAGCAGGAACGCCAACATATACAAGAGATTTCTCAATTATGTTGATTTGCGCCCATCGGTGGTCAGGAGTGCCGTTGACAGCACCATCCACAATCTCGTCGTCTGAGTAGCCATGGTGCATATGCTCCCCTCAAACACCCTCCCACACACTTGAAGATTCATCGTAGAAGTTGGCGATGCCATCATAAAGCTCCGACTCTGTCCGCTGCAGATCTCGCCTGAATAAATCCCAGGCCACAGACTTGTCTTGATGCCGCGTTGTACTATCCCATCATCTGCTCCTATCGGGCCGCAATCCTTTGTGAGGTTCGTCGATCGGGTCTGGCTCTCATAGCTGCTGCTCCTAGTGCGGCAGCCATCGTTGTGACAATTGGTGAGACTCCAAAATAGCCATCCTTGGCGAGCTCGCGGATGTTGATCGACGTGATTGTCATTTGGCCTGGTGCGCGGATGTCAATCGACGCGGTTGGCACTTGGATTGGGAAGTCATTCGACTTGGCACGCGAATGTTGATCGACGCGGTTGGCACTCGGATTGGAAAGTCGTTTGGCTTGGCGTGCAGATGTTGAGCGACGCGATAGTCATTTGGCAATGGATATAAGCCAATTCGTCTTACATTATGAATCAGGTAGTTGTTAGTGTAGAAATTGATATGTTTACTGAGCTTGGATTGGAGGTGTAGATTGTTACATTTGTTGCTCGCATTTTGGCTTTGAGATGTAGTTACTCTAGATGATGACGGTGGCAGAGTAGTGTGATAACATGATGGCCGATGCCTTTGTCGCAACCCCAGTTGCGGAGCAGCCTACGCCTGGTTGAATTTCTTCACTTTGACATTCAGAGTAGTAGGCAGAAATCACATTGCATCAACATCCGTGGAGACCATCACAATGCTTTGTTTTAATTAAACAGTCAGATTTTTCCTATCAGTTTTGAATCGATTGTTCACTACCTAGGGAAAGAGTCGAGATGAGGGTTGAGCCCTGCGCTCGACATTCTGTGTCCGTCACCCAGTCGGTACACGGGGATCTACCCTCGCCGCGAGAGCAGCTCGGACGGACCTCTGACAGCTTATGGGATCAAGGCACAGACCCCTAGGCCTACCTCAGAGCCAATTTCTCCAAAGTTACGGATTTGTTTTTGTCGACTGCTGATCGCGTTGGTTACTGTATGTACTACCTGTCATTACTCTGCTCCTGGCCTCGATTCCTTAGTCATTGTGCTATTTGCTGTGCCGTCCTTCCGGATAGTTTGGAATTTGTTGGTCTTGAATATTTGATGTCATCCAAGTATACTGTAAGTTTCGATTTTTATTTTTTTAATACAAACTAGTACTTGAACAGGATTAGTTTGTTTTCTAATTTGTGTTCTTTCCATCACAGACAAGACTTCCATCCCGGACGATTAGATAGGGCTCTCCGTCTGAGCGCTTGCCGCGGCTAGTAATAATATCATCCTACACGGCTGGATGCTTGCTTGCTAGATGAACGTCCCACTGTTCTATTTGAGGTCATCATCTTGCCTACTTTTTGTATTCCCTATCCGTAGCGGCAATACAATAGACGTACTGCAGGTGTGGCCGACCTTGGTTATATTTATAGGATAATGATATACCCTAGACAACTTACTGCAGAGGTAATGTGATTGCAACTATGACATCAAACTGAGGTAATATATATATATATATATATATATTTTCTTATTTTCTTATTTTTATTTTTTTTAAAATTTAATTTAATATATATATATCTATGTGTATATTTTTTAATAATAGGTTATTGTCGTGGAACATTTTGTTTTGAAATTGGCTAATTTGAATGTTGATATGCATTGAAAATTTGATGATATATAAAGTTTCTTTTCTTAATTATTTTATTTTTTGTTTTATTTTTTATTTTTTTTTAAATATCAAATTTATTTTTAAATCTTTATTTGGTATTTATAGATCATAAATAAAATACCAATTCTTCTGATTTGTAACACGATTTAAGTTTATTAATATTCACTCTTACAGTCATGTCATCTGATAGTAATAAGTCTACTATTCCGTTTGAATATATTGAGTTCACCATGTAAGGTCCCATCCATTTATATTGAAATTTTCCTCTTTTTCTTTTAGATGTTGTTTTCAACTATAAAACTAATTAGCCTTTTATATACTTGTCAATTTTTATAGGTATGTCTTGATGTTCTTATTGTAATATATCTCTTCAAATCTGA
The DNA here is from genome assembly GCA_036785485.1 of Physcomitrellopsis africana. NCBI lineage: Eukaryota > Viridiplantae > Streptophyta > Bryopsida > Funariales > Funariaceae > Physcomitrellopsis > Physcomitrellopsis africana. The sequence goes on along the minus strand of JAWRVF010000217.1, from coordinate 320,751 downwards.
TATTTTTTCAAATTGGATTTAATATTTGGTACTTCCGTCTTAAGACAATTCTTAAAAGATTTGGTTTGGTGTACATGGTCATGCCGAAACATTCTTTGTAGTTGAGTTTGAACAATATTTTCTTTAGCTTCTGCTCTTCTTAAGTCCATTTGCTGAATTTGATGTAAGCAGTTTTCCATAACAGCTTGTATATGCCTTACTATAGCAAATTTTTTTGTCTTTACTAAATATTTTATAGATAATAAGGCTTCAATTTCAAAAACTAAAGAAAAAGGTGTATGCTTTGTAATTACTTTATATATTGTAAGATATGCCTATAATGCAGGATAAAGTTTAGTATCCTAGTCGGTTTGATTTGCATTGATTATTTTTATTAATATTGCCTTAAAAACTTTGTTGATAGATTCTGTTTGTCTAGTTCTTTGAGGATAATAAATGGTGGATTTTTGATGGATTATCATAAATTTTGTGGTTAGTAATTGAATTGTCTCATTGATAAAATATATTTCTTAGTCATTAATTAATTCTATTGGATACCCATAGCAAGTTATAATTTCTTCATATAAAAATCAGGCTGTGGATTTGATAGTATTATCCTTTAATACTCGAGCTTCTATCCATTTAGTTATATAATCTGTTGCTGTGATGATATATCTATTTTTTGTGAAACTGGCTATTGGATCAATAGGTCCTATAAAATCTATTCCCCATCGTTGAAATACTTCCAAAGGTAAAATTGCATGTAAAGGATTTTTTTATTTATTTGGTTTGGCTATTGTTTATTGACATATATCACATTGTTTATAATAATTATAAACATCTTTTCTTAATGTTGGCCACCAAAATAAAGTTGTAAGAACCTTGTGAAAAGTTATTCTAATAAAAAAGTGTCTTCTTGTAAGTCCTTCATCAGCTTTAGCTATAATTGCTTTAGTAATGAAACGTGCTAAACATACTTATTCAATTCCATCCAAACAAGTTTATTTATTAAGTCGTTTCTTTTAGTAAGTCGTTAATTTTTCTTTTAGTAAGTTTTAATAAATTTATGCATTTTTTTGAGATTCCTTGAAGAAGGTAAAGCAATTATAGTTCGAATCTTTCTTGGATCTACTAATAATCCTTCTTTACAGATAATATGATCCAAGAGAGTACTTGAAGTTATTGCAAAAGTGCATTTTTTCAGGTTGAGACTGATTCTATATTCTCTATACTTTTGGAGATATTTTCTCAAATGTTCCAAATTTTAAATATTTATTCTATATACAGTGAAGTCATTGACAAAAATTTATATAAAGTCATTCAAATATTTTGTAAATGTATGCATAATTATCCTCTGGAAGATTGTAGGTACATTTTTTAATCCAAATGGCATTACTTGATATGCAAATGGTCCCCATTCATCGATATAACAGGTTTTGAGTTGATCTTGTATGGCCATTGGAATCTGGTTGTATCCACTAAATCCATCTAATATTGAATATAATTTATGATCGGCTACTATTTCAAAGACAACATCTATGAATGATAATTGAAAAAGGTCAATTTTTATTATTTCATTTAATTTTTTGTAGTCAACACATATTTATAATTTTCCATTCTTTTTAGGTATAATTACTATTAATGACAATCACTCAATTTGATCTATAATAAAAATAAATCCCATTTTAAATAATTTGTCAATCTCTTCCTTGACTTTAGCAACATATGCTAGATTCATTTGATATCTTGCTTGTTTAACAGATCGTGCATTTGGTTCTAATTCAATTCAATTTTCACAAATATGTGTTGATATACTTTTTTAGTCTTTATAATTCCATGCAAAAGTATCTTTGTATTCCTATAGTAATTTTATTAGGTTTTGCTTGAATTCCTCATTGGTTGTTTTCCAATTTTAACTTTCCTTGGTTGATCGTCAAAACCTAAATTTACCTCGTCAATTTGTTTCTCTTCTTTGATAGTCCATCTAGTAATGGTTTTATCTTTAACTCCTTCTATAGCTGGAGTTGTATTCAACTTTATTGTACCCTCTCTAGCTTTATAAAAATATTCTAAATATTTTATCATCTGTCCTTCTAACTTATCTAGTGGTTCTTGCTTCTTTTGTTTTATCCCTAGTTTTTTTTTTAATTCTTTATTTTTTTTGTACTGTTGATTCAGCCATATAACAATCATAACTAAATATTTCTTTTAGTCTTGTTAATTCAATACTAGCTATAGGATGTAGTGAAGATACAACTTGATGTACCACTTGTTCTTCTGTATTAGTCAATCCTTCCTCCCAATCATAATACTCCACTTGTAGAAGTTGTTTTGATGGTGAAGGATATGGAATTTTTCGGATACTAGTCTTTTTTTTTTTTAAAAATTTTTGAAAAAGATTGTTAAGGTATCATGAATTCAGTCTTGTCTAGACTTTGCTTGTTTAAGCCATGGTCGTCTTAATATCATAGATTAACTTTGAGATTTTTATTCTAATTTGATAACTGTTACTGTAATATTATAGAAAAATCTTCCGGCTTCTATTTGTAAATTGCAAATAATACCTTATGGTGTCACTTTTCGTTGATTTGCCATCTTGATTGTAAATGGAGCTAGTTCAATATGATTGAAGCTTAACTTTCTACATAATTCATCTGTGATGATATTCACACCACATCCTCCATCTAACAATATATTATGTATGGTGCAATGTTTTACTCTAACCATAATGATGGACATTGCCATATCATAATTTTGATTTTTTATTTAAAAATTTTTTGGTACGTTTGATTTTGGTATGTGTCCTACAAGAAAGGCTTCATACATTTCAATTGAGATTACAATAGATTATTGCAATTGCAAGAAAGGCTATTGCAATTGAGCCTTCCTTGCAATTAAAGCATCAAAAAAAAACTAAAGAAGTATAAGAAGAAAGAAAGCCTACTATAGCAGCAAATGTAGTAATTCTAGAAGTGTATATTAACCAGAGCTCAAAGACAAAAGATTGAGATTGAGGAAGAAAATTCAAGTAATGATAGTAGTGATGAAGAAAGAAATGAATACAAGGCCATAGAAGAACCTGAGCTAATTAATGAAGTAAGAAAAAAAACATCCCAAGAATAGGAAAAGGAAAAAAAGGTACATCAAGATATAATCAAAGACGTAAGGAAGGTGCAAGAAGAATTTGGAAAAAATCCAGTAGCTAAGGCAAGAAAATCAAATATGAACAAGATTATAGGAGATATATTCCAACAAAAAAAAAACAAATATTACTATAGGCCAACTATTAAAATTAGCTCCATACTGCAATTGAGATTACAATTAGTATTGCAATTGAGATTACAATAGATTGTAATAGTAATTGCATATTATAATTAGCTCCATACATGAATTCTTTTTTTTTACATATTATTCAATTGTGGTTGTATTTGATTCACTTCTAACCCTCTATCTCGATACCATCAGTTGTAAGTACATTCATTAGTTTGATAAGTATGAGTATTGCAAATGGTACAAAATTTCAAATAACATTCTGTAGGAAAATGTCCTTCATTGTTGTACTTTTGATAGATTATTCTAGTCGAAAATTTCTTGTATCTAGTTGTTAACTGAGCTAATTCTTCTTTTAATTCTTTAAGATCATCCTTGGTTATTTTTTTTTCTTTTTCTTCACCCTTTTCTTCTTATTGTCTTCTAAATCATCGCTTAAATTTTCAGAATTTGAATTATAAAATTTTTCTTTTCTATGTACACTGAATTCTACTTTCCTAATTGACCATAAAGCTTTCTCTAGTGTGTTTGTTGGTAGCAAAGCTACATGTTTTCCTACCTCTTTATGTAATCCATTCAAGAACCATATTTTTTAAAATAAGTCATGAGATTTAGGAATAAGTTTAATAGCTGCTTGTACTACTCGTTCAAAGAATTCCTCTACATCTTCACTCTTCTTTTGTTTAAGATGTGAGAGACTGTCAATAACTTCTCCATCACTTTTCTTTTCTCTAAATCAAAGAATAAATGCTTCTTAAAGTTGTATCTAAGTTGTGAAATGACCAATTGGATAGTGAGCATACCACTCAAGTGCTTGCTTCTTTAGTGTAATTGGAAAAAGAACTAACTTATGATCATCTGCTGTCTCCCTGTTGGCTTAGTAGATATTATTAAACTCTTGTATATATATGTCTGGATCACCTTTGCCTTTAAACTTAGATAAAGCGGCTTTGATATATCTAATTGCGAGTGCCATGTTGATTGATGTTCTTGGTAATACCAAATTTTTTTTTTCCCATTCTAGTATTTTTTGTATAGTTTTTGTTTATTTATTCAAATTAACTATTAGATGTTGATTTTTTGTAGCTATTAATGCCAATTCTTTTGACAATTGTTCTTTTATTAAATATTTTTTTGTCTCTTGTTCAATAGTGTTTAAAGTACTAATCAAATCTCAGCTTTCTTCACTACTTGAACTTATATTCTTTGTATATTTCCATAGTAGAGGACTTACAAATAAATCGCTTTTCTTATCATATCTTTCATTTCTTTCAACTCTTTGTTTGTTGTTCCTTTCTTTCCTTATTTATTCTTCTCTTTGTCTTTGCAATCTATATATGTATTCTCATTTAGTAAGCTATTCTCTTGGAATTCTTGGACTTTTAGGAAGTTCAACCTCTTTGTTCATTACATCATGCACTACTCAATGAAACTAATCATTGATACTTTTATTATTAAAAACTGATTTGTGGTTTTTGTTACAACTCGTGTTGAATAATTATCTTGTTTGAATTTTGTACTTACCAAATTAGATGGCTCCAAAGGCTCTTACACCAAAGTGATTTCTTACTTTCTAAAATTAACTATTATTCAATATTCATTGATACAGACCCCTTTCTGAAAGTTCAACATATTACCATTTCTAATTCGATCTTCAATGGATATACCACCACTTAAATTGAATAGAATATTGTAATGATAGTGAGAAATAGCAACATATGTGTCCCACCGTGATTGTCAAATAAACACCTCACTTCTCATACTCCAAGAAGTGTCAAATATTCCTTCTATGTCTCTACATAGGATCTATCCTTGTACATTAATTCACAAATATTGATGTCTAAGAAAAACTAAAAAGGCTCCATGAATCTATTCTATTGTTGAGTCATCCTAGAATCTAAAACTAAAATTATTCATGCCTAAATTTTATGTCAATAATTATATATCTTTTTATATTTTTTTTCTTTCTTTATAAAATAAAAAATTAACTATTTATAGCTATCTTATAATAAATTTCCTTTCTTATTATTTGATCTTAATAAAACTATTTTTTTCTTAACTACCTAAGGCGACTTAATTGCCTTGTCTAATTAAGCACATGTTAAACACAAGGGCGGCTAATCACCCCTTTATTCACACTAATTATTTTTAAGTTCTTCCTTTCTAATCCATTTACACTAAGTCTTTTTTTAATCATTCTTTATCTTATTTATCTTATTTAATGATCTTTTATATATTAAAGATAAATAAAAATATTAAAAATTAATATGTAATCTAATATTAATAATGGTTATTTTTACTATATTACATGTATCTTGGAATTTGAGGCCAATTTTAATACCTAGGGCACATTTGCCAAATTTAGTAGAATTATTGAAAGAGAAGATGAAGATAAAGATTTCACAGCCATCGTTTGCATCATATTCTAGCCGATGATTTATGGTGCCTAAGAAAAATGGATCATTACAATTTATTTAAAATATGTAACTAGTAAATGCAATAACTATCAGGAATATAGGAATTGGACTAATAGTAGATGAATTTGTTGAAGCATTTGTAGGAACGGCAATCTATTCAATGGATGATTTGTATTCAGGCTATGACCAATTACAACTTGCAATGGAGAGTAGAGATATGACAACAATGAGAACACCACTTATACTCTTCCTCAAGGTGCTACTAATTCAATTACACATATGATGAATGGAATGACTATGAGTAATACAAGGGTTATTATGGATACAACATGTATCCAAAATGAAGATGAATTTGAATATAGAGGAGCACAAGGCTTAACAAAAGAAGCCCAGACCATCCAAATTCAAGAATATGTGGTTGAAAAAATAACAAATGAAAAGATGGTTCACAAGGACACAAAGGTACTTATCTATAGTGATAACTACAATTTTGAATGTGGTAAATAAAGGAAGGTGGATTATTATCATTTATTTTGGAAAAAGATGAAGCTTGGAGAGCTTGAAGATATGCTTTTAGCTTTGATTATTCATGGCTTCCAGATATAAATCATATCTAGGAGACTTTTTGACATGAAAAAATAGTCTATTGAAATAAGCTAGAAATCGATACTAAGAGTTTCAAATAATGTAGAAGATAATAAAACAAGGATTTTTATTGATACTTGGACCACCAATATAATACATGGAAATTTTTTGGTTAAAAGCAGTTTGAATCATATATAGGTATAACAAAACAACACAATGAAACATATATATTTTGTGAGTTGGATAATACAATGTTGAAGATATATGCAGCTTGAAAGCAGATCAAGGCAATCTATAAAAGAGATGGCAAATTAAATTCAAGTAATCCTTCAAATTTTGAAACATTAGATGTGGATCAAGTGGAAGATGGAAAAGAAATGAGAATAATGAAACAAACAGAGATGGTTAGGTTAGCACATGCTGGAGGATGTATAGGTTTAGAAGGGATGGATGTCATATTGTAATTATTTAGAGTATGTAAAAATTAGTTATAACATATTATATGTTTATGAATCTAGATGTGTATTAGAATGGTTAGTAAATTAAATTAAAAATGGTTGATAGAAGAAACTTTATTTTATTTTATTTTTATTTGTTTTGATTACGGTATTTAAAAATTATAAGATCTAAATGATTAGTATGAAGCCTTGAGAGAAGGTGGAAGCCTAAGGATGAAAATTTAAGCTAATAGGAGGCTAATTGGAAAGGATGAAAGCAAGGCATAGTTGGATGAAGGCAAGGAATGGAAAACTTCATCTCTATTGGTTGAATACCATACCCAATGGGCTTTGAGGAGGCTACTTGCAACCTTAAGAAGGATTTTGGTAACTTTAAGGAGGGCATTTGGAGATTAGAAGCTAGGGTTATAAATTTTAGGATTTTTGCTATAACTTTTGTACAAAAATTAGAAGATTTGGAGTTAGGATAAAAAAGTTATAGCCATTTGAAGTTAAGGTATCAATTTGACATATACTATTACTCTTTTGAGTAAAGAAGGAGTTTTACATTAGCTTTTGGAGATCGAAAGATGCATCTAGAATGGCGATTTGAAGACCTACATCTTTTGTGAAGGAATTGTTACATTTAGAGTTCATATGAAGGAGCTACAAGGTATTAAAGATGGTGCTTTTAAATCAAAGGCAATAAGTGAGCGGTTTTGTTTATAGGAATGGTTGGAGCCATAACTTGAGTTTCTAGACAAATTTTTGGCTCAAACTTCTTGGAGATTGTGAAATTTTGTGTTAAAAAGCTATATATATATAAAATTTGTGGTATTTGAGCTTATAAATTATAAGATATAAAGAATTTTTTTTGTTGGTATATAAAGACAAGGGTTTGAAGCGACTGCTAGGATTTTCAAGATATCTCAAGATCCGCAATGAGTTTGCATTTGAAATCTGTTATAGACGTTGATAAGAATACATTAGTATCTTATATAAAATTTTACTATGTTTGGACGATTGGATCAAGAGATATGAGGTGTTGAAGTTTGAAAAAATTTCCACATAAGGATATATAAGGTTTTAGAAGATTTTACCATATTTTGAATGTTGTTGGTTATTTGAGGCTTATGTATTTGGTGTAATTGCTCCAAAAAAAAAATATATATATATAAATTTAGAGATTTTCTCATTTTGAAGCTTAATTGAGAAATTAATGACAGCTAGAAGCCTAGCGCTTTCTTGAGACAAACTTTCTCTACCCCGACAACGAACTATATCCACCGGAATTAAAAATATTTGTGAAAAAGGCCCAACCGGTCATTCTTGCTTCCTTACTTGACTGAGCTAAGGTATGAAAAGAGTGTCATTATGACCAATTTTTAACTACCAGAGCCATAGTGCTTCCATCTCAATGAATTTATCAAATGCCAATTTGGAATGAAACACTCGATAGTTATCCAAGAATGATTGATGATAGTACAAATTTTAGTACTAATACGTAGGGAATAATTAATGTTGTGCCATTGCAAGTAGTACCACCAATAGCTGCAATTCTATATTTTCCATACTCTTGATATCAAAATCCAATATCTATAAAAGAGTTATCTAATGAATTAATATTTAAGGATCCAAATGAGGCATTATTGTTAACTTTGACAAAGAAGATAGACAAATTGGCTATTAATCTAACAAAGGATAAGGAAAGAGGCATAAATTGACCAATATGCCACCAATATTTGGTGCAATAATTGTAAAGAACAAGGCCATTTGATAATAAAATATTCTTTACCATTCCAAATGATTGTGCAATGTACATTTTGTGGAAGTAAGCATATTACCATCAATTGTTGAAATTTACAAAAGCAACAGCAGTTCAGTAATTAGACCATGATTCAACCAATTTCATGGAATGTTAACCAAGTCCAAATAAAAAATAGGTTTGGTTAGAGTGGAAATTATTCAAATAAATATATTAGGAAATTTTTTAATTTTTAAAATTTGGCATATAATCAAGAATATGGATCCAATCTTCAAGGTATTGTACAAAATCAGTAAGGATATTCTCAAAATCCACCCATTTACAAATCAATTTTGGATTCTATAGTATCAATTGGTCAGTTGGGATCATTTATCCATCCAACCTGGAACAAGCCCAACCGATATATATCAGTAGAAATACCCAATATTTTTCATGAGATCGAAAGAAGATGTTACTGTTGCAAGCAATTAGAATATTATGCTATTGTATGTCTCAATCCCAGAGCCAATGATGAATATGCTCCAGTCTATGGAAATTATAAGTAGTCGGGACATACAAATCAGCAATGCAATACTCCGTTTAATTTTAATAATTGAAATCAGTATATCCAATTACAAAGTAAGATAAAAGATAATAATTGAGCCACATAAGATTCTCCGATAAATTGGATGGAATGCGTCTATGCACTACTTACCTAGACTTAGCAAAAAAAAAAAGATTCCATGCCACAATTAAATACATCAACTGCAAGGAATCCATTCAATTCAAGGGTGGAAACTCCAAATTCAATACGAGTATCGATGATATTACAAACGTTGAGACTTAGTCCATTTGTGCAACTTGTTAATGTCTTTAAACTGAGAGATTGATTCAACCTAAACTAGTACTAATATTTGCAAAGATCAACAAATCGTCTTATTTATTAAAAGATTCTATTATAGACAAGCATTTCGACAAACTTCATTCAACAATTCCAATTTTAAATTCCATAAAGCAAGATAAATTATGTCAAGAGATTAAATTGAAATCCATGAAAAAAATAAGGGCCCTGGAAATCACTACCAATATAAAACCATATGATATTTTGAAAGATTTGAATGAAATTAAACCTTCAATTTTCATGAAGCAATTGTTAGTAGTTGCGCCAGAATATTGTTCTACATTAAACTCTTCATTAATACAATGTAGAGCTTATAATAAAAAAAGTCATGAAATTAGTTTGAATCTTGGCTATTAATGTATCTATCAATGGTGTTCTTATTTCCAAAGTTCAAGTAGATAGAGATTCTAGCGTGAATTTAATAACTGCGGATACAATGGAGCATTTGGATTTAGCTTAATTATTATCTACGATCTTAGTATTGAAGATGGCTGATCACAATCGTATAAAGCCTATAGGTATTTTTTGTAGTGTTGATACTATTATTGCTACAATAATATAAGATTGATTATATTATTTTTTGATTACAAAATTTCATAATATCATATTCAATTTTATTGGATTGGCTATAGCTATATCAAGCCAAAGCTAAGAATAATTGGGACCGTGGAACGTTGATTATTGGGAAGGATAGAGAGAAGATTGTTTTACAAATGTACCGAGTTCAATATCATGGAGAATCTCAAATTTTGAGTTCAGAAGGAACATGTGAAGATGAAGGTCAATCTGATGCGGAATATGATGAAGTTACCAATTCAGTGCAAGTTGATAATGACTCAATTCACATGCAAAAGTAAGGCATGTTATACCAATATAGAAGATTCAAAAAATATTTAGTATATAACAAACTCTGATTGTGCTATTATTGATTGGATGAATAATCCCGTAGTTAATGAAGTTAATATATTGGAATTAGAATTCGGTAGTTTCAATTTGTCGGATTACATGAAGGATTCAAAGTAGGAGAGGGAAATTAAATCAGAGGTTGTTACGGATTTTGCATGCCAATCTATTAATTTGGGCATGAATGAAATATTACAGATTATCAAAGTATAGAGTGATATTATAGGTATAGAGCTAAGAAATTGGAAAGATTTTTTCCTAAGTCATAAATCTACATTTGCTTGGTCGTATGTGGACTTAAAAGATATTTTTGCCAAAGTGTATGAGCATCAAATTACTTTAGAAGAGGATGCTATACCAATTCATCAAAGACAACACTACCTTAATCCAAAATATTCCCTTATGGTAAAAGAGGAAGTAGATAAATTTTTAGATGTGGGCTTTATATATCCAATACCATATTTTGAATGGATTTTATCAACTATGATAGTATTAAAGAAGAATAGAAAAATCCACATCTGTCAAGACTTCCGTAAATTAAACGTGGCTACCAAGAAGGATTATTTTTTTTTATCTTTTACAGATAGTATATTAGACATTGTAGCCAGGTATGAATATTATTCCTTATTGGATGGATTTTTGGATTACAATCAAATTAAAATTGCAATATAGGATCAATTAAAGACTATTTTTATCACATATTAGAGCACATTTGTTTATAAGGTGATATCATTTGGATTATATAACACCCCAGCCACATTTCAAAGAACACTGATGCAAGCATTTTAAAATTATTTATGATTGTCAATAGAGATATTTTTAGATAATTTTTTCACATTTAGTACGATAGCCGACCATTTGAAGTGTCTTTGTAAATATTTGGATCAATGTGATAAGTATGGGATATCTTTAAATTCTGAGAAGTGTCAATTTCGTATACCATCAAGAAAGCTTTTGGGACACATTGTTTCTATGGCTTGTATTGCTATTCATCCAGATAAAATTATTTATATATTGGCCTTATCAAAGCTAGAAACAGTGTCAGGTGTTTGTATTTTTGTAGGCCATGTTAGCTATTATCGGCATTGTCGTATGGCGTGAATACATTGGATATCTAGCTGTAGAGAGTCTATTTGTAACTTATTGGCTAAGCTTTGATAAGTTATTTGTTCTTAATAAAAAAGAAAAATATACATAATAATATAGAAATATGTATTGTATAGATAAAATCTCTTATTTATAAGTAGGTTTGTATATAAGATTTTTCTAAAATATGTAGAAAATCCTTAAGAATCTTTTAAAGATTCATCTATATATCAAAAATTTATCATGGCTCTATATATCTATCTTTTATACCTCCATGAAATTTTGGAAGGTGTATACCAAAATCCTTTTAGTATAAATAAAAGTCCAAATTTGCAACAAAATCCCTTCAAAGTATTTTTTTTTCCGTAAAGGATGTTTTTCTTCTTAAATTTTAGAAAGTCATATATTCTGATTCAACTATTAGATTCTCTTCAAACTTATAGACATAGTAGATTTTACCCTTAAGCTTTATTATAGAAAGAATCAACTACAAATTCGCTTCCAATTGTCTGATATCTCAAAAATCCTAGCAGGTGCTTAAAACCCTAGCTTAGAGACACCTGAGCACTATTTTCCTTATATCTTACAAATCCAAAATCCTAAGGCCATATAATTTTTGTATATAGTCTTGTGACATAAACACGTATACTCTTAAAAATTTTGAATTAGAAATCTATCAAATTACTTAAGATATGGCTCAAAATACAACCACTATGTAAGTGGGTCACTTACTGCCCTTAAGTTTGTAAGCACTGACTTCAACTCCCAATATCTCCTTCACTTTAGCTTGGATTTTATTGAGCCATATATAAAAAGTGTAGTTGTAAAAGTTCTCTCTTCAATTCTTATTGCCAATCCTTTATTGCTCTTTGCATACGCGATTTATACCCAAAAGAAAGACAGTAGGTCCAAAATCAACACCTTAACTTTGAGCGCCTATAACTTCTTCATAAAAAGTCCAAATCATGCAAGATTTGCACCAAAACCATATCCAAAAACCTGAACCTTCTAACCTTAGCCTCTGATATTCAACTCCTTTCCAAAAACAAATTCTAACTCCTAATAAACCCTCAAGCAGCCTCCTTGAAGTCCATTGGGCATTATTTTTGGCCAATTAGAATAGAGATTTCTATCATCTACCTCTATCCATCCACATGGATGGCCAAACTATCCCTTTTACACTAAAAACCCTTTTCTAACCCTTCTTTTTATAAGATATATATACTTTGTGCTTTAAGTATCAAATAAAAGAAGTAAACTAAGATTTTAAGGATCATCAATGTTTAACAAAGGTGACTTAAGATATACAAAATTTACTATCAATATAAAATCAATTTCAAAATTACTATCAAAAAAAGAAATAAGATTTTATAAATCTCAATAATAATTCTTTTAATAGATTCTTTCTAAACTAGCAATCTAACCACATCTTATAACCAATAAAAGTCCATTGATATGGCTCTCATTTAGCTATGCAGTAAATTGTATAATAAATATACATGTATAATTTTTTTCACATAGTAGCCAAACCACAACACGACAACATTTTATTGATTCATTTGTAATCATATGTCAATCTTTAATAAATCTTTTAAAGAAACCACCGTTAGATGGATCTAGTCTAATTTGGATCAAAGAATGTACAGTTGCGTTTGAAGAATTGAAGCAAAAATTAGTATTTGCATCGATACTTGTTGCACCGTGTTGGACAAAATTATTTCATATTTATGTTGATGCATCCAATGTTGCTATTAGATCCATATTAAGTCAAAAAGATGAAAAGGATTTGGATCATCTAATATATTATGCTAGTCGTCAATTTGTTACTGCGGAATAAAATTACATTACGATTGAACGGGGAGCCTTGAACATAATCTACTATGTACAAAAATTTCAACATTATTTGCTTGGTTACCCATTTGTATTTCATGTCAATCACAATGTTCTTAAATATATGATCAATAAATTTTAATTGAGTGGACGCATTGCTCGATAGGTGTTATTACTTTAAGAATTAAATTTTACTATTAATGTTTGTCCAGGAAAGAAACATGCCAATATAGACCATTTATCCCGTCTCACCAATATATTGGAAAATGAATCCATCAATGATGCACTTCTTCATACAAAATTATTTGCCATGGATGTAATTTCATTAGAATATAATGAATTAATTCAATATTTGACATTCTAGATGTTTTTTCTCAATTATAGCAAGAAACTTAAGCACCGTCTGATTTTGAAAAATTATATACGAAATCCATGATAGGTGACACTTTGTATAAGCAAGGGAAGGATGGAATATTACGCCATTGTATATTTCAAAGTGAAATACATACCATATTGAATGGACGTCACTTAGATAGTTGTAATGGGTACTTTATTGGTGATAATACTGCTCGAAAAGCTTTAATGGTTGGATATTGGTGGCCAACAATGTTTTTAGATGCACACCAATATGTCCAACGTTGATATCCTTGTCAACATATTAGTAGACCTATTGGTATTTTTGTCATGTCGTCAGTACCAATTTTGGCACAAGCATCATTTGAAAAATAGAATATTGATTTTATAAGACCAATGGCACTAGTCTTATGAAGTAGAAAGAAAAAATATATTTTAGTAGCGACCGATTATGTAATAAAATGGGTTGAGGCAATAGCAACAAAAACTAATAATGCCAATATAATAGCCACATTTTTATATAAGAATATTATTACTCACTTTAGGTTTCTCAAAGAATTAGTTAGTGATTGAAAAATCTACTTTATTAATGCTATGATTATAGCCTTAACAGATAAATATGAGATCAAACATCAAAAAATAACCCCATATCACCTTTGGACCAATGGAAAAATTAAAAAGACAAATAATATTTTGTGTAAAGTTTTAACTAAGACTATATCAAGCAGGAACGGATTGGGATATAAAATTGTTTGCAGCTTTGCGGGCGTATGATATTGTGTATAAAATAACTACCAATTCTACTCCATTCCAAATGAAGTTGGAAATATGTTGGTCTCCACGAAAGTAGAGAGATATTAGAAACGCATAATTATGTGCATTTTTATAAGGGTCAGATAGTTTGCCACTAATTGATATAGAATTGGTGGCAAAATATAGCCTATATAACAAAATATATAGCAAACTATAGCCTAGAGAATGGTTTGAGTGTAACAAAAGAGAAGATAATCAAGATAGATGAGGATATATTGTAAACGGTATTATATCTATTAATTGATGAGCTTGGAGTGGGTGTCGAAGTCTCTAATAACTTTAGACCAGATAGTTATTTTAAAGGTGGTATGTTGTCATTAAAAAAGAATTAGGGATGGAAGGTGGTAGAGGCACTTACACTAGAGCTTATAAAGTGCATGCGGTTAGTTTAGAAGCAACTAGGCTTGAACCGACACACCACATACATATCCAAACGGTTATTGTTTACTACAATAGGAATGTTAGAAGGAATGGTGTTTAATTGGACTGCATTCATAGCAACTAGAATCTATGTGGAGATGGTAGCTAAGCAAAAGACGAGGAAGTTTGTATCCCTGCTCTACTCTAATTAAGTGCAGTCCATGATTGCGTATACTTTGAATTAAACATCATCAATAATAGAGAAAAATATACCCTCTTCAATACCTCGACGAGGTGTTTGGAATTTGATGACACCGGCAGCTAATCCAAGGATAGTGGTGCGCAAAGTTGGAGAATCAAGTCGAATAGTGGAACGGGAGGCTATTCTAATGGTTACACCAAGGCGGATTCCAATTCACTCAGTAATCAAGATGGCGACTAAGATTCTAATTTTAAATACCGTAATATCCAAAGGAGGGAACCTCACGGAAGTAATATTGGATCAAATTTTCCAATTGCAACTTATAGTAAGAAAGTTGGAAAGAAATTTAAGGCAACAATTGGATGCAAGCAAGAAAAAGATAATAGAGAAAAGCTACAAAATTATGGAATAGGGTTGTATTATCAAGGAAAAGACGGAATCCACATTACTATTGAAGCAAAAATTAGCAGAGGAATAAGAAGCTTGGATGCAAGACAAAGAACACATTCAACGAATCCTAAACAGCCAAAAGTAAGAATTAATAAAAAATTATAAGACATAGGATTTGGAAAAAAAGGAGGTAAAGTGCCAACTGAAAGTAGAACAAGAAAAGACAACGATATTAGCATAGGAAAAGTCAAAATTAGGTGACCAATACAAAATTAAAACGGACAACCTATGGGCAAAAATTGGTACCTTGAAGGTTGAAGTAGCAAAGTTGGAGGGCAATTTAGCCAATATTGGTCGGCCATAGGTATTTGTCCTATCAGTTTTAAATATTGGTGAAATGGAAGAAAAGATGAAGCAATAGGAGCGCCAATTGGAAGCAAAAGATGCTAAGATTTTACAATTGGAGGTTCAAGTTTGGAAATTAAGAGCGTACAACAAGGATTTATTGGCCCAATTAAAGAATAATTTGATAGATTTATCAGAGGAGGACAAGGATTTAGCATTAAAACTAGACTCTGAAGAACCTCTTATATAAAATCATTAGATTGAACAATTGAAAGAGCCAATTTCATAAATAAAAGTATTTTTTTATTAATTTTATGTTTGCTAAGACGCTATACAATTAGGAGTAGAGCTATATAGAATAAATAATCTTGGATAATAGAATAAGGATTAAAAACTGATAAATTAGATGTTTAATCTATTGATTAGCTAATATAGATGGTAATATAGGAAAGTTAGTTGAAAAAGCAATTAAGATAGGAGAAGTGACAATTGGAGTTTCGGATTTTAGTATAAAGATAATAGGAAAGAAGAGATCGAGGCCCGACTATGAGACTCAAGAGTTGAGATAAGCTTGATGCTATCTCTTTTTTTTTTTTTTTTTTTTTTGTGTTAGACTGTAGTGGAGAATCCAAAATACATTCCAATTGATTGTATTATGTAAACTGTGAAGTATAGTAATAAAATAAAAAATTCAGTTCATATATGGATGAATAAGAAATAATAATTGTTTGATGATTAAGTTTGGTGTGGCGAATTAGCAGCTGAAGAGAAAACATATCAATATAATTTGATTATAAATAAAAATGTTGTGCTGTATTGATTGTAAGAGTTGAACAGTGATAGAGAATATTGGAGAAATGATTAATTTTGAAAGGGATTATTGGTGAGAAGTTACTTCCAATGATTGGAATGTGAAGCGATTGTATGCAGTCTGTTAAGACAATGCAATATCACTTGATAATGTTATGAGATTAGAAGAAGAGAGGAGATTATAATAGGAGAACTATGGAAGATCATGTCACAAAGTGTATTCTTGATTACATAGCAATAAGAAGATGAAGAAGAAGGAGTTGTTGTAGAGTATTTATGTGTTCATTAGACTTTGCTATTCAGAAGGAATTAATTGTAATCCTAACAGTGTATCTCATGCATTTAATCTTTTCCCGTGTTTGAATCTCCCTTTATAGATTTATTCTAGGTAATATTGATAGAGTAAGTAAAATAAAAAATCATAGTGATCCAAGCAGCAAATAACACACATGGAGACCTTTATAATGCTTGTCCAGATGTGAAGATGAAAATTAAAGATATATCTACTGAACAAAACTTCTTTATTCAGAACAATACTTCTTATCCAATAATTCTTGGACAACCATATATTATTGCTATAAGGATGGAAACCAAGATATTAGATGATGGATGTACGTGTGCTCACATCAGAAGCTAAGATGGTAAATGAGTAGTGCAATTTTTAACAAAACCTATTAATCATGAGCGCAATAGAGATTATCTTCCGATGTTGTATTACATATTGTCTTGTTCGGGAATGCACTAGGCACCTAGCTGTAGAAGGTAAAGTTGTGTTTGCAAATAATTAAGAAACCCTAATAAGTTTTACCCATATATGAAGAATATAATTCAAAATTCAATTCAAAAGTGTTTAAAAACACTCCTCTTAGTAACATCAACTATACATACATCCCAAATTCCTTGTTTCTTTTATAATTAAGCAATTTTTTATTTTCGTTTGTAAGCCCTAATCCTAATCAATGAGCTTTGATAAGCTATAACTTTTAATTCAACCGTCCATTTAGTGTAAAATTTTTCACAAAAATGCTGGTATAAGCCTTCTACATGCTCAAAAAAATTCAACCCAATCCAACTTACAGATTGCAAGAAAATGCCCAAAAATCTTGACCACCAACTTAAAAATTGATGCAGAAATTCCAGTGGTAATTTCTCCTTCTTCAACTATTAACTTCAGCCCAAACTTGGTATGTAGCTTGATCTCTAAGTTTTCTATCACTATGCCAAAATTTACATTGATCCAATTTGTAGATCTTTAGTTATCATAGAAATCCTACCCAATCCTAAACTGCCAACTTCTGACAACCCTTTGAATCAAAGCCCAAATATCTTCTGAT
Organism: Physcomitrellopsis africana; assembly: GCA_036785485.1. Taxonomy (NCBI): domain Eukaryota; kingdom Viridiplantae; phylum Streptophyta; class Bryopsida; order Funariales; family Funariaceae; genus Physcomitrellopsis; species Physcomitrellopsis africana. The sequence continues at coordinate 302,991 of JAWRVF010000217.1, read as the reverse complement.
TGCATTTTTAGATTAATACAAAATTTTGTACACATTTAGCACACCCAATAATCCAAACAATATCAAATTTTGAACCATAGATGCTGTACAGATTGCACAAATCACTCAAGAATGCAAGCCATTATTGTCTTATATAAAACCCAAAACACCAATTCAAATCTTAACTTTGAATAGCAATTGCTAAGTCCTCTAAAACCCTATGGTCCCAAGCTAAATGCCCTTGGAACTCCTTTCAAGCTAGCTATCCAATCTTAGTTGCCGATCTTTGAATGTTCCAAATACTTACCTTCGGTGGTCATTTATATAGCTAAAGGTCTGATTTCAACTGTGTCTCATATCTGGTCACCCCCTGGATATTGATCTAACTTATTTTAAGGATTTTTAAACTTAATCCTATCTTCAACTCAACCTTGGTATCTACCATACTAACTCTTTACTTCTCTTATCTTATTTTTATTAACTTATGGCTTTTTTAAAAGTCGTGAATTAGTTTCTATAACTTAGAAGAAAATTTTAATAACCAACTTTTATCTTTTAGCTATTAGAGCAAGAATTAATATAAAAGGCTTCTATAAATCTTTTCTTGAATACCTTAAGTTTCTAATAATCAAAGATAATTAAGTATTAAGTAGAATTTATCCTTATTCATACTTTTCACTATAAAAACGTGTTACAATACGACATCGAGTGGCTTGTTATCAAAGATCGATGAAGAATTTAAAGATTTTTGCAAGGTACTACTATAAAACAAGAATGTGGTGGTACTTTGGAGAAGGTACTCTTTCAAGGAGAAAAAAATATCTTTTGTATAAGAATTATAAAAAATTTTAAGAGTAGATTTGTTATACATATACAACTTAGTAATCTACAAACAGGAGAAAAGGGTTGTGAGAAAAATAGAAAAAAACCTAAAAAGAGTCAGTATGCTTGATGAAGATGACAAGATAATAGGTATATATATGGAAAAAAATTTAGAAGATATATTAGAAGAACTTATAAAGGTTGAAATAACAAATGAAGATCAAGTAATACAAGTACATTCAAGAGAGCTCTATTCAATCATACAAGAATTTCAAGGTTATGAAGTCAAAGTTGAAACTAAATATAAAATTGTGAAAAGAAAAATAAAACCTATAGCTATACTATTGCCTAGTGATTTAAACTACGAAGTTCAAGAGGCTTCAAAAGAAAAGGGCTTATAAAATCTTAATCAAATTGGCCATAAGTTTATAGAAAGTACGTTCAAGGAATTGAAAGTGGGATCCACAAATTTTGTTCTACTTATTAAAGAAATAGAATTTAAAAAAATATTGAAGAAGCACGGAAAAGGTTTTGCTTTTGAACCTTCAAAAATTGGATGTGTGGATCTAAGTGTTGTGGCACCAATAATTATATTTATAGTTCCACATGCTCCATGGGATCTAAAGCCAATTCCGGTATCTAGAGCGCATCTATCCAAACTTATAAAGCTTTTAAAAAAAAAGATACAGATGAAAATCTTAAAACCATCATTTATACTATATTCTAATTGTTGATTTACAACATCAAAGAAAAATAAAACTCTACAATTTATTCAAGATATGCAACCAGTCAATCAAGTAACCATTAGAAATATAAGAATAGGACCAATTGTTGGAGAGTTTACTGGAGCATTTGCTCGTAGAGCCATTTATTCTATTGGAGATCTTTATTCTAGATATGATCAATTTCAACTTGCAGAAAGAAGCAGGTATATCGCTACTATGAGGACACATTTAGGGCTAATAAAAATATATATATTATCATAGAGAGCAAAAAATTCAATTGCTCATATGATGAATGGAATGAATAAGGTACTCTATGATTTTATTCCAGAAAAGACTATGCCTTTCTTGCATGATATTTTAATAAAAGGGTATATAACAGAAAAAAAAAAAAATAATGGATCAAAGGGGGTGTCGTAAATTTGTATCTACTCATATTTTGGATTGTGATAAGATTTTATCATGGCTTGAGGAAGTCCACTTAACCTTATCAAGAGCTAAATCAACCTTTGGTATTTGAGAGGTTATTTTTGTAGTATATTTATGTAGATGATTTGGTTACAAACCAGACCCTATTAAAATAGATGCCATACAATGGATAAAAGAAGTTTGTAGCTCACAAACAAAAGTGCGGAGATTTTTGGGAGCTTGTATATTTTATTATGTATAGATTCCACATTATGTACATATGGCAGATCTTTTCTATGGTCTACTGCAAAAAAGAAAGATGTTTAAATGAGAGAAGACACACAAGTAAGTAATGCAAAGGTTGAATCAATCATTGTCTTTTCTACTTGTGTTATATAGAATAAATTATGAGAATAGTAACTTCGTGATACTTATAGTTGATATTAGCCCAATAGCTATTGGTTGGGCATTGGGACAAGATGATGAAGAAGGAAATAAATTTGCCATACAATTTAGAGGTAAGATATTATGTAAAAGACAAAGGTGCTATCCACAAGTAAAAGAAGAATTATGGGAGGCAATGACAGCTATAAAAACTGAAAGAGATTATCTAATCAAAGCATCAATGATAGTGAAAACAGATTGTTTGCCACTATTGGGGATGATCACCAATTGTAATATCCTTGATATTGCTATGCTAAGGTAGATTGTATATATTAAGTCTTTAAATCTTGAATTCAAACATATAGTAGGCAAAATTAATCTAGTGGTGGATATGCTATCTTGGGCTAGATATGAACAAGAAGAAGATTTGATTGATGATACCAAAGATATAGGTACTATCTTCTATTCTAAAATACAATAAGGAGAGAATGAATATCCAAAATTATTTATGGAAGAACTATATGAAAGAGAATGGATAGATATTGGATACTATTTGAGAACACTATCAAGGCAACCGGGATGAAATGATGTTTATTTCAAGTAGATTAGGCAGAAAGCCTACAACTACTTTTTATAAGGTGGATACTTGTAGAAGCGATGTAAAAGGGATAGTGGTATACCACAAAGAATAATTTGCAAGAAAAAAATACAAGAGCAATTGATCCAAGAATTCCATGACAGCTTGTGGGCTGATCATAGAGGTATTTATGCTATCTTTAATAAGCTTAAAGAAAAATATTGGTGGCGTAATATGTATAGAGATGTAATGAAGTTTGTGGAATCATATCAAACTTACCAAATATATTCAGAGATTTGATACAAAGATGGATTGCATCCTACATATCCTCTAGCAATATATTATAAAGGGGTGGTGGATTTAGTTACTATGTCTATGAGATTATAAAAAATGTGATATTTGATTTTGGCACGAGAAGATTTATCTAACTAGGTGGAGAAAAGAGCTCTGTGAACAAAATTCATTAAAAGAGTTTGTAAATTTCTACTAGAAGATGTGATTTGTAGATACAGATGTATTAGACTAATTGTGGAGAATTAAATACATATGAGGCAAGAAATTTTTTTGAAAGATGTGGGATCAAGCTTGCATTTACAATAACATATAATTTGGAAGATAATGCCAAAGGTATGCAAGGTCATCCTCCAATAGTAAAAGCCATTGTTAAAGCATGTAAAGAAAGGACAAAAAAATGGCCAAGATTATTACTATTTGCTCTATGGCTTGATTGTACTATTCACAGTTCAATAACTGGATATATACCCACGGAATTGATACAAGGACAAAAGTCTATTATGCTAATTGATGAGCAAATAAATACGTAGAATATTTTATTTTAATAAGACAATGTGTCTAGAAAAGAACTTTTTGTACTTTGAATCCATCAATTAGAGAAAAGACCTAAAGATATAGAAAAAGTAATTATTAAGCTAAAGGAGGCACGAATCAAAAATAAAGATAGATTTGATAAGCGACATCGATTAAGACCAAAAGAAATTCAAGAAGGTGATTGGATTTTGGTGTATGATAGCACCTTGGATAACTAACATAGTATTCTAAGAAAATTTTCTAAACACTAGTTTGGACCTTATGTGGTTGTAAATGTTTTGAATAATGCCACATATATATTAAGAGAGCTAGATGGAACACACCTTAAAGTTCCAATTGCAGAAAAACGCATAAAATTCTTCAAATAAGAGGATCAAGATATAATACATGAAGATATAAGAGAAGAGATTGCCTTCTTTATAAATGAAGAAGAAGAGTAAGATTTTTAAGAGGATATTATTGGAACAATAATATAATGCCGACTACAACTTCAATTCTTTTTGATGCATACCAAAAGATGCACATATTTGGAGGGGGTGGATGCTGTGTTGTGATTTGACTACCATATGAAAAAATTGTACATATATATATGATGTACAATTTATTACACAGTTAAGTGAAAGCTATAATAATAGATTTTATTGATTATAAAATATGATTAAGTTGTTAGTTTAGAAAAGATCTATTAAAAGGACTATTAATAAGATTTATACAACCTTAATTCTTTTTTTGATAGTGATTTTGAAGTTGATTTTATATTGATAATAGCTCTTGTATATCTTAAGTCACCTTTGTTAGACATTGGTGATCCTTAAGATCTTATTTATTTATTTTATTTGGTATTTAGAACACATATTGTGTAAATCTTATAAGAAAAAGGATTAGAAAGGGATTTTTAGTATGAAAGGAGATAATTAGGCCATCTATGTGGATGAATGGAGATAGATGATAAAAGTCTCTATTCCTATTAGCTAAAAATCATGCCCAATGGACTTCAAGGAGGTTGTCCAAGAATTTATTAGGGATTAGGATTTGTTTTTCTTGGGGATCAAACATTAAAGGCTAAGGTCAGCAAGTTTGGTTTTTTGAATATGGTTTGGATGCAAATTTTGTGTACTTTGGACTTATTATGAAAGATATATAGGCACTCAAAGTTAAGGTGTTGAAATTGTATCTATTATCATTCTTTTGAGTATAACGTGCATATATAGAGAACAATAGAAGATTAGTAATTGGGATTGGAAAGAGTACTTTTTTAGCTATACTTTTCATATATGGCTTAATAAAATCTAAGCTAAGAAAAAAAATATATATTTAGAATTAAAGTCAATACTTGTAAGCTAAGGGTAGTAAGTGATCCTATTTGATTAGTGGTTATATTTTGAACTATATCTTAGGCAATTTGATAGATTTTTGGCTCAAAATTTTCAAAAGTGTATATGCTTATGTTCCAAGACTATGTAAGAAAATTTTGTAACATTAAGATTTTGGGTTTGTGAGATATGAGGAAAATAGTGCTTAGATGTCTCTGAGCTAGGGTTTTAAGTACCTTCTAAGGTTTTTGAGATATTAGATAATCAAAATGAATTTATGATTGATTTTTTTTGTGGTAAAACTTAAGAGTATTATCTACACTTTGAAGAAAATTTTATAGAAATTGAATGGCTAGATTAAGAATCATTGAATTCTAAAATTTGAAAAGAAATAAGTCTTTGTGGGTGAATAAGGTTTTGAAAGGTTTTGTGGCAATTTGAACCTTTTTGTATAAACCTACTTAAATATAAAAGGTCTTATCAATAAAAATAATCTTTTGTAATATCTTTGTATTATTTGTCCTTTTTATTAAGGACAAATCACTTATTGGACTTTTTCCAACAAGTTTCAAATAAATTCTCTACAGTCTAATACCCACTGTATTCCCAAATAGAAAATCACGCCATACAACACCGTTCAATCATTTTTATTGGTGCCTTCGATTCTTTGTTGTTGCTAATACAGATTCTCCTATTATCCTTTCAAACATTTTGTACTCTACTTTCATAAAATCCATAAAAATGTGTTGTTGCTAGAGAGAGATTATTTCTTTTAATTTGAATCATTTGTGATTTTTTTTTTTATAAATTAAATTATAAAAAATAATTAATATAGCAAAATAAATTCTATTTTTTTTCTTGAATATCTAATAATAATTAATAGTATTGAAAGGCTATAATGAAAAAAAATTAATATTAAAAATATTAAAAGAATAAAAAATTTCTTATTTATATTTATTTAAAAATTATTATAAAATTTTTAAAACTATAATAATCTAATATTTTTTAAAAAAAATATTTTAGATTATTTTGAAATAACCATCCTAATATCTTACAAATTTTAAATACATAATACTTTTTAATTTTTAAATTTTTTTAAATTTTTTTTAATAAATTTAAATTTTAGTTTTAATATTTAATTTTAAATCAAAAAAATATTTATTTTAAACTATACTTCAAGACAAAAGTATTATATTTAATTTTTAATTTTTTAAAATATATAACTATTATTTTAAAAAAAATATAAATAAAAAAAAATAGTTAATTTTTTGTTCTATTAAATTTCATTATGAATTTCTTATATAATTGTACAATGTATTAAAAATATATATGATTTACATATATAATTTTTTTATAGATCAATTAACTTTTATGTTTTAAGGATTAATGATTCTTAAATCTATAGATTATAATTTTTAAAATATAAAAATAAAATCTATTTATTGATAAAACTATAAATTCTTTTATATTTTTATATAATTTTTAAATTATATTAATTATTATTTAAAACTATTTTTAATAGTATTTTATTATGACTTATAATTTAATTAATAGTATGTGTTATTTTATTTTTATGGGTTTTATAGATTTAAAATTAAAACTAAAATTGTAAGAGTTCTTTGATTTACAAATTAATTATAAGATTTAAAAGTATTCAAAATATTAAAAATACCATTATTATATTATAAGAGATATCAATATTATTTAAATGAATTGAAATAAGTAGAAGGAAATAAAAAAATATTAGATAAATGATATCATTTTTTGATAAGATACTTTTGAAATATTATTATATATTACTAATAATAAATAACTATATATATATATATAATATAGATGGCCAATTCTTATTTTTTAAAGATGTTATCTGTTAAATTTTATTAATAAAAATAGTTGTAAAAGGTCATAAAATTTTCCAACCAATTTTACCATTTCAAATATATTATGGTTATAAAATTTTATTTCTCAAATATATTAGGTATATTGGAATATAAATTTATTTTTAAAAACTACTAGATAGACATCCTCTTTTTATTGCATGAATACCTTCCTATGCTTGTTAGGAATATAGTCTTAGAACCTTTTAGAAATTAGAACATTCTAGAAGCAAGTCCCTGGAACCTTCTAGAAGTTTCCATTAGTAGTTAGTAGAAGTTTCTTGAGAAGCTTCCTAAATTGTTAGAAGTCGCTCAAGAAGTTTCTTATTTAGAAGTATATATAGGAGTCGAGGCTGAAGAGTTCTTCAGTCTCGACAACACATCTCTTGGAGCTCTAGCTCACCTCTCTAGTGTTGCTCTTGTACTCATCTGATCAATCTAGTTCTTGCCAGTTCTCTTTGAAATTCTTGTTTAGATTTCCTCTTTGTATTCTGTGTCCGTGACAGTTTGTCGAGACTGCTCTCATCTCAGATATTAGAGCTAGTCCTTCTTGTTAGAGTGTGGATTACCCCTCTTCTTGAAGGTATACTAGTGTTTTAGAGGTTGCGGATTACCCTCCTCTAAACTGATATCTCTTCTATTACAATATTGGAGTCTTATTCTTCCTGGAGAGAGTGGATTACCCCTCTTCTTGAAGGATTTTAGACATTTTAGAGGTTGCGGAGTACCCTCCTCTAAACCAATATTTTCTTCTTTGTAGAATCAATTATTTCTCTCTTTTAGAATGGCTGGAGATCAAGGGATTAGTATGACTGAAAGTTTGGAGTCCAAGTTGGACGCCATTATGAATGCCCTTGCTATGTTATCGCAAAGAACTGCGGAGATTGAAGGAGCATTTGCAAGACTTCATAATGATGGAACACCTGGAGTAACACAATCTAGAATTCATCAACCTCAAGTTTCTCCACCAGAAGAAACAACTTTGCCTGTAATTCGATAAGAACCACTAGTTCTACAATGAAAGGAGCCTCGAGTTAGCCTTCCAGATAAGTTCGATGGTACACGCTCCAAGTTTCGAGGTTTTGTCAATCAAATCAGGTTAATAATAATTTTACAATCCGAACGCTATCCAATAGAGGAGTCACATGTTGGACTAGTTGGAACCCTACTTACGAGACAGGCTCTATCATGGTTTGCTCCTTTATTCGAGAAGGGATCATCAATTTTGAACAACTTCAAAACTTTTTTGGAAGCGTTTGCGGAAGTATTTGGCGAGCATGACAAGGCTCGATGGGCTACAACAAAGATTCGATCACTACGACAAGGGACACGCTCTGCATCAGTTTATGCATCAGACTTCAGACAATCAGCATGTGACATCAACTGGGATGAAGAAGCATTGACGAGTCAATTTTATTGGGGTTTGAGGGATGATGTGAAGGATTTGCTATTATCTCTTCCTGATCTACGAACGCTCAACGAAGCCATTAGCCAAGCTGTGAAGTGTGACAACCGCCTATTTCAGCGTCGCCAAGACCAACGCTCAAGACAACATGTGACTCATCACGCCTCAACCATGTCAGCAAGCAGTTTGAATTCACATTCCGAGACGGACGACATGCAAATTGATGCGGTACATGTCAAATCCCTCACTCCAGAAGAGAAGAAGCGGCGTATGGAGGAAGGACTATGCTTATATTGCGGTGAAGAAGGCCACAAGGTTGGAAATTGCGTCAAGAAGCAGAATCGATGCATTGTCAAGACCAGAGGCACGTTTTTTCAGGAAAACAAAAATGCCCAGCCACAATAGGAACCGTGCGTCTGGACAGTCAAAAATCGCAACAACAATGAAGTTCCTCCCTCTCTACCCAACCTGCCTTTTGTTTTACAATCCCTTTGTTTTTTGGTCCTCAGAAGCTTAAAACCTTAGCATTACTAGATTCAAGAGCATCCGCTTGTTTCTTAGACAAAAAATATGGTAAACATCATAAGATCCCTCTAGTACGAAAACCTAAACCTGTTTACATAGAAGTCATAGATGGACGACCTTTACTGTCTGGTAGTGTCACTCATGAATCAGAACCTATAGAAATAGTATTTAAGAACTATAGTAGTTATATTATCTTCAACATTATAAAAACTCCATCAAGTCCTATTATTCTTGGTCTTTCCTAGTTGAAAAAGTATAATCCAACCATAGATTGGAGGTTACGAAAGATAACATTTCCAATAGAACGTTCCGAGAGTAAACCAGTTAGAAGACCCCGAATCAAAAAATCTTTATTTATTGGAGCAAGAGCATTTGTAAGATCGCCCAAGCAAAGTACACCGTTTGTCATTTATGCAACTTCAACCAACGAAGAGAAGATTTTGACAACAAGTATACCGAAGCAATATAAAGATTTTCAAGATGTGTTTCAAAAGAAGAATGCTTATATGCTACCAAAGCACCGACCATATGATTGTGCCATAGACTTGCAAGAAGGAGCACAACCCCTTTTTGGCCCAATCTACAATTTGTCGTAGACGGAGTTAGCAGAATTGTGGAAGTACATTGATGAGAATCTAGCCAAGAACTTCATTCGCCATTCGAAGTCACCAGCTGGAGCACCAATCTTATTTGTAAAAAAGAAGGATGGCTCGCTACGGATGTGCGTGGACTATCGAGGTCTCAACAAGGTAACAAAGAAGAATCGTTATCCGTTACCCTTGATATCTGGTCTTCTTGAACAACTAGGATGGGCAAGGATCTTTACAAAAATCGATCTAAGAGGAGCCTACAACCTTGTACGAATTAAAAAAAGAGACGAATGGAAGACAGCTTTCCATACAAGGTATGGCCATTTCGAGTATAATGTCATGTCTTTTAGTCTTACCAATGCTCCGGCAATTTTTCAACACATAATGAATGACATCTTCCGGGAGCATCTTGACGATTTTATTGTCATCTATCTGGATGATATTCTGATATTTTCTAAGAATGAAAAAGAGCATGAAAAGCATGTTCGTCTCATCCTTGAAAAACTACGTGAGCGAGGACTCTACGCCAAGTTGGAGAAGTGCTTATTTCACCAAACTGAGATGGAGTTATTGGAATTCATTGCGACTACAGAAGGCTTGAAAATGGATCCCAAGAAAGTGGAAGCAATCGTGTCGTGGGAGGTTCTGAAGACGGTTAGAGACGTACAATGTTTTCTTGGTTTTGCTAACTTCTATCGGATTTTTATTAAGAATTATTCCCAAGTTGCTGCTCCACTCACTCGGTTGACGTGTAAGGACAAGCTCGAATGGGAACTCCTAGTAGAGAAAGCATTTCAAGATCTTAAGATGGCGTTTACAACGGCTCCGATCTTGGTCCACCCGGATTTTATAAAGGCCTTTTATCCGAAGCTTGATTTGTTAAGTCTGTCAATGAATAACAACTCAACAGCTGCACGATTTGTGAAGCAGCTATCAGAGCTTCAAACTATGTTAAAGGTGCAATTGTAGTCTGCTCAAGAGTCTTATAAGACATCCGCAGATAAACTTCAAAATCAAGCACCTATTTTCAAAACTGGAGATAAGGTATGGCTACTTCGATGGAATATCAAGACCAAATGGCCGTGTGATAAGTTGGACTACTGGAGGTTGGGACCATTTGTCATCTTGAAGCAAATCAATCCAGTGGCGTATTGTCTGGAGTTACCAGCTGCTATGAAGGTACATCCAGTCTTTCATGTTTCTTTGTTGGAGATTTATCGAGAATCGTCTTTTCTTGGAAGAGTGCAAAGTTCGCCACCTAGTATCAAAATCGAGAACCACGAGAAATACGAGGTAGAAAAGGTGCTAGATTTGCGGCGTAAATGGGAAAAATTGGAGTATTTTGTACATTGGAGAGGCTACGATATCAATGAGCGAACATGGGAGCCGGCCAAAAATCTCGCCAATGCGCCGTAAAAGGTACAAGAGTTTCATCAATAATATCCTCAGAAATCTAAGCCGGTTCGAGGATAACTTCTTTTTGAAGCTTGCTCATCTAGTAACATAATAGGAGGGGAGAACACTATCAAAATTCATAGTTGATGTGGTTATTTTCTCCAAGATAGAGTAGATCTTTTTTGATAGCCATAGTTTGGTCTTTCGACATGGTTAGCCAAGAGATAGATACCATGCCAATCATATCATCTCAACCTACTAGCTCACGAAGGCAACCTCGTATTTAAGAACCACCGCATCATTTACTTCCACGACGGTGATACCAAGAATCCAATTCGGTATCAGATTTGAGTCGGTTTCGCTTACAATGGTCACTGTATATGCTTTGCGGTGATGCCTTTACAATGGTACAATGAAGTTCACGCTATTTAAAGTTGAGTATGGCCATCAAATGTTATTTATGACCGATGAACCACTCATTTCTCGCGAAGACACAATAATCGAATTCATAAATAAAATGTTATAATGAAGATCTTCATTTTTTTGCGTTGGTATTGACTGACAACAACATTGCTTCTCGGAGACCCCAAAGCTAAAGGAGGGGGTGATGTTAGGGACATAGTCATAGTCTTAGAACCTTCTAGAAATTAGAACATTCTAGAAGCAAGTCCCTAGAACCTTCTAGAAATTTTCATTAGCGTGCCATCAAGATTCTAGAAGCTTCCCAAGTTAAAAGTTGCTTGGAGTAGCTTCATTAGTAGAAGCTGCTTATAAGCTCACAGCCAAGCCGCTGGAAGCTTCCTAAGTTGTTGGAAGTCGCTCAAGAAGTTTCTTATTTAGAAGTATATATAGGAGTCGAGGCTGAAGAGTTCTTTAGTCTCGACAACACATCTCTTGGAGCTCTAGCTCACCTCTCTAGTGTTGCTCTTGTACTCATCTGATCAATCTAGTTCTTGCCAGTTCTCTTTGAAATTCTTGTTTAGATTTCCTCTTCGTATTCTGTGTCCGTGACACCTCTTTTCTTCCATTAAAACTTCATGTTAATTTTTAATAATGTATGTTGGAACTAAAAGAGCCCCTACAAGATCTTTCCAACTTATAGTACCACAAATTATAGTAGCAATCTTTAATAATGCTTTTCATAGCATCTTTTTTTTATATATTGTAGAAATGGTTGAAGACTAAATTTTACTTATTCTTATATTTTTATTGAAGTTATCATCCATCCTTGCATTATAATTTGCAGCTTTTAATATTACAATTCCATGAGTCAATGCTTTTGTACTTAACTTATCAAAGTTGGTTTTAAAAAGATTTATAGTATCTTTTAATATTATTTTTCTATCCTTCTAAAAAATAACTCCTTGCCACACTATATCATTGAATTCATTATAATTTTTTTAAAAATAATAAATATCATCACATCAAATACATCTTTGCACATATCTTTGTTTAAAAGTAGCCATTAAATTGTTTATAGAAGTCTTCTCTTTAAGCCTTGTAAGTTTAATTTAAAGATCTTACATTCCACATATAATCTCCTCAACTTCCATATCTTCTTTTTTTGATGTAGCCATTGGAATTTAGATAATAAGCATTGTTAATTGTATAGTAGCTACTTGAGTTCTAGATATTTATATTACTTATTGAATATTAAATCTATATTTTTATTTTTCTCATTTTACAAGCAATCCCATAGCATCTTCAATATTCTTCTGCTTTGTTGTTCTACCTTCATCTTTTTCTTTGTCTTTAAGAAGAACTTCTAAATTTTTTATAATTTTTCATCAATAGTTCAAAGAAATAACTCAACCTTAATTGGCTCTAATGTTAATTTTTCTACCTTTGACAATTGAGAATATTATCTTTTAAACTTTCTTAATAGCTTTATAACTTGTAAATTCTTATTAGGCCACTCAATTTATTCTAAAAATAATTTTTTAGTAATCCAATTAATATCTTTTAAGAAATATTCATCCTTTAATATATGTAAAAATATCTTCCATGAACTTCCAAAATGCTCTATAATTGATCTCATATGTTTTTTTGATCTCCAATACTATAACAAATTCAAATAATTCAATTATCTTCTTTTTAGAAATGTAATTCAATTCCATTTTTTGCATATACATTTCAAATATTTCAAATATTTTGAAATATCCTTTCTATTGAACTAGCCAACCTTGTTAACCACTACTTTCAATGCTTTGGTTGTCAAAGCCTCCTTGCAACAATTGCATTGTTGTTGTTACATAGATAATGTAAATACTTGAAACATACCTGCAATGCTTAGATCCATATATATACCTTATCCTCTAGTAGAAAATCCACAAAAAGCTCTACTTGAATAACCATCCAAAGTTGCCATTGAAGTTCCAATTTCAACCTTCTTGCCTTCTTTCTCTATTAAATCTAAATAAGAATGAACAAAATCCAATATCTCCCATCTTAAATTTTTATGTCGGATTCATTATTTATGTCATATTACATGTCATCTTGTTTGAGAATACATTGGACACTTAGCTATAGAAGATAAACTTATATTTTGTAATTAATAAAGAATTTAATAATTCTAATGAAATCTTAAATAAATCCTAATTTGAAACCTTAATAATCCTAATCAAATTTTAAAGTAATTTTAAAGAAATTCTAAAAGAATCATAAAGAAATCCTAAAGAAATCCTAATGAAATCATAAAAAAATCTTAATAAAATCCTAAAGAAACTTTAAAGAAATTATAAAGAGTCTTAAAGAAATTCCAAAGAGATTTTAAAGAAATCATAAAAAAATCTTAAAGAAATCTTTTAAAACTTCTTAAAAAATCATAAAAAAATATTAAAAAAATATTATAGAAATCATAAAAAAATCCTTAAAAAATCCTATAGAAATATTAAAGAAATCTTAAAGAAATTCTAACCAAATTCTAGCCAATCCTAAAGAAATCTTAAATAAAACTTAATTGAACTTTAATCAAATCTTAAATAAATTCTAATAAAATTTTAATCAAATTCAAATTAAATTTTAATCAAATTTCAATAAAATTCTAACAATCCTAATGAAATTTTAGTCAAATTCTAATAAAAATCCTAATAAAATCCTAATAATTCTAATAAAATTTTAAAATTATCTTAAATAAATCTTAATTAAATTTTAACTAATATTAATAAAATCTTAAAGATACCTTAAATAAATCTTAATAAAATTCTAATCAGATCTTATAATAGATTAAAATCTCAATAATTATTAAATTAATTATTGATCTTTATATAAAATTTGTACACTTTTTAATCTGTTAGGTAAAAGCAAATAAATAAAATTTGAAGGAATTTGAATTTACAAATTAGAAAAAAAAAACTCCTAATCTATTTAAATATTGGCTATTCTTTTTTTCTAATCTTGATGTCAATCTTCTAGTATCAATAGTTTCTTTTTGTACCATTCATATTTTATATTTTTTCAAAATATAAATCCATTTTATTTCTCAACAATCAAAGTCTCTCAAATAAAATCCTAATTATGTATAATTCTTACAAAGTCATTGTAAACTCAAAAACCTTGAAACCAATGCTTAAAGAAATCCTATCAAGTGTGCTTTCCAATCTTGCTCTCCGATCAAAAAAAAGAACCTCCCATCTATTATAGGCGCATAGTTTTGTACCTTGGGATTTGATTTCAACCTTGATTCACAATCAACCTTCTTTGGGTATCAATCTAAAGTTTTTTTTAGATAAATTTTGTTAGAACTATCCTTTGTTTTAATCTAAAGATGTCTATAATATTATTTTTGCTAATCTATCTTATTTTATCTTGTTTATAATTGTACAAAGTAAATAATAGCTATTTTTATTATAAAAAAATAGCATTAATATTAAACATTTTTATTAATTCCCTATCTTTTAAAATAATTTTATTACTAAGTCTTCTATAATTTAAGCTCTTCTATAATATATGTCTTCTTTTGCTCTTTTATTCTATAACCATATTACAACATGACAATATATTATAATTTAAAATTTAAAATATGATAATATATTTAAAAGAAAGATTCAAAAATTCAAATTAAAGATGTGCTATGCAATTAAATTCATGTACAATTTTTTTTTATTTTTGCAATTTTAATTGATCTTAAAATTTTATAAAGTTAAATATTCCAAAAATTTATATTTTTAAAAAATATTGTTAAATTATCATTACTCAATCAAGAGATAGACAGTTAAGAAGGTAAGCCATAGAGCTGAGTCATGCCTTGTTTAAACAAAGAGAATTCTTAAAGAACCACATGGTTAAAATAAATAAAACAAACTTATATGCATGTATGGATATATATATATATATATAGAAAAGAAAGATAGAAGAGTTATAAATCTGATTTGGAAGAGAAAATCTACTCTGTTGACTTTATACTTCACAATAATAAATGCTTCTCTTTTCATCAACAAACCTGACTAATACTCGTAGTAAATTCATGATTATAGCTCATTGAAAAGGTGAGATTCACACGAGGAAAATTATGAGATTACAATCATAAACAAATTACATTCACTGTTTGTTATCAGGTTAGAAGTAATAAAACATTACGTTAGCAGTTATATCACAGTTGCAGTGGTTTTGATTCTGATACTCCTCAACTCTAAGAGGCTGTTTCCACAAAACTGAGAATAGCAGTGGTGGAAGATGGCATTTTGTAATTGGAGGAGACTCAACAGCTTGAGGAAGTAGGCAAATTTGGATATGTCAGCTTGAAGCGTTGAATGAAATTTCCTGTCTGAAGATTATATTACGCGAAAATATCGAAGTTAAGTGAAGTGAAATAGGATAAATTGAAAGAGGTGACAAGAAAACGGAATTCTCCGCACTTGGGGTGTGGCTGCAGTGATGGTTTGAAAACATGGATGATTGGCACATTCGTTTGGTTATAGAATTGTTTCGCACAACCGTAGTACATTTAGATAACCGTGTTGTTGCACATTTAGAACAATAATTTCACATCTCTTCACTTCATCTAGAGAGGTAGACACTGAAGATAACTCCAGTGATTGCACACTTTGTAGGATTTGATAATTGAGTGTGTTGATTTTACACTACATTATTACATTATTTCAACTAGCAAAAGCTATACATATATGTATATGAAGCGAACATTGGCAAATACGAATGAAGGACGTTCACTCAATTTGGCTAGTAAGCTTTCAGTGCAATTGACGTAAACGTGTGTGCACACTTGATACAAACGAGCAGCACACGATCGGGATCAACATTATTGGAAATACAGAAGTGTTGAAATTTGCCTTAACTGAAGTTTAACTAGGTAGATCCAGTATTAAACGAGATTAAATATCCACCATATCGCTTCATGAGCCGAAGGCGTCTGATGTTATATTTACTGTCTGCCTGATCATGAAACGAAAGAGACAAGTGGATCTGGGAAATCAGTTACATA
The DNA here is from genome assembly GCA_036785485.1 of Physcomitrellopsis africana. Taxonomy (NCBI): domain Eukaryota; kingdom Viridiplantae; phylum Streptophyta; class Bryopsida; order Funariales; family Funariaceae; genus Physcomitrellopsis; species Physcomitrellopsis africana. The sequence continues at coordinate 286,726 of JAWRVF010000217.1, read as the reverse complement.
TAGAAAAGGGAACTAGTATCCGCCGAGATTATCAGCTAATTCAAATCAATCGGCTTCTCTCTCCATTGTAGCTATCAGGTTTGCGAAATGTAAAACTAGAACACGACTAAAGGCAGATCATTTGACAAAAGCTATCGAGAACAATGTTGTACGAGTTTTACTAATAACGAGGCAACAGTGAAGACAACGTTAGAATATTCATTTAATTAGCAATAGGTGAAGGATCAGATACACAATGCACCTGTGTACACAGGATTGACTGAAATATTCCAGCACACAGAGGAACCTGAACTGCGAATTAACATGCACGAGTACTTAGATGCGTCTGCATGTGCGGCAAGTACAAGACTGACGATTGCCTAGTACGAGAGAAAATAGGATTCCTGTTTTCAGACACTAGGGGTACTGGAAGATGACGGCTGTGGTGATGAGAAAAGCCTACACAATGCAAGTCGATATCACACGCGTGGCGGGAGCTTATCGAGAAAACACGTCGCCAGTTGACGCCATTGTACTTCACAATAAATGTCTTTAGAAATAGTCCAAACTCACCGCTGCTTTCTGCACGCTCAAGATTCGCAACTAAGTTAATAGGTCGTGGATGGGATATAGGATGCTGTGGCTTTCGATTATCACACCATACAATACACACTCGATTAATCCAAACGAGAATCAGAACATACAACACTATCCTCTGAAGTCTACATGCTTGTTGCTGAGGACAGACCGAAAAGAATGACTGCTCAGCTTCTACTTGCATCTTGAATAAATGCTGTAAGAGCAAAAAAAGAAATTTTTAGTTTAAACAATATCCGTCGCGCGTGGTAAGGTACATGGTGCAGTCACCGGTGAAGATAGAAGATGAAAGGGACTATTCACAATTGTAAGAAGTTGGGGCTTCAGAAATCCCTCCAAGAGATCAACCAAAGAATCTGTAATCTCTTGAGCTTCCGGCTGCTCGTCCAATGCTAGTACATCCCGTAGAGCCGATCATACAAGTGGTAGAGCTGCTGTATAGATCTGCCAGGACTAAAGATAGAAGCGATTCCAAGCCTTTGAAACAGGGGTTCTTTCGTCTCCCACGAAGGCTTCCAACAGCAGAGCTAGAATAATTCACTGCAACCAGAGATAATGGCCGCATCAAACTTAATTCCGACTGTTGTTGGAAGCCTTTGAGGGAGAAAAACTAACACCCAGTAACCATTAGAAACTCCGGCGGACAAGCATATCTCTTCCTCTCGCTCTCTCGCTCCCTCCCTCTCTCTCACTCTCTCTCGCTCTCTCTCTCAAACTTGCGGCTCCCACCAACACGAAACCTGCGCGAGGCAATTCTGCTCAGCGAGAATCGATCCTAAACATTGGCCAGACGTGACAAAACGAGACGTAATAGGTCCCGTCGGCGTCAATTTGTGCTCAGAAGAGGCTTTGGATCATGAACCCGGAGATGACAATAGAGAGCTTTTCAGAAGCGAGTGCAAGTGGAAAGTGTGAAGTGTGGCAGTATGCAGCGAAAAGAGCTACTTATAGACAAAGCCTGGACCTCTCAAACCATTACCGGTTGATGAATCCCCCTCCTATGCACGGAATTTTTGCAGGATGAATGTGTGCCCTCGAAACTTGATCATTCTGTGCGCAAGCTTCATCGAGCCGGTCAAAAGCTGTTGAAACTTGCTTACAATTGATCTTGCCACGTGTCCGCACAAGAAGTCAATTAGAGGCTTTTGCCACCCCCATGCCCCCTATGTGCAAAATACCTGCCCTCTATGCAAAGGCACATTGGGAATTATGGGTTCACATGGTGGTTGTCTATCAACATCGATCTTACTCCTGACCGGTCGACTGCTCCTAGTGCCCTCCTTTCCGCCTCTGTAACTGGAATAATTTTTCTTCGCACTGTTTTCATGCGTTCTGCTTTCCAGGTCAGCCGACTCCGATCTTTGTCGACACTTTCCGAGCAGGGACCCATATCATCTCATTCGTTGCATCCTCGAGGAAAGTCTGTGTTGCAGGCTCAGTAGCAAGGAGCGGATCTACACGAATTGTGTGTTCAAGCACATTCCAGGAACATTCAAGTCATCTTCACTTCTAGTCCCTCGAAAGCTGTGGCAAACACTGCAATGGCAATCTTCGCTGGACAGGGTCCCACTATCCATTCAAAATCGTTCAGCACCTGTCATTTCCCATTGTCTCTCCTTCCGACCAGTAGCGGTGCGGGGCATGGAAATCTAAACTTTCACCATTGCCGTAACGATCTGAAACTCCGATGCAGATGCAACCAAGTCATGGCATGTCCTGCTGGAAAGTGGTTTTGATTCGGCCCTACCAACTGGTCGCAGAAACATGTAATTGCTAGGTTGTAGGTAGCATTTCAGCTCTGCGACAAAAAGACAATACACGGCTTGCAACTCAGAACGCGAAAAGTCCATCAACTGCTGCGGGGATTGGTGACACGTGTAAAATGCGCACGCAGCGCCCAATCAAGGACCTGTGGGAAGCAGTTTTCGACGCCTGTGCACATGAGTAATAAACTACCCATGAGATTCTTCGACTTTCAGATTGCGGCATGGCCGTAGCGACGTGATTACAGTAACTGTATATCTCCTGGAGTTCGGTATGATGGATCGCAACATCATCAACACCAGCAAAGCCAATCTTTGCAGTGAAAGCAGTAATTACTAATGACGCTTCCTGAATACACGTAGACTGAGCACAGTGCACATGCGGTGTCGACTCTATGAATGCTGGAGATATGCATCTCTGACAGGAGTTCCTAGAGCCTGGTCGGTCGAGTTTGAGGTTAGGAACGGGACACGACGATTATGGCTTTGGGTTGGCATGGAATCAGCACCAGGTACGAAGCGGCGTGACAGACAGAGGTGTGGTGGGGAGGGAGGGGAGGAGGGGGGCGGGCGGGCGGGCGGGCGGGCGGTGAGAGCGACCCAGGCGTGGGAGCGACATAATTATGGACTGCTGCTTGCAGTGAATAATGGACATGCCAGAAGCAGGTGGGATGCGCGAGTGTGCATGAAAAGCTGGGGATCGACGAGGCTGGTCGAGGCGCGAGGGCCGTCCCTTGTGACACACCCCAAAAGCGTGCGTTCCACGGACCCAACGCGGCATGGCTGCGTCTGCGTGTCCCGCCCACTACGCCACCGCACCCATCAGCGCCATCCTTCCCCCAGTCTTCCCTCCTTTCCCTTATTCCTCCTCTTAATTCCCCCGCAGCTCTTCCTCTACCATCTACCCTGGACCATTGCAAGCTCTGAGACAACACCATCCCACACATCTTGCTTCATTTCGCTTTCGGCTATACTCTTCACTGCGCGTTGCTCGCTCCCACTCTTACTCCATCTGTCTATAGATGGAATTACATATCTACACACACACATATTTTTTTAGGATATACACAGAAGCTTAGGAGTGGTGTAAACAGACTAGAATTATGGCTGGATTAAGCTTAGAACTTGTATTTTAGAGGGTACATTTTAAGGTTGTGATATTGATATGATCGTAAGATAATGGGAAGTTTCAGTGTGACGAGTATAGCCATTGACCACTACATCTTCACTAATGGGATAAAACATTTTATGAAGTTTACAACCGCTGTGGTTCATTGGTAGACGGTTTTGATATTTTTGTTTGCTTCATGCTTTGTTGATTTTTGTTGTTGAGAAAGTAGATACGTGAAAAATAAAATGTTGAATTTATGAGTTGTTCTGTATCTCGATAGGGACTTCTTCCTGTTTGTAATTCTATTTGCATAAGTAGCAAGCAATTAACAATGATATGATAAGAATATGGTATAAATGAAATACCATCATTTAATGTACTCTTATGTGTGTATATATATACGTATATAGAAAAAAATAATAATTAAATGATTATAGAAAGATTATCACGTGAAAAATAAATTTGGAGTATCTAATTTATGAATTGGTAAATTTATATCTTAATTATTTGTTTTACATGTAAAATCATAATGTGCTTAACTAAAGATTCTTATCTTTCAAGTATTTAACAGCTATTGATATGATGTAATAAAAGTTATAATATATTCAAAAATCATGGAGCAACAAAGAATAACTTTAATATGTATCTATCAATCATTTGTTTTCTCAAGTACAAGAGCAAAAGTCATGGGCACCATGCATGCATACGATATAATTTCCCTGTCATAGAAAGAAAAAGGAGAAAAGCAATTGTTCAGACTGTGGTGAATGAAATGTGTGAATATATATATATATATATATATATATACACACACACACACAAACATACATATTATTTGAATCTGGGGATGTGATGAGTGCACAGTTTCAATGGCATGTTTCATGTGAGTTCATGTCACTCTGCCAGGTGGACCTTTGTTCCTATATTCTTTACTAACTAGTTGATATTTAATTTTTATATTATTTGGAGGGGGGGATATTATTATTATTATTATTATTATAGGCATGAAACACTGGATAACACACAGAAAGAATAAATTGCACTTTTCTCCAAGGTAATATGGTGGTAGTTTTGATGCTGCTGTGGGGGCATTCACTTGCTTGAAGTAACCAATATTGCAATCAAAAGGTAATACAAACATATCTAAAACTCAGAACTGAACAACACACCAGCAGTGGGTATTACAGAAAAGACTAGAGGGAAACAACATTAACACAGAAACAGTATTAAAATCTAGATTTTGGTTCAATCAAAACATGACATGTTTCCTGCTTTTTATTTTCCTTCCTTATTTATTTGAAAATTAAATTTAAAAAATTGATAACTTAATAATATTTCAAAATAATCCACAGACAGAAAGTCAATACTGGCAATTATGTAAGCCATGTGAAAACTTGGTATATGTAACTGCATCCAACTTCAATTTAGTTCTATCATCTTCCTTGAAGCCATTGTGTAATGCCCTGCCAGGACAACTGTCAACTTTTCATGCAGCACCACCTGAGATTTTTTCCTCTTGAATATGACCAAAATATTTATCATTTTTTTGTCTTGGGAGGTTACATTTGAAGCATTTTTTAACATATCTGGAGAATGAAAACAAGGGGTGTCAACATTCCCAAGCTCCTCCAATAAAAATAAACAAATAAATTTTTAAGAAACTTTGACTGAATTGTCAATTTGCAGAAGATACAATTGTCCACTTTTGAAGCTGTACCATGGGCTTGTTCCAGATTGCAAAAGAAGAAGACAAATTCAACTTTTTGAATTAACTTGTTTGGGAAGGAAGCACATGGGCATAATAAATGGTACCTTTGGTAGACCTTTCCACATGGAAGGCAACATACCAAAACTTCAAAAATGAATCTAAAATGTATAAATTATTTTTTTGAAAACATTTTCAAAAAAGCATTATTGATGACTTGACATTGTTCAAGCCTTCATTCAATCATATGTTTCAATGCTTTTGTTTTTTGTTCTTGAATAGATGAGGTGGTATTGTATTTTTTTTAATTAAGATCCTTTGTCACTGTGTCCATGGAATTTCAAAAAGCTTGATAAAGTTTGAGAAAAAGTTATGGCTCACAGAGTTGCAGAAGATTGGTGTTAGTTTTTCAGCACAACCCTAGGTGACGAGGATGATTTGATTCCAACTGGACAAATTATCCTGACAACATCATTTTTTTTGTTTTGGATAAATATTGATACTAAATTTAATTAATATTTTTTTTTATCGATAAAGGAATTCGCATGAATATTCAGTTCTAATTTACATTCTTTTAGAAGTAGCCTTCTTTTTCATTCTTAATGGCTTTGATTCTTGAGCAGTAATGAAAGCTCCTATAAATTCCTCTCTATCTTGTTATTCATGCACAGTGTTGTAATTCCACATACATCTCTTTATTATGATTATCATTCTTATTTTTATTTCATTTTATTTCATTATTACTCTTATTCTTTTCTTCTTGTGCTTGACGGTTCAATAAATACTATCTGAATTTGATCACAAACTTATAATAGTCATTTATACATATATATATATATATATATATATATTTTTTTGTCTTAAACTTGCAAACAAACATTCAATACTGCTTTTGGGAGTCTTCACCATTTCAGTCAATTATGTGTTTGCATTTAGCACTTATTTCTATTTTCGTTTTTATGAAGACGTCACTGCTTCCATCCACCAATTTTTTTTTTAATACAATTTAAGAATGAAAAAGAAGGCTACTTCTAAAAGAATGTAAATTAGTTGCTTAGATTAGAAGTGGATCACACATCCTAAATCCTAATACCTTTTTGAGGGGAAGGATTTAAGAGCAAGATATGACACACAAACAATACACATGTGAGACTCTTATCTTGACTTCTGCTACTGTGCATCTAGAGATCTTTTGAGTTAAAATTGCAAATGGACCTAACCTTATTTTTCTGTTTAGAGCTTCCTAGAACCTATGTATCTTGTGAGCTTCTAAGAATTGTCCTACTTTTTCTTAATTGAGTATGTTACAAATTTGTTTCATTTTTCTAACTGTAAATAAATAAATCAAATAATAATTCTAACAATATTTCAAAAAATAGTTTTAGATCATGAATGTTTTCTTCTTTACAATGTTAAAATTTTGTTTGTTTGTTTGTTTTTGATACATCCATGGTATATCCAATAACCTATGCACTAATCAATGTAAGTACAATGGCATTCAAAATTCCAATGCCTTGATAATAATACAAATTTTGAAGCACTAACACTATATGGTCTATTTTTCATTAATGTTAGTTACTTACAATTAAGGTTGATACAATGAATATATTGTGTAGAATCTTTGGATTCTAATGTATTGATTTACTATGCCAAACACCTAGCATCTTCTTTGCCATCCACAATCTATTCCAACTATATAAAAGAGCTTCTTTCTCTAGTTATTTATCTAGTTTGTTACTTGTAAGATTCCAAAACATATATCCATGTTTTAAAAATTTGACCATATTTTTATTCTTACTTCTTCTAATATTCTCTATTGAAAGAAAGATTATTGCATTGCATCTATATTTTTTTATAAATACAATCTTCTTAGAAGAGACCATATTACTTTAAATCTTCTTAAATAAGATGGAATGTCTTTAATAATATTATATAATTCTAAAAAAACTTATTAAGATCTAAATCTTTTGAAAACTAGTAGTTATTGTCTAAATCATTGAAGTAATTTAATTCCAAGCTTGTATAGACTATGGACATCCCCAAAACTTATAAAACACCATTTTATACATACCTAAATTACACAATTGGCATAATGAAGATATATCTTTATTTGATTGTGCTTTCTAAGCATTGACATCCAAACCATAATGGTATATAAGCCAAATCACTTTGACTTCTTTATAAGCCTTTGATATAAATTATACATTCTCTCACTTATATTTAAAGTTATACTTAAGTTTAGCCTTTTATTTGAAGATAGCTAGGTTTTATATATATATATATATATATATATATAGGAGTTTTATACCAAGTTTGGTAGTATAGGCCATGATATTAGTACCTGCTTGTCAATAATATGTTTGGAGGTAAAAAAATCCTTCTTACACATATGTAAAAAAAATAACTTAACATCCTTCTTATTCTCATTTGTAGCTTTTGTCTTTATAATCATTTTGACCACTTCTATAAATTCCTTGGCTTCTTCTATACTTGTGACTTTTGAACTAATTTGCCTTAAATTTTGCAATGTTAATAGATTACTACCAAATTATAAAATCCTTAATGATTTAATTATTATGTGTATTTTTAATATTTTAGATCAAGGCATTACAAATCAAATATTACATCTAACATTTGTATTTAAATTACTTATTTAGAAGACATAATTAGAAAAGAGAACCTCATCTAAGTTATAGAGGCCAATCTAATTTTTAATTTGAGAAAGTTATACTTTAATAAATATTGCCAAAATCCTATTTTGTCATTAGTTAATTCAAATCTTTAGCTTGCCTCTACATGCATTATGAAGTAAATAGTTTATGGTACATGCGTCTTTGATTTCTTATATTTTTTTTTTATTAATTTTATTATGCTTACAAATTGAATGTAAGTATTGATAAAAAGAAATTCATCATTCTATAATAGAAATCTATTTCTTACTTCAAAGAAGGATTTGGAGGTACTTATATGAAGGTGACCAATTATTTTGGCCTATGCTCTATTTATACTTAGCCATGTTTTAGATCCTTTATTCTATTTTTTATTAGAGAGCAAAACTCATGCAAAATCTATACTCTATTTTTTGAATGCTTTTGAAATAGCCTTTATAATCCTATGTCTAAAAAAAATTTGTAAGTTAGAATCTCTTAGATACTAAGCTTTAATCATCTATTTAAAAATAAGGGTTGTTAAAGCTTCTTCTAGATCAATTATTTCTAGTTTTCTAATACATATTAGTTTGTAATATATTTTTTTATACCACCTAGCATGGATAAGAGATCATATGTTGCTCCATAAAAAAAAATCTTTATTAAAGTCTTTATTTTGTCTATTAAAATTTGGAATCTAGTACAAATAGAAATAAAAATAAATAAATATAAGAAAGAAAAATGTTATTTATTATAAAAACTTATTTAGCCACATTGATTTTTGCTATGCACTGTAGTTTAGTTTTTTTTTCATATTTTTTAATAAAGATTAATCTATATTTTTAGTAAGTATTTATAGTTCAATAGGTATGCTTAAATTTTTTAATATGTCATTCTTCATTGTCCAAGTCTACCCAATCCTATTTGCTTACAATAATTTGGCAAGATTTCTATATTGCTAATATGCTTAGAACTTAAATAAGTCAATATGAAATCTTGAGGCATTCCTAAATTAGTGTAGGATATTTCTTTCTTTCTTTCTTTTGGTACAAGATAAAAACATATCAATAAGGCATGTGATAAATCTTGTTGTTTCTACAACAATATGAAATACTAAATACAAATTGTGACAAGGACATGCTCCAACAAGCTTTGCAATAATTTAAAATACATGTAAACATAAAATACTCAAGAATCTTATAATTGGTATAAACCATAATTAGATTAGAAGCAGATTTAGTTATTAATGCTATTCTTGAAATGAAACAACAATAGCAAGAAGTTCTTTACTATGGATCTCATAATTAATCTTAGCTATTGAGAATTTTCTTAAATAAAAAGCAATAAAATGAAGTCTATCATTTGTGTCCATTTGTAATAAAATTGTACCTATTGCAAAGTCTAATGTATTGCAAATTTGTAATAACAAATACTTCTAATTTGTTATTACCAGTAAATCATGTATGTGGAATAGCAACTTAAGAAAAACTCTTGATAAATATTTGATAATAGTTTACAAATTCCAAAAAATATGTTATGTACAATTTTTGGAGTTGTCTAATCTATAATGGTTTTTACCTCCTTAGAATCTATTTGTAAACCAACTTAATTTTTTTGAAAAGCTCTCTGTATTTTATAATTATCTTATAAAAGTTAAATATAGAAAAAAATTATCTAAGTCTCTAAACTAGAATACTTTAAAAGAAATAATTTATTATAAATAAAATATTCTTGATAAATTTATAATTTATTTTAAATAATCTCAAAGATTTTTAAAATATTTTGAAGATTCTAAAAGAATGCAAGGTGATTAGAAGAAATGAACATATATATATATATATATATATATGTGTGTGTGTGTGTGTGTGTGTGAGTGTGTGTGTGTATTTTTAAAAGATTATTTACTAAGAAAATAACAATCTATTAGAATTTTGATCAAAAAATTAATTATGTTTTAAAATCTAGAATAAATATTTTATCTATTTATATAATTTTAAAACTATTAAGATAAAATATTCTTTTTAAAATTCTCTTTAAATTGTCACTAGTTTTATTGTTGATATTAATGTATGGATTTGTGTATTGTTTATGAAAATAGATGATATTTTCAATTATTTAATTTCAATTATTCAAACATTTAATTACTAATCTTAGTAGAATTTATTTTATTTTATCTTTTCTCTTTCTTTGTGAATAATGTTTAGAGCTTGAAAATACACCTTTATCATCTTATCCAAAAGCAACAAAATGATACTAATAATGTTATTTCTCTTACATTGTAGTACTCCAATAGAATGATGCATTTATTTTCTTGATTCAACAAAGAGCTTGGCTTATCATACTTTATAGTCTTTCATTATATGTATAGCCAAATAAGTGATAGACAATGATAAATTGATTTTTGTTTTGGCTTTGAATCTTTAAACATATTATGTTTGATATAGTGTGTTATGCACAAATAGTTGGATTGTTGACTAATATTTTTTAATATTTTTTACAACCAAAACATTTGAGAGTATATGATCAAAGTTTGTATTATATTGCATGTGCTATAAAACTACTTGTAGTTGAATAGTTTATCCACTTTTAAATGAACAAGTATTATATCCTGAATATTTTTTTAATTTTAAAATAATGGTTTATATTTTGCTGGTTCACTTACCTTAAGCTTAGTTGCTGTGTGAATACATTTTGGTGTAAATTATTAGACAAATACAAAGGCTACCTCAACAGTGGATGGAGAATCAAGCAATTACAGAGTTATTAACCATCTACTGCACTTGTTGTCAACCTAGAATTGCTACTTAGATTTACTTGGGATGTTTTTGCTGTGTTCACAAATTAACTGCTATCCAAAACTGTACAATATTGTTCTTGAAATCATTTTAGTATGAAAACATCAGTGGTTTAAACTCAGCTTTATCTGAAATCAAACAAAACTTTGGATGAGGCTAATCAATTTCCATTACTATCAGTACAGAAGAAATCCAACATTTCAAATTCACATTTTAACCTAAGCTGTGTAGATAAAAATATTAGACTGAGAGCAACAAACCAATTTATTATAACATAATCTACTTTCCTTTTGACATCAACGGGATGCCAGCTATGTCACATGGCATTCTGAGCAAATAATATTTCAACCAACACAAAACATACAACATAATCGGTGTCGCATGGATATCCACGAGAATTCACATTTAACGGCATTCACATTTAACGACATCAGTGTACACTGGATACACGTTCTAATGCCCCTGCAGAACAAATTTGCGTGATCCGAGTCAAAAGCAGTTCTAAGTTATGCAAACCTACATTCAAGGGGTTGAAACGGCTGATTGCATGTGCTTGTAAAACCCAGTTCACAACCCTCAGCCGAGCACACAAACAGGTGTTAAATCCATGGTGGTTGGTTCCTCATCCCAACTGCCCAACAATCTCGCTACAAAAGAGTGTGGTTACTCAACGCTGACAGAGAACAATATTAAAAGGCATCAACACAAATCAGGACCTCCCAAATAGCTTCAATTTGATTGGGAAAGAACCACACGCTTTGAGTGGAGAAAGGTGATTGAACACCCTGCTAAAACCTACATCTATTGGTTTTCATCATCATCCTGAACTTACCTACCCCAGACATTCGATGTCCTTGCAGGTAGCCTGCCAGTGCTTAAATGTTCATAAAATATACACCCAATCTGAAATAAAGCCTCCGTGATTGTCGGTTTCCATCTTTATGCCATCAACAAGCGGACTACGCCTATCACCTTGTCCTTTATGACAATAAACCTCAAGAATGTACTGTACCTTCCCCAAGACATAATAAGGAACGTATGATCAGGTAACCAAACAGCACCTGTTACTTCTGAGGAATCCAAAAAGAGTCCTTGCAACACGTTATTCCTACGCCTAAAGCTTGGCGTGGCAAAGGACTATTCCGTCTCGCCCCCCAGACCGGCTTCATCTGTGGCATCATCAGAAGCGTCATATAAAGTGTCGCAAAGCAGCCAATCTTCAGCTACAGACTCCGACTTCAGCCTTCTTCGTTCAGCCACCTCTGCGGGATCGTCTGGACACATATTACGAGGTCCACGCCTCACAGGTCTGTCTGCCACAACGAACTTCTGGCCGTCCCTCTCCCGCTCTGGAAACTCTGCCCACACTGTTGAGGGCCCCCAAGAAATCAGTCCACATTACTTGTCTGCCAAAAATATACTGCAGTATTTGCACCTCCTAGTAAGTACGAACAGATGGACTGTAGCAATTGGGTAGCAACATCTACATTTACCACAAAAGCTCTTGCTGCCAACAGGAAAGTCTAACTCGCCCAATAAAAAACTAGAAATGCACATGTCTATTTTTAGATAATTAGTAACTGACAAAACAATCCCCAATGTACCTGCGAATTGGTGAAGGACAATAGAGGCTGCAACTGTCACGTTCAGTGAAGCTGTGCCAGGCCCATTTTGAGGGATATAAACAAAAAAATCACAGATTTCCATTTCTTTGTCAGAGAGTCCAGTTCCCTGCGCATCAATTTGAGCTGCTGTTATTTACTACTCATCCCATCGCAGTATGTATTTAAGATATACACGACAATTACATACCTTTCCGACTGAAAAGTCAACCAAGAATTATACCAATAGTTGCCCTCAGAACTATTGTTTGGCAGGGTGCAGCATAGAACACAATAAACAATGCTCAGATTAATATAGCATACACATGCTCCTGTCCAACTAACCTCGTTCCCGAGTACAAAAGCGGTGCTGCCAGTAAAAGGATATTTATGCACTCCAGCTGCACCCTCAGTGATCTCCACCCCACAAATCGATACGTTCTTATCCTGCAAAAACAGTCTTACCCAAAACCCACTGTCAAATTTGGACCATTGACTGATGCATAAACAGTTAACAAAAGAAATCCTGGCCTAAACTGCTTAAGAAGTGGCTAAAACTTCAACCACTCTTGTAATTAGTTCTTACTAAAAATGTATAAAACATCTATAAATGTCGGTCGTAGAAAACTTTGCTAAAATTATATACTCGTTTTCAATGTTCAGGTTTGAGAACACAAACGTTCAATTAAGAGCACAAAATATTTCATGTCAAATCACAAATGAATTCCTGTAGCTGCCCAATTGGCAAAGAGGTCAAAACCTGCTAACGGAGAAAAAACTGTCTCGATTTGGGATTTGAAATTGCCAAAACTAAGGGTGAAAAGGAAGAGAAGCACAAGATTGCATAAATACCGTCATTTGTATTGATAAGAACACGAAAGTTGGAATAGTCATTAGACAAAGGTGGAGATGAGCACATCAGAAAATAACCTTTAGATACTTGACAGCTGCAAGAAGAGTTTGAAAATGGCGAAACTGTAGGTGGAGTGTAGCACCATGGCTACCAAAAGCATTAAAGTCTTTCCGGCCCACGAGGATTATCTCTGATACCCCAAATGCAGTTGCACTTCGTGCCAAGGTTCCCAAATTGTGCCTCTTCGCAACATTATGAACCAACAAAAAGCTCTCGAACGGCTTGCCTTCCTTTCGCGGCAAGCTTCCACTCTTTGTCTTCGATTCCTTGATCTCTTGCCCCTCTACTGCTTCTGCCTCGTGTACAGACTTCGGTGGTTTGTAATGCGGTATTACATACGTTTGGACCAACTCGTCCGCTTTGTTGGTCTGCTCTGGCTTCGACTTCAACGGCGAGGGTGACATGCTCTCCTCAACTTTTTCTTTAGAAATCTTGAAGTTGACGAGATCAATAAGATTCTGTCGAATATCATCCCGCAGATAATCAAATGTCCGTGGTGGGAACTTTATCTCTTGTTTTTGCCTTTCTGAAAGATCAGCATATTTCAATGTATTGACCATCGGGGTGATGCGACTATAACCAAAAAGCTGTCCCAAACTCTTGGTCCTCGAAAGAGGAAGCCCTCCTCCCTTGCCAACTCCACTATCAGGTGTCTTTTCAACTGGTACACTCTTCTCCGGTGTAGAACAGAAGATGTCTCCAACCACCTCATCATCAGGCCCCAGTCCATCCTCTATCACCGCATCACCATCCGGACCAACTCCATCCATCGCCATCTTCGCTACCTTCCAAAGAAATTTACTTGCTATTAGTCTACCTGTAAAAAAACAATCGTAGATAGCTGGCTGCACCTTCCAGACCCGTTACGCTTGCCCAAGGAAAGCTCCCACCAACTCTGCTACGCTTCCTCCCAACACAAAGGAGGGCATAAATGCAGGTACATTCCGGTCTAATGAATCTAGTGAAGGAACATTAGTGTGCAACACATTTATCTGAGCAGAACGGGAAAAGAACAAGGCGTACAAGAGAAATGGTTTTTATTAGCAATTTAGAAAACTAGTGCCTATCATACGCTTTCGTTTACGATAGCTGAGAAAGGCAAATAATGATAACTGAAGCACATGACGTAATCGAGGAAAAATAAACCTCGGTGATCTTCTGTGATGCTCAGGTGCTACTAAGATTCTCAGATTGCAAAAGTTCAATTGAAATAAGTCACAAACAAGTCGTCCATCTGCAGGTTGAAAACAAACCACAAAGAAACTCAATCAAAAGTTAACATTGCTGAACCCTAGCTTAAACTTTCTAAGAAAGTATCACGTCAGAATCCACAACCGCTGGCATAGCTCGTCAGCCAATCAAACAAAATCAACAGCACCGATCGACAAATACTTCTACACAACCCACATCATAGACTTCACACGCAAACCCACCTCATAACACATTAGACATCAACACCCATGTGAACGCTCCACTACAAAAACCCAATTCAATTTCTTCCCGCTCCGACGAATCAACCATCGCCTGCTTGCGTTCCATCCCTGTAACCCACCCCAAGCACATCAATGCACCACGCAAGAACTATCACTACAATTGAACCCCAACAACCACAAAGCTACAGGTCACAATGCACACTGCTCCTACGACTAACTCCAGGCACAACGCTTATTGCCGCACCCTGCGATTGAATCCGTTTCACTTGGATCGTGCTCAATAAGCCAATCAATGCAAATGGCAGGTGGCAACCCCAATTTGGAGCCATGAGCCAGTAGTGGTGTATCCCGAAGATTTTTAGGGTTTTTTTTTGAAACTGGGTGAGTACCCAAATCACATCTAGGTCAGGAAGGAGGTCTTGAAATGGTCCAAGTGCGGCGTTGACTCGAAGAATGTGCACGCAGTTTCGGTATTGAACATTCTTGACGATACGTCCACCTTCGATCGGGCTCCCATCTCGAAGAGCATCTCGTATGGATGGTTGGAGAGCAAGGCATCTTCTTGAGGATGGTATATTCCTTCATCGATGATAAAATTGGATGATAAATTCTTGGTATTTCATTCATCGTTTGCGGAATCGGTTCACCTGAACATGGTACGTGGCAGTCATGACCACGGTTTAATAATTCTGCTAATTATATGGTAGGGACGTGATGGACGGCGACTATTGGACACGTCGCCTTTAAAGTAACCTTGGAGATTCTAGTCCACTTTTTCCCGTAAGTTTGTTCTGTCTTTTGGCTTTTGTGTATTCTTGTATCTTAAGTTAGTCGTTATTTTATTTTTCTGTACACAAATGGGATCTATTTTACTAAAAGATAATTCTTTTGTAGAATGATTATGATACTATATTCATGGCCCAAAAACTCTATCTTTGATAAAGATTTAATAAAATATCCAAAAATTATAAATTAAAGTTTTTAATTATAATTTTTCCATTAACTTATGCAAACTATTCAAATGCATTAATATCAAATTTAAATAGAACTTAATAAATTGATATTAAAATTTTGAAATGCCATCTATGATTTATGTACAGCTTATACTTAAAAAGTCAATTACTTAAATTGTCACAAATTCCTATTTTTAAATTAATTATAGTTTACTTTAAAAATTTTAAATTTTATTGATGGTTATAAAAATAATAACATGTTTTCTATGTATGAGTAAAACTTTTGCTACAAATGTATTGAAGAATTGAAAAAAAAATTATTGCTTTAAAATCATTAGATGCAAAATAAAATAAGACCGTTCAAAATAATTTCAAAAAATATAAAGTGTTAAGATCAGTTGAATACTTTAGTAGTTAAAATTCAATGTAAAGTCAAACTTGGTTGTAAAATCCTGTAAATTTGAATTCTTTTTTGCAGCATTTATTTAATAATCAACTTATAGTTCTTAAAGTGAAAAATATATGTACATATTAAAAATACTTCTCTTTTATTACTAGATACATGATGTGGATTGACTCATTTATTGAAGCATATTTTATTATTAGTTTATTTTTTTTATTTTATTTTTAATATTGATGTTTGTTTAGATCCAAATTATTGTATTGCTTCCACCAACTTTATTACAATGCTTTTTCTTATATCTCTATTATATCACCTATTAGACATTGGATCGGGACTAGGAGGAGACATTACAAAGTGGAATCATTATAAGAGTATCACCTGTGTAGATCCTTCTCATACTAATATCAAAGAGCTCAAGAGAAGGCTTGGTGCCAACAAGAAGGTAAGAGTAATACAAACGAAGGTGGAACACTTAAGGGGATTAGAAAGATCTATAACAACATTATTGTGTTTCTTTTGTATTACACTTGTCGACATTGAAAAGTTTGTCAAAGTTGTTCAAAGGACACTCTCTGACAAGCACAGATGTGTATTCCTATGTACTATTATGTCTAAGAAGTACGTTACAGAATTCTTCGAAACAAGAAAAATAAAAGAGTATACATGTGAAGCATACTCTATTAGACTAGAGAGTGATAGTAAAATATGTATACATATCCCTGATACCATTGTAATAAATCAAACAGAAAACTTAGTGGATGTGGATAAGTTGGTTGAACAGTTTGTTGATATAGGATTCAAATTGGAAACAAGAAATAGACTTGATAGAGATAAGTTTATGTCTTCTAATGAGCGTTTACTGTCTTGTATGTATGAATCTCTGACAATGATAAGAGAAAAACGAGTTTAATATAATACCAATCTAGCTATAATGTAACGAACTCTTTTCTATTTGTTAGTATCACTGATTTTTTATTGTGTCTACAAAGAGATATCATCTACTTTTGTTATAAATACTTACCAATATGGATAACAGACGCAAAACATTAACATTAACACCTATGCTACTGAACAGAGCACCTAAGAAGGTGTTTCCTCCATATGTATAGAAACCTTACAAGTATTCATCACAGAAAGTTGAAGAGATAGATACATCAGAAGTGTTTACTTATACTCCAGAGAAAGTTCTTTCCAAAGAAAAGATTAAGTATGTTGTATCCCGAACAGTTAACAGAAATATGCTTGTAGCAGTTGACCTTCTTAAGGAGCTAAAGAGTGACAACAATATTAACAATATTAGCAGTGCAGACTTTGAAGCTCTTATTACTAAGCCTCT
Organism: Physcomitrellopsis africana; assembly: GCA_036785485.1. Taxonomy (NCBI): domain Eukaryota; kingdom Viridiplantae; phylum Streptophyta; class Bryopsida; order Funariales; family Funariaceae; genus Physcomitrellopsis; species Physcomitrellopsis africana. The sequence goes on along the minus strand of JAWRVF010000217.1, from coordinate 269,489 downwards.
AGATAAATTCCTTGATGGAAGAATACTAAAGAAACAACAAGAAAAAGTTAATCCTTTTGACATTCCTAGAGATGTTACAGATTCCTTTATGAAGCTTTTAAGTATACTCAAACCTAAAAAAAAAATATCATTATGCAACCTACAAATACTATTCATATATTATTTATTATTATGTCTTATTTTTAATTTATTATGAGTATTTTTAAAATTTAAACCTCTTTTATTTAATTTTTTTATTATTTTTTTTATTTTTAATAAAAACTCCTACTTAAATGCCATAAAAATCAAACATAACTTTATAAAGTTGTCCTTGTTTTTTTTTGTATTATAAGTACTTTTAAGAGAGAATTTACAATATTTGGTATAATTTTCTTATAAAGAATTATATTCTATTATTGTCATATTTTAAGTTATTAGTTATAAGTGTTGTAAGAATAAAATCAAAATTAAAAGTTATAAATCAAAATTTTTATGAAATACAAAATATAAATCATTTAAATTATATTTTGGTTTTGATTTGTTTTTCACATATATTTTAAAAAGAATGATAATCCACAAAACATATTTGGATAAACTCATGTAGGAATTAAGAATAGTATAAGTAATATTGAAGTTTTATTTTTTGCAAAAATTTACAAAAATTTGAGACCATTCCATTGAATTTATTAAGTATGATTTATTTTTTATTTCATATTAATTATTAAATTCCTTTACAAATAAAATTCCTTGCCAAATTAGTTAATTACTTTAATATCTCAAATATGCAGTTTATACTTATGATCTATAAATTTTGAATTGCTCAAGAATTAATTTTGAATATTAATATGCTAGAAAGTTTTGTTTCTTAAATTTCACAAAACCACTTCTATATGTTGATAAAAATTTCTTCTAATTTCTAATATATATATATATATATTTAAAAACTATTTTATAATATTTAAAATTAGAAGAATATAAAAAATATGTAATATTGTTTGTTTGTTTGTTTTTTTTTGTTTTTTTTGTTTTTTTGTTTTTTTATTTGACACAAAACATGATATATCCAATGCTTTGATTAGGTGAAGTGGTTATAAAGCAAAAATAAATTTAAATCCTAACACCTATAAAGACAATATAAGAACAATCTAATTAATAGGAAGTACTCATAGATTTATATTATTTAATTCTTGTATATGATCAAACCTCATTGTGGTACTTTTGGATTCTATTTAATTATTTGATTGGATTGCTTTTTAATCAAATTTCTTGCCATCCAAGTTCTATCTCAATTTTGAGGAAACACTTTTTTTTTATTAGGATAATTTGCTATCTTTTTGTAAGTTTTTTTCCACATAATTCTATCATATTCAATTAGACTAATCCAAATTGATTTCAAAGTATATAGATTGCTCTATAATTTAAATTTAAAGATGAATTTGTTATGTTAAATCTAAATGGCCTACAAATACAATCTTTGTATAAAGAACCAAATATTACAAAGACTTTCAAATCTTGATAGTAAGGTGGTTGCAAAAATAACTTGTTTCTATAAGAAAGCTTTATTAGGGTCCCATTTTCTTAGAAGTAAGTTATAAAGTATAAAAGTTACCCAATCCTAAATTTCTCTAGCTTGAGAATACTTTCAAAATCTATATAAAATAAATTCTTGTTTATATATAATACTTAAAAAATACTTGGTATTAATGGTAGGATTTTCTTTGTATCTCTATTCATTAATATTGATCCTTTTGTACTATATGAGCTAGATAAGCATTGCTTTTATACAAGCATAAGGCTAAAATTAAACATTTTACTAATTAAATAAGAAATTGGTATCAATAATAGCATTCTAAATTAATATTAATATTATAAAGATTTTCTTTAAAATGAATATTTTATAAAAACCTTCTACTTGGTACTTAAAATTATTAAAGTAATTATTTTCTTGATTGAAAAAAATATTTTTATTATAAAATAATATTCTTAATTATTCACCAATTCTATAAATCTTAATCTTTATTAATCTAATAAGTTGGAACAAAGAATTTTCTTTGATGTTTAAATATCTATATAAGAATTAAAAGTCAAATTTGGATAAACTATCATTTTTTTAAGAATATAAATCAATTCAATCATTGAATTTAGAAGGAATATTTTTAGCATGTAAAATAGAATGCTATAAAAGAGACAAGCATGAGTAGAAGTCAATTTAGAAGTAGGCCATACCTACTTGAAGTTTAAATTTTTATTTTATTTTTTTTAGATATAAAAGTTGGAAAGGATCGTAAAACATTTGTTTATATTTTGGCAACCACACAAATGCATTTTAGTTTCTTGTTTGGAGTGACAAGTCTATCAATAAGTAAAAATTATCAATCCTACTAGAAAAACTTATTTCAAACATCAAAGAAAGATTTGAAGGGATTAGATTTCAAAAAATTAGTCCATCAATAACCATATTTTATCAATTCCATTCCAATTTTTGAAACATGTTGTCTATTTTCATTTTACAATAAGAATCCAAATAAAATTTCGCCACCAATTGCATGTTGTAAGCATAACCAATAGTTCATTGGCTTATTTAGCTCAAATTTTTATTGTTTTTATCATCCTTGCTTAATTTTAGTATTAACTCAATCTAGTTGTAATACAAATAATGCCATAAGCATTAGATTTATATATAAAACTTCTTAAGGCTACTAATTGGTAGCAAATTGATCTGACTAATAGGTAGTTGTAGTAGGAAGTTAGAAAAATTACCACTAAAATCAATTTTAGGAGTAATTTTGAAGTAATTTATTTTAAATCCAATTTTTTTTATACTTCTAATTTTTATATATATTATATTTTTTCATAGATTAAGGCATATAAGTAGTCAATTTTAACTTAAAAATATATTTTGAATACAACAATAAAGTTAATTTGGCCAAAATAATATCTTTAAGGTTCATTTGATAGTCATCAATCTTATTTTCAAATTTTAATCTTTGAATCAATTAGGATTGTTGATCTAGATTTGAGCTCCTTAGAATTCAAAGGTGGAAACGTGGCCGCCATCTTAATGTCTTAGGACATTGGTATTAGAGTGCTCATATGCTTATGTAGTTGAAGTTTTTTTTTTTTTTTTTTTTTTTTTTTTGTATATAAAAAAAATCATATCAAATTTTTTTTAGACTATTATATGTAGCTTCAATTTTCAATTTTCTTAGTACTCAAATTCACCTCTTAAAACTTTAATAGAAGATATATCTTGATATTATACTTCTACAAATGTAAAGATCTTAAGTTTTAGAGTTTGTATAAAGAAATAAAATCCCATTTAGTAGAGAGGGGGTGTATTGCGATTACAATTTCAATAACTCTACTTTGGAAGATTATTCCTTATTGCTCACAACTTATGTTGCAATATTTTTAATGTCTTAAAGAACATATAAAATATAATTTTGAAAGAATCAAGAACCATTGACTTTAAAGCTAAAATAAGGTGGTGGCATTGGTTATTGTAGAAGAGGGTCTATTAACCCACAAAATTAAAGTTTTTAATTGAAGAAGTAACTTCAAAGGACAAGATTGAGAAGACTAAGGTAAGTTAATAGTTCATCTTTTAGAAGAAGGTATTGTTTTAAGTTAAATTTTTAATAAGCTTAAGCTCACTAAAAGGTGATCAAGGATAAGATTGTGGTACTTATTTTTATAGAAAGAGATCTACTATCTTGCTCAATTGAAGCATCAAATTTGAAAGGTGTGAATGGAAGCATGAAGATAAATTTGAAGGTGAAAATTAAAAGATGGATGCACCTTGAAGTTGTACTTCTAATGGATTTTTTTTTTATTTCATTGTAATATATGATTTTATAAAAAAAGATACAACTGTTAGGTTTCAAGGTACCAACTTACTTCAGATTCTTCCACTTAGATGATTTTTAGATTCATTAGCTAATCATTATAGATGAATTTTGGATAGGAAGTTAGAAATGATATAGAAATATATTTTGGATGAATAGAATAATTAGATGAAATCTTTAATTTAAATAAAATATATTTATATAAATTATAAATTGAAATAGCATTCATTAGATGGATTATGATAAATATTAGTTGGATGGATGTATGTAACTTAGATGGTTAATAGGATGATAATTTAGATTGGACTACAAATACAACTTAATTAATTCAAGGTAAATAAATACTATTGAACTCTTATATAGAATTTTAAGCCATCTAATTTGAATGTGCTTAATTTTTCTTACATATGTATCAATCTGCATCTCAAAAACTATTAGATATTTATTTCTCTAGATTGAAGAGCTCTTATAATCTATCTAATAAATAATACTTTAATTTCTATTTTTAAAATAATAAGTTCAAGTCCTTCTTTCTTAGCTTGACATTAGATAGATTAAGAGATTTTGTATCAAACTTTAGATATTATATATTTTTATAGGAAGATTTTTACCATTGATTTGATTTATAAATTAATTTTAATGATTGAACTTAAATTATAAGATAAAAATATAAAAAATGATAGTAAAATACTATTAATAATAATAATACAATTGGCTATATTAAACTTTATTAATCACTAATATTTAGATTTGTGATTTATTCTATTAATTAAGAATTAATCCATACTTTGAATTTAAAGAGATAGCTCAAAAAAAATACCTATGAGCTTGCTTAGATTATTAGATGATGTCCATATTCATCCATATTCATTGGTCCAAGATAATCATAAAATCTCCTTATTATTTTAATAAGCTAATGATATTGACTAATTAATTTCAAGTTTTGAAGTTAAATTAAATTGGTTGAGAATACAGATAAGATTATTGACATTGGCTTTGTCTCTTTTAATAATTATGGTAGAATCATCAATGTATTGGCATATAACTTATTGATTCATATTCTATAGAATATGTACTCCAAAAAATTTATTTATAGTTTAAGTAGTATCTTTGATTGTAATATTAAATATTTCTCTAATTATGATAAAAAAAAAATAAGAAGCTAAAGAATATCCTTATCTAACACCTTATTTTAGAAAAAAATATTTTCTATAATTGCTATTAATTCCAATCATTAGGAATGCATCCAAAAAAATAATTTTCATCATATGATTTAATGTATTATGAAAATATAATTTTTCCATAGCTTGCAAGAGGAACTCTATTGACACTTTGTCATATGCCTTAAAAATGTCAATTATAAGAAGAAGAAGAAGCGGTTGTTAGAGATTTTTGTCCAATTTAGAATTTCTTAAGTAAGCAAGACATTGTCCAAGATAAACCTCAAAGGTAAGAAAGTTGTTTATTTTAGATAGATTACTTCTATTAAAATAGATTGTAATCTCTTTTGAAGTAATTTTTTGTATATTTTTATTTAAATTATTGACAAGTGTGATTGGTCACTAATTATTTAGCAAGATTTTATCTTGATCTTTATAAAAAAGAATAATAAATTAATAAATTAATATAAATTCTTTGATCTTCTTATTTTTATTTTTTATATTGATTTAATTGAACTTGAGCTATTTTTAAAACCTTTGGATATTAAGCTCTTGAAGATGGATTTGTGATTTTTGATGTGCCTCCAAAACTTTGCCTTTGAGTTTTAAGTATTGCCTTAACCTCAAAAAAAATATGTTATTTATAAAAAGATTTATAAGTTCTTTCAAATATTTATAATATATTGAAAAAAATCATCTTTGACTTGCATTGGCCCATATTTTTTGGTTATAAAACACAAGGATTATTGAGATAGAAAAACTTCATCATATAATTAGATTTTTTAGAATTTAAGTTTTATAAATATACATCAAATTCATTTAAAAGATAATTTAATAGATCTATATTGTATCTAATTCTATATTTTTATAGTTTTATATTTATATTTTTATGTTTAAGCAAAGGTGTTTGAATTAAGAAAAAATATATTTAACTATGCAAGAACTTGAATTCCTCTCTTTTATTATTTTAAAAAAACTTCAATTTCTTCTTAGATTGGAAGTAGTCAATTTAGCTAAGTCTAAATTTAAAGAAGCTTTAAGCATTTTTCTCCAAGCTCTAATCATTGTATGCCAAAATTCTATTATAATTTATGAATTCATTCTTAATATATTTAATCATGTTCCAATCACCACTTAATGTTAAGAGTGTCTCTTCAAGAAGTAGGTCAATTAAGTTTAGTCACATTTTATTACATTCTTGGTATTTGTTAGATGTATAAATATTAGTAAGACTACTAAAGTTTTAGATAAGCCATTGTAAACAATCTACAAATCCATATTATTCATTAGAGATTTATAATTTACTTTTAAGTATTTAATAGATAAAGAAACTAAAATTTATATCCTTCTTATATTTTTTTCATTTGGATTATTTACATAATTTAGAGTTGCTTCTAATATAAAACATCCCGCATTAGGTTGTAATAGATTCTCCAACTCTTACAAATGTGAGTCATATAATTTATATTCTTGTAAAAATAAAAAATTACATCTTAGAGAGATATTTTGAATATAGCTACAAAAACGTAAAACTTTAGGTGGGTTATTTAAACCATACACATTATAAAATAATTTTCTAAAAATCATGAGACAAAAGTTTAAAAGATATAAACCTTCATATAATTAACAAATGATAATCTTGGAATACAAGAAGTGTAAGAAAGTTGCTTTTCTTATATAAGTATTCTCTTGTGATGGCACTAAGGAAGTAAAGAAATAAGAGAATTTCAATAAAAATATCTTTTTGAAAGTAATATATAATTTATTTAAGCTACATGCATATTGCTTTGATAAGATAATAAGCAAAGAAAAAAAAGCCTTTGTAGCAACTATTACTAGGTATAATAAAAACATATATAGAGATAATTATTTTTCTTAAACAAGCAAGACTCTATAGAGTTGTCTAACTACAAAATATTTTTACTTTGACTTGTCTTATATCTTTAAAAATTACTTTAATTATTTTCAAAAAGCTATTGAATTTTAAAAATATATAATTTTGATTTGACTTATTATAATTAAATATAAATAAATTAGCATAGATACTTAAAGAAATTATCATCACAAGTTGAAAGAATCAAAAAGAGAATAAAATCTCAAGTTTCTAATAGAGGATCTTTTGGAAGTTAGAAAATGCTCCTTCAATTGAGAAGAAATACTTGGAGAGTTTTTCTTAGAAGATGGGAAATTAAGTAATAAGGATCTCTCTTCATTGCAATCTAATAATCATCTCAATTGTGAAATTATAAAAAATTCATTCAATTTAAACTTTAGACAATAAGAAAGAGTACCAAAATAATGAGACAGTGAAATAATCTCCTTGCTAGGTATTATCACTAATTTATTATTTTATCAATTGTAAAGTAAGAAGTGTCTTTTATATAATTCCAATGAGTTTTGATTAAAAAAATAAGAGTTATAATAATCTAAAGAATTAAGTGGTGTTTGAAATAAAGATTCTTAATTCCTACCTAATTTTATCTTAATAAGAGTATATGCATTCTTTCTCAAATTATTCCTTATTTTGATATAATTGCTAATTTGACCATTAAAAGTATTCATACAACCATAAAACTTTTCTTTCATAGTACCCTTTCCATCATTTTGTTTGACTACACATCTATGTTTTATCATAGTTGACTCAAAATGATTAAAATTGTGTGTATAAGAATTGTGAGCCGCTTTCAATGATGGTGTTTTCTAATGCAATGAAGAATTTGAAGGCTAAAGTTAATCTTAGCAATAGTGATTGTCTAGAAGATCACAAGCTGGAGACTTGATGGAAATCAAAAATGAGTTTAATTTGCTCCACTCTTCTTTTGGCAAGATAATCAATGGTAGGTTATTATAATTATAGTGTTGTTTGCACCTTATTAACTATGAAAGATATATGATCAAGATTCCATGCAATAGTCTTTGTTGTTTCTTGTGTTGTTGTTTTGCTAAATGCTAACATTGCTAATAAGAGTGATGATGCCTTAAAACCAAATTGGCCATACATAAGATTATCAATGTTATAGTTGTCTTGTCTAATAGGCATTGATTTGCCATGGGCTAGTGCTACATTAACATGGTTTATTATGACTTCAAAACAAATTGCTTTCAAATCTAAAAAAGAAGGTGTATTTTGCTTTGAACCAATCACTACGTCCATAAAGTCATTCTATGACATACTAAGCATGATTACTTCTTAAATCCTTTTGAGATTTACTATAGATGGTGATATTGTAAAGATATGTTTAAAATTGAGAGTAATTACATGACAGGTTTGTTGAGATGGTTTTATAGTTGATAAGACAAATTATCTAATATACCTATTTTCTACCCTATTTTGATTAAGTTCTAAATGTCCATAGATCTAAATATTCTCCTTGTTCGAAGTGGGTGTAGAGACATAGTGGGATGTTGGAGTAACATTCAATTAGTTTTTTTTCAAAATTTGAATTCTACTTCTTTAAAATCTGATTTTTGTCTTAAAGTTCTATTTCTATCATATTGCCCATATGAGTATGAGAGTCATGAAATACACATGTGGTGTTGGAGTAAGAGAATATTTGGTTTTAAATTACATAGTAGCAACCTTGTTCCATGGTAGTAATTTCAACCCTGGGAATGTCTAGTTGGTCCAACATTTCTATTGTGCTCAACCTTAGTGGTGGGATCTCTACTATCTAAAATTGTGACAATGGAGTTTGGTGATTGGAAATCATGCATCCAATAGAAATATTACTTAAATTATATTTTTGATTGAGGAAAGGAAAACTTATGTTACTTGTCATAGGTCTAACTACCAATGTTTGTTATATATTATGAAAACCTCTTTTTAGCTTGGATCTTACTATCAACATCTTTTCTATGAGAGAACCTCTTATACTCTTTGATGAATTCTTCAATACTTAAAAACATATGCATCATTGTTTTTTGTAGTTGATATTGTCATTGTGAATGCCATTAGATGAAAGTAGTTCTTGTTGCCTACTAGAATTATTCACGAGCATATTTTTTTTTTTTATAAATTTCTTATTTCCAAAAAATTTTATAACTACTTATAATAATATTGGTGTCTATTGTGTGAAGTATTATAATATGTGTGGGAGCTAGTCTATTATCAAATTATTATACTAGATAGATAATGGTATTATTGTATTTTTTTCTTTATTAGGTATGTTTTTGAGTTGTCTTGTCTTTTATATTAACCACCAAGGTGAACTGGTCATCATTAGTATAAGATATCTCTCTGTTGATTGTTAATATGTTATCTACCATATAATTATCCCCATTGTTGTATGTTTTTGTGTGATGTCTCTTTTCCTTCAACTTGTCCATTTAAATGTTTGCTTCTAAGTTCTTCAAAGGTAGAAAATGATGAATATTCTTTAATACAATATTTAGTATTGTTTCTTCCAAGACATGTATCTAATTTTGTAGTATTCTTCCCAGGCATGTATCTAGTTTTCAAGAGTATTGGCACTAGGAATATTGTCAATGAAATACAAGACATGTTCTGTAAATTCAACATTTCTACTGTAACAATATTAAAATTAGATTTTAGAATAGCTTTTGTTGTAGCCATTGGGAAGAGCTTCACTTGGTTGCAACTTAGATACGTAAGGACAGCCCTCATCTCCATTTGTCACACGCTATCATCATCATGTTTTGGAACTTGTCTCAATTGTTTGATACACTAACACTGTATATATGGGTCTCTCCTACCATTGGGCATTACTGCAAATAGTGTTTGCATACAAGACCATAATCATTGTGCAAGAATAAAATAAAAATAAAAATAAAAAACCTTTTTTTGAATTTTTAAAACCTCCAAATTAGTTCCTACCGTATAATGTAAGATGGATTCTTGCCGTGGAAACCACGAGGAAAACCCCAGCAACTACAAGACTTACAGTTGACCATCTCAGATGCGTGACCACGTACATAACGCGTCAAAGATTTGACGGCTCTTTTTAATGACTAGGAGGGTCCTGCACAAACAACATAAGGCTCAAGAGAAAACAAGACATCCTAGCGTGACGACCAAAGATAACAATCTCGTATACTAAAGCAAATTAGGACGCCACAACCAAACTCACAAGTCAAATGAGTCGAGTTGCATACTACTGCAGTGGAGGCAACAATGTATTATTTGCAAAACACCGCTAATGATACTAAATACACTAAATTATATGATAATGACACTAAATACACATGCTGGGACCATAATGTACATGTTAAAAGCTGGATAAGTATTGCTTCCTCCCCATGTGGTTGAGTAAAAATATCTCAAACAAAATAAGAGGTTTCTATATGAACTGAAGCAGCCCCGGAGCCTGATATCAGCATCTGCACTCGGGCAGTGGATCTCGTACTCGTCGACATTTGCAGATGCGGGTATTCTACAGTAGTGACGAAGATGGTGCACGAAGCCCTAGTGGTGTACATCCTACTTCACATTGGTCATTATGATTGTTCCTTTGGCCCATAACATTTAATGATCTAAGTCGTGTTATCTCTTTTCCTGCCACCACATGCCGTATCACTAGTTAGATCGATTCTTGTTCGTTTTTTTTTCCGAATGCTATACATCTGGACGCCGAAACGTGAGTAGGAAACGAGGGTGATCAATTTTCATTTTCGAGAAAAATAAAACAAGTTATGCTTCGTATTAAATTACTTTTTAAAAACAGGCTAAAAACAGGAATCATTCTGATGCAAAGAGAATACCTTCTTCAATAGAGAGCCACAAAGCTTTCTGTTCCAACTCTACAGCAAGTGAACTGCGTGCAGTTGCTGAGAGTTGACGCAAGGCTGAGAAAACCATCAATGATGTAACACAGGGAGAGGGAGAAATATAAAAAATGTGACATAATGTAAAGATTACATACTAACCTACACGAATTGAGTAGAAATATGTTCCTTAAACATCCCCTTAGTAATGTTATTTCCAACATTCGCACCGCAAAGAGTAAGTTGAATAATGAAACCCATCATTCAAAACAAATTCTGGAACTCACCATCAAGCAAATAGCTCTGGTCATCTTCATCACACTTCTTTAAAAATAGTTGCAACTGTACAAAGCGGTCTTGAGAGCTCATGGGCTTTGGTTCCAAAGCAATACATTCAACATCATTGGCTGTTTCAGCGCCTGGACCAAAAAGAGCTAATGACTTGCCCCATTCCTCGTCTGTAAAGGAGCACTCAAAGCAGAAGCACATAAGCGCCATCAATATCGTTTTGAACTCCACAAAATAAAAATTTAGGAAGTGAAAATCAAAGATCAATATATGCATTTATACCTGCTAGCTTAGGTTGGAAACTTGGGACAAGCTAGATTGTGTATTGAAGATTCTACTTCACTAAAATCACAGCCTTTCGATCCCTAAAAACATTAAACAAAATATGGACATACGCCTGCGAACCAGATTCAGAAATTACAAGACTGGGAATACATTACATTTTGGTAATCAAAATGCCACTGAACTACCTTATAATGACAATAATATAACGCTGACAACAGTTTAAGCATAAGCATCACAGTACATCGGCCCAAGAGGCTAACGCACCTGTTGAAGTCCTGGACACAGGGACAACTGGCCGATATGGCTTTGGTGAAAAGTTCAGTAATGAAGACAGAGACGGCTCTCCCATTGAAAGAGAATGCTTTGATGTTGACATAAGAGAGCTGGCAGACGATGTGTCCGGTCTTGATTCAAGTTGAGATTGTTGAGCTTTACACCCATTTTGACTACTTCGATTGTAGTCTACAGCAGTTACTCGACCACACACCAGGTTTTGCGATATGCAGCCCCTTTGTTGAATCATGGTACTCGCCAAATCACCCACATGCATAACGTTATTAACACCTGAATGCACATTCATGATCATGATATCATTTCAGATTAGGAAGGACGGTAAGGTATAAGATATCCCGACCCTCAACAAGCTCTTTGACATGAGTCCATGGAAAATGTGATATAATAATGGCCTACCTGGCTTATTTAGCGGTGATGATAAATGATATGCCATGGATCGGGAGCTCCTCACACTGCCGTCCAACATCAGTACTTCCGACTCTGCAAATATTGAACTGGGGCCACTCTTGGGTACCCTCTTTGGTGTCTGCTTCACAACCACCGACTTTTGTTCATCACTGGGCCCATTCAGAACCTCGGCAAAAACCTTGTCCGACGCTTTCTCCGATGACATCTGCGGGAGCGAATATGTTTGTCCATTCCAAGTTCTTCTCAAATTCTGGTGATGGTTCTCAAACACACCACTATTTTTGCAATCTGCAACAATTTGTCGCAATATGCTGCATAAGGTATCACACAAATAGGGCGAGAGAAACCATTTCTAAATATTAGTGGTTACAAATTCGGGAGCCACAGGATTAGATCCAGCTTAACTGTTGCCTGTATTGCAATCCAAATCGTCCTCGAGAGGAAGTGTTTACACAAAATAGTACCTTGGATTTCTTCAATTTCACACGTCTGCTCCCTAGGATCAGTGAATGTCACCCCTGCATAAATTGTTTCTCTTCTCACGCGTTTCTTTATTCGATCATTATAAGGATTCGTAATGGGCTTCGCACAATGCTCAGTAGAATGGACAACGTTGCGTTCTTGGACATGTTCCGCGTTTGTATCTACCTTACCATCTTGGGGTTTACCGTCTTGGTGTTTCCCTTTCCAGCCACGATCTCTGCCCATCTTTAAGGTCACACGTTGAGTATGCAAATCCTTTCCAGAAGGTGATTCGAATCCCACTGTGGCCTCATGTGAAGTGCTGGGCGAGCAAGAAAGCCTACTCTGATCGTCGTTTCCATCTCCAAACTCCCACATAAGACTTAAATCCCCCGACGCTCGCTCTTTAGAACCAGGAATTTGAAGTGAGTTGGGACCCAGAGTAAGGTTAGCATCCAACGAACAATTATAACTTTCAGACTTCGAATTAGATCTTGCACGATCCACAGGCATGATGGATGGGTATGAATATGCTCGCTCAAATAATGACAGGCTGGGTTCATCTAGAAGGTTTTTTGGTGGCGAGTGAAGAAGATCTTCATCTTTCAACATAGATTTTGTTGTGGTTCCCGAAGTGGCAAGAGCACGGGTAAAAAAGGGATGCCCAACACGATGATGCGATGTAGCTAAAGTAGTATTCTGTAACATTCGTGAAACACGGAGAGAGCACTGATTGGAGGGTGTCAGTACCAAAGAGTTTTCCTTCAGGCTCTGAACAGCGTCCTGCACAACTCATAACGTGCAGAAATTACGGGTCTCGATATGTTTTCAAGGGTCCAAACATCCCAACGGTGACAAAGCTCCTCTCATCTCGGACACGAGTAACGGTAGCTAAATTTTCTCCAGTCACACCGGAAATAAAATGAATCGCATATCACACCTTCTTAGATACAGATGGGGCCTTCAGGGATATGGCAGCTTGAGAAGGTTCACTTATTGCCCTTGTCAGTTGGAAAGCATGCGTTACCCCAGTAGAAGTGATAAAGCAAGATTTATTTGATTCCCTAGTATTCTTTTGCGGCAAAGGAACTGCTTGCATGGGTGGTGCAGGACCTGGGGACGACTACTCAGCTTTAACACTCTTGTCGTTCAGACAAGAAGCCTAAGTCAAAGCAACCAAAGAGTAAGGTCTTGAAACTTAAAACAAGTGCGCAGACACAGAATTCAACTGAACCTCAAAACTAACTTAAACTCAAAAGTTTTCAATTTTTCAACACTTCCTTTAAGGCATCAAAACTTTCCAGTGTCAGCCAGCTACTTTGTAGGCTATCTTCAAAGCGTAGAGAATGTTCCACCTTGTCGACAAATATGTTTTCAGTGATTTTCACACCACAACTAGGAATGTCGAAACTCATATAATATCATATGGAAGGCAAAGTTGACCTTCAGCAAGACACATTCAAAGCCAAGAGAAGGAGACCATACTCGGGTAAAATCCATTCGCTGGGTTCAACCACAAGCTCCTTTCAATCTCGCCACTTCGTGATCTCCAAACTCAAACCCCATCGGGATGTTCATGACTGACGTGAAAACCACACGACAGGTCAATATAGCATCATAACGAAAAGGATTCGTATGCAACTTTCCCAATTGAAATGAGGAAAAGAGGTAATAGGACAATTTACCCATGTCGAGATCCCTACCCAAAGATCACCAAAAAACATCTCATAAGTAAAGAGTAAGAAAAAACAACAGCTGGAACAGTGACTCTGTTAAACCCTAAACCTCCAAACTGTTGAGAAGCACAAAAACTGTGGACCTTTCCGTTTCGGAGCACAATTACGGACATTTACAGCAGTTGTTTCCATGCATTCAAAGGCCACGAAGAATCACTATATTCTAAACAGCAACGAGTGAGTACAAAATGTGGCAACAGTTGAGAAACATCCGACCACACAAACACACCTGACAAAAAAAACCCAGAACTTCTTTCTACGATGTCGACGTCACAACATCTTCCATAACCAACTCTCAAGTTCCAGACCCACCCTACGCCAACATTGTTCACCCCACCCCTGTCAACCTGCGTCCCCAGCCCTCCTCTCAAACCCTAACTCTACGCCCACCCAGCACTGAACTCCAGATCGCCCCACCAGCAACGATAGAAATTTGCAAAGCCCAGCTCAGGCAAGGCACAGGTTGCAGCGAAGAATCAAATTTAGCAAACCAGACAGTCATCCATCGCGCGAGGATGATGGGTGAGTAGGAAGCCAGACGCGAGGTGCGTCGTCATGAGCAGCAATAAGCGCGGGAACAAAATCCTGCTAAATTCGTAATAAGCAGAAAGCGCGGGTGAGTGAGTCAGGGCCAGCGTTCCATCGCATCAGTCTCCTGGTGTGGACTTGCTGACTCGGACCCGCCGCCATCCAACGCTCAGCTCGCTCGCCGACGCCGCGATGGACCGAACCCCAACCTAAGCGAACCCTGCAAACCATAACCGCATTCCCGTCAGACCACTTCCCAACTCTCGAACCGCAATAACGGCGCCGGGCTAGGCTTGGGTGGCATCCAAACTGCCGAGATTGAACGCACGGCGAGCGTGAGGAAATTGCATTGCGCTTTGGAATTCGTATGATGATGATGATGATGCGGAAGATCCACTTTCTGCTGTTGCACGCATGGCGCCATCGCTCCGTCGTCGTCTCTTCCTCGTCACCGTCTTCGTTTTCTTGTTCGTTCTTTCTCTTTCTTTTTTTTAAGGTTTGTCATTTTGAAGTACAGAAAAGGCCATGCATAAATTTAAAGAAGAAGAACGGTTGAGAACACCCTCATCGTGTTTTAGTTGTTATTTATGTTTTAAAAGTTTGAATTGTATCATCTTTGAGTTGTAATTTTCATATTTAGTTGATTTGATTGAATTGGAAAATAATTAAATATAATTTTGCTTGAAAAAAATATAAAGTCATTCAAAGCCTGTAGTATTTCAACATGGCTATTTATAAGTTTTCTTTTTTATAACCAATAATCAAAATACAATTATTTTAAAAAAAAAATTGCACATATTATTGTGATTTTTTTTATTGAGTTCTGCATGTTTGCTAGTTAATCCATAACTCTTTAATATTAGAATCCATTTAAAACTTGTTTATTTCTTGTATAGAATTGCATAGAATTGGCTATAAAAGATATGAAGTTCAACTTTATATTCAATATTTTGTCTTTTATATGTATTATTTTTCATGTTTAATAGAAATTGTAGTATTATATAGCTTTTATTAACTTATATATAAAATAACTTCATGACACATCTTTAATCCATAATTTGTTTTATACTATTGTCTACATTTGAACCAAAACAAATAACAAAAACTAAAGTACATAATTTTATTATACATATTTTTATAAATTACTACATAAAAAAACATCAAAGACCATTGAAAACGTTAAATAGAAAAATACATATTTTAAAATATTATGGTTAATATAGTTTAAAATTTTAGAATATTTAAATTGATAAATTTATGTTTGTAATAAAAATTTGTACACTTAATAAATTTTTAGAATATATATAAATATTATTTTATAAATAAAAATATAATATTAATATTATATATATATATATATATTAGTATTAAAATAAAATATATTATATAATTTTTTATTAATTTTTTATAAAATAAGTTGTAAAATTTGAAATAATAAAAATTATGCTATGTTTAAATCATATTATTTACCTAAAAAATTTATTTAAAATAATTAGCTAATTTTTATAAAATTTGTCATCTTTATTGTTGTTCAATTGTAGCTATTTAGGATATAGGATTTAGGAAGTTGAGGTGATTGATTGTATAAAGAGACCATGTTTTATAGTTTTATTTGAGAATGTTACAATTGCTAGCAATTTTATATAGATATGAAAATTGATATACAAATATAGTTGCAAAAGCAGGACCTCTCTACAAAAAAGCAAGCAAGGGTGTAAAGAGGCAACATCTCCTAAGTAAAAATTATAAACTTAAGTGTCTTAATATATATATATATATATATATATATTTTATAAATAAAATATTAAAAATAAGCTTGACAAATGTTGATACATATTTAATATTTGGCCAATGTAGAAAGCCATGGCTCCCGATGATCATACTCACTTTGTAGCAATATAGCCTTACGTTGCTCTTTTGATTACTTGAGTCTGTGCTTCTTGTACTTTCAATCTTAGCGGATGTTGCTATTGCTAGTATTGGACAAAGGCATGAAAGAATATCAAAAAGGAATTATGAAGTAATTAAGGACTTTGTAGTATAGACAAATGGAAAATACTACCTTTCTTGTAAGTGGTCATTTCAAGACTTGCAAGGCCTTCAAGTTGGTAATCAAGAATGTTACAATTGCTAGCAATTTCAAAGTCCAAATTGAAAAAACTACAAAAAATGCATACATTGTGAGATACAAAGTTAAAGACTGCTCATTGAGATTGCATGCATAAAAGTTGACGACAAGTTTAGCATTTACAATGTGCACGTTGTCGTACTGTAATTGCTTACAGTATGTAAAATCCACTCAAAATGCCTAATATGTTTATAGATTTAGATATGTGTTAGAATGGTTAGTAAAATAAATTAAAGGGATTGATAGAAGAAACTTTATTTTATTTTTACTTGTTTTGATTATGGTATTTAAAAATTATAAGATCTAAATGATTAGTATGAAGCCTTGAGAGAAGGTGGGAGCCTAAGGATGAAAATATAAGCTAGTAGGAGGCTAATTGGGAGGGATGAAATGAAGGCATGGTCGGATGAAAGCAAGGAATGGGAAACTTCATCCCTATTGGTCGAATACCATGTCCAATGGGCTTTGAGGAGGCTGCCCGCGACCTTAACAAGATTTTTGGCGACTTCAAGGAGACCATTAGAAAAACAGAGACTAGGGTTGTAAAGTTTAGGATTTTGGGTACAATTTGTGTACAAAAATTAGAGGATTTGGAGTCAGGGTAAAGAAGTTATAGCCATTTGAAGATAAGGTGTCAATATGGGACATATTGTCACTCTTTTGAGGATTGGAGGAGTTGTATGAAAGCTTTTGGAGATCGAGAGGTGCGACTAGAGAAGGGATTTCAAGTTCTACACCTGATATGGAAGAATTACTATATTTGGAGTTTTGAAGGAGGAGTTATTGGGAGTCAAAGACAGCAGATTGAATTCCAAGGCAGTAAATAGACCGTTTTGTTGATAGTGATGGGGTTTGCCATATCTTAAGTTTTTGGACGAATTTTTGTCTCAAAATTTTTAAGAAGGTGTATTATTATGCTAAGAAGCTATACATCAAAGTTTTATAGCATTTGGACTTTTAGATTGAGAGATATGAAGAATTTAGTACACGGGTGTTTGTAAACAAGGGTTTAAAGCTACTGCTAAAGATCGATAATGAATTGACTGTTGAAATTTGCGGTGATAGTTGTGAACAATATATCAATACTTCATGTAAATTTGGAGTAGATTTGGACAGTTGGATTGAAAGTTATGGGTTATTGAAGTTCGGGAAAAATTCCCTTCCTACGGGGAAATGAGGGTTTAGAGTATTTTATTATGTTTTGAGTGGTTTGAGGAAATTAGGCTTATGTATTGGATGTAATAGCTCTATGAAGATCTCTTTTATATAAACTTGGGGGTTTTTATTATACTTGAATCTTTCTTGAATAATTACTGGCAGCCAGAAGCCCAGCGCTTTCTTGAGGCAGATTCTCTCTACCACGACAACGTAAGACATCAACCATTTATGTACTAGACTTGTACATATGGAGAATAATTAAGCGATAGTAGTGTAGGTAGCCAAAGCAATACACAAGCTTTTTCAACAAATTGCAACATAGAAGCCAATTGTTATAAGATCATTGTTAAGGATGTGAAAAGAGATCATGGTGATATGATCTTATATCAATAAGCATGGCGTGGAAAAGAAAGAGCATTGAGCCAATTAATCAATATCAAAGAAGAAAGTTGTGAATGTCTTTTAAGAAACTACAAGAAACTATTGCAAATAAATCCAAGAAGCACTATTATTGCCATAGTTTATAGAAGATATAGTGAGTTTTGATATTTTAATCATCTATTTATTATATTCTATGCATTGGAAATATAATATTTGACATACAAGTGACATTGAATATAAATATGTTGGAGGCAAATTGAATTATATTGTCAATTTGCAGGGCAACACTTATACATGTTATGAATGGTGACATCTAAGCATTCCATGTAAATATATTGCAATAAATATTTTATATCAAAGAATTGATTTATGCAAGTATGTGCATATGTGTTTTATAGCCATATACTATTGTAAAGCATATAAAAGCATTGTCCATTATGTTTTGCATCAAAAGCTCTAAAAACCACACAATATTTTATTAGAGCTTGATTTTATAATGCTACATTCAAATATACAGAAGTTGCTTAGACAATCAAAGAAAAAATGGACATACACTGAAGATCGTGGATATATCAAATATGTTGTCTATTACATCTATTGTAATAAGTTTGGTTATTACAAAAAAACTTATCAAGAATTTATATAAATAAAATTTGATATTTTTATTTATTTTTTATATTTATATTTTTTAAATTCAAAATTTATTGGTTGAGCATTGAATATATATTAACATTTGTTATATATATATATATATATATATATATATACTTAAAAAATATCTTTTTATATATATATTAAAATACTTCAGTTTATAAAAGTTTTTTTTGGAGGATGCTACCTCCCTAAATTCTTTCTTTATTTTTTTCAGAACAAGATCCAATATAGTAGTTAAACAAATATTATATATATATATATATATATATATATAATATGATTTACTACGAAATTAAGTGAGAGCCATATCAGTGGATTTTTATTAATTTTAAAATATGGTTAGGTTGTTAGTTTAGAAGGAATTCATTTAAAAGGGTTAATATTGATATATATATATATATATATATATATATATAATAATTTTTGAGGTTGATTTTATATTAATAATAACTCTATTATTTTGAGCCATCTTTATTAGACATTGGTGACTCTTGAGATCTTATTTACTTCTTTTATTTGATATTTAGAACACATATTATATAAATCTTATTAGAAAAAAGATTGGAAAGGGATTTTTAGTGTAAAAAGGACTAATTAGGCCATGTAGATGAATAGAGATGGATGATAGAAGTTTCTATTCATATTGGCCAAAAGTCATGTCCAATGGGTTTTAAGGAGACTACCAATAGTCTTATTAGGGATTAGGATTTATTTTTTGAAGGGATTTAAATATCAAAGGCTAGGATCAACAAGTTTAGGTTTTTGGCTATGGTTTTGGTACAAACATAGTATGATTTGGAGTATTTATAAAAGAGATATAGGCACTCAAAGTTAAGGTGTTGAAATTATACCTACTCTCACTCTTTTGGATATAACTTGCACGTACAAAAAATAATAGAGAATCAATGATCAAGGTTGAAAAGAAGACTTTTTTTGCTACACATTTTATACATGGCTTGATGAAATCTAAGCTAAAGTAATGAAGATATTAGAAGTTGAAGTTAATATTTGCAATCTAATGGCAGTAAGTGACCTTATTTAATTAGTTGTTGTGTTTTGACCTATATTTTAGGCAATTTGATAATTTTTTGGCTCAAAATTTTTAAGAGTATATATATTCATATCACAAGACTATGAACAAAATTTTTGTAATATTAGAATTTTGGATTTGTGAGATATGAAGAAAATAGTGCTCAAGTGTCTTTGAACTAGGGTTTTAAGCACTTGCTAGGATTTTAAAGATATTAAACGATTAAAAGCAAAACTACAATTAATTTATTTTGTGATAAAGCTTAAGAGTATTACCTATACTTTGAAAAAAAATTCATATAAACTAAATGGCTAGATCAAGAGTTATTGAATTCTAAAATTCAAGAAGAAATAAATCCTTTATAGGTGAATAATCTATTGAAGGTTTTTGTTGTACTTTGAGCCTTTTATACAAAATAAAGGGATGTTTTAAGAGCCAAGATTTTATAGAGGTGGAAAAGTAGATATATGGAGCTATAATAAAATTTTGATATAAAGATGAGGTTTTAAAAAAAAATTATAGATTTTTCTTGAAAGTTATTGACAATCTAATTTATCAACAATTGGCTAGTTGTAATTTTTTTGAAAAAAGGATGTTAAAGTTATTCTATATACTATAGAAGGACTTTATATACAAAAATACTTAAATATAATAAGATTTTACTAATATAATATTTTTTTTTATAATATTATTGTGTTATTTGTTTTTTTTTTTTTATTAAAAACAAATCACTTATTGAAATCTTGTCAATAAGTTATAAGTAAATTCTCTACAACCAAATATCCAATATATTTCTAGATTGAAGATCATGCCATGTAATATTAGACCAAAAGATCTTATCCTACCTTCTTCTGTAACTATACTTTTATATCAAATTCTATAATTCTATTATAAGGACTATTAAAAATTAGAAATTAAAATTTTATTAAGCATATTTTTTATATATCAATATTTATTTGGACTATTTTAAAAATTAAAAATTTATTAAACCTATTTTTAATAGATCAATATTTATTATACATATTTTTAAAATTTTTTCTATAATTAATTACATAGTATAAATTTAAGCTTGAATTATGTAGACTTAGTTAGAAAACACTCTAAAACTAGCTTAGATAAAGAAATTCTCTCAAAGTGTTATCTGATAGACATTAGCTTTGCAAGCTACAATAACCTAGTAGTGTTATGACTAATTTATGGTTGTTACAAGTTATTATAAGCAAATTTTTCTATAATTTTATATTAATAACCATATGTTCATTTAATTATAGAGTCACTTGATATTTTCAAACGATGCAAGAATAACCTACCCAAGTACAAATGTGTCAAAGAAATGTTCAAATCGGTGAAAGGAACTCATCTTTCCACTATTTCCTCACAAACAAGTTCCCACACAAACCTGGATACACGCCTCATTAAGTTGTTTACTTAAAAAATTGTGATCACTTTTATTTTGTGTGATGTACATCATCTTCTTCCTATTTGGCAATTGAAAATAAATATAATGGTGTTGCTACATTCAAAATCTGAATTCCAACCCACAAGAAAGAAGAAAACTAATCCCAAGGTTTCAACTTGTTCAGGACCATAGGGATGCCGCAACATTAAACTAGGCTTCGCTTTGATCAGGGAGATGAATGATGCACTAACTCGGTGACTGAGTTTGTCTTGCAGATGTGAAGGCACCTTGATTTTGCTGAATCGAATTCTTAGCAGCAGACATTTGGGTTGTAACTGGACGAAGAGCTTCATTGGGGTGTGGTGTGTGAGATGGGAATTATCCTCGCCGAAGCATCAAAAGTAGGCATCATATTGAAACAGTCCCAAACTAGCACTAGATGATCTTGTGCTTCTGGATGATGAAGGTTGATGCTTCATGTATTTCGGTCATTAGTGGCTGCTTTTCACCCACCACGTCATGGTGGTTGAAGTCTGGATCCCCGTGCCTGGCTCCCAGACTTGTGATTGGGTCAGTTGTGGAAAGTTGAATGAGACTTTGCTAAGTAGCTCGCTGGAGGTTTGCTGCATGATATTATTCATAGATTCCACCTGTAAGCCACTTTTTCTAGGCTCATGATTTGCTCGATATTTGTGCGTATCCTGGGGTCCTCAGGAGACATTTGAAAGAACACGATGCTGTGTTAGTATTTCTAAGATTAGAGCATGGGGTCCGATCCGCTTGCTTAAGTCTTCCCTCGTTAACCAATCCTCCAGTAAGCCTGGTCGAGCCCAATGATGATCACGCTTAGCACCGATCAGCTCCTAACACATGTCTACGGATTGTCGAGAACTGATAGGCATCAGCAGGAATATATCCTGATTGCAGTAAATGACGCATGGACATGACGGAGTTCATAACAGCCTGAATGAGCAGCGGATGCCAGTTCCCGATCCAAGTTACGCAGAGCCCTACCGATGAGTCTCGTAACTTGGAGAGGTTCATTCGGTGCCGAGGTTCAAACCCGGAAAGCTCCGACGTCGACAAAGGCCCTTCCTATTCGAAGTCTGACCGTTCACACACAGACTTGCGTGCGGGGGCTGACGAGAAGTCTACCACCACCAACTACAGTTCCAGTGTAGACTTCAACGAATCTGCAGCGGGTACTGCAACGCCAAGTCACAGGCGGTGTTGTGATCGAAACGTGCTGAGAATGAGCAGCTGGCTCATCACAAAGTGAGCTGGTCACAGAGATTCATGCAAGCTTGCGAAAGCAGACTGCGGAGCCCACAGTTCCAGGCACCCTTTCACACGCTTGAAACCAGTGGCGGCGGCGTGGACTTCATTTCCAAAGGTGGTGGTACTGATGATGCTGATACCGAGGGAAGCGTTGACATGCGCAAACACTAACAGTAAACACATTACATTGTATATATAAACACAAATATGTGGGTGTTGTGTGAATGAGGGTTTGTTTGTATGTTTGTCTTGTTTTGGTTTTGGTTTTGTTTTGTTTGCAGTCCTTTTTGTCTCCGACATGTTGGGTATGAAGATGCTTCGATGTGGGTTTTTCTCTGGTGTTGCGTGTTCGGTGACCCTTCCGACGATGCTTCGTGGGGTGGGGGACTCCTCCTAACTGGGTTTTCTCGGCCATCGTGCTGGAAAGTAGGAAATTACTTAACATTTTTTAATTTGAAATCAAAGATTCATGGAGTGTTTGGTCAAGTCATTTTGCTGATGCAAAGTAAACTGTTACAAACAATAAAAAATGTTGGAGTGCATGTTGAAAGAATTGCAATTTTATGAAGAGACAATATATTGATCATGTATTACAGGGTTTGTCTATCACTTGCATCAATAGTAAATAAATAATGGTGTTTATCGTTGCGTGAATTTCAAGTCAACTTCTAAGCAAATATCAAAATTCAAATTCAAAATCAACATAATGTGCCAGTGTAGTTATGAAACCTGAAATCCTTTTAATAGAACTTTGAATTCCTCCTAATTTCATATAACAGAAAAAGAAATTATTAATTAAAATAAAATCTTGAAAAAATCGGATAAGTTTTTTGCTTTATAGTGTCAGATCCTACAACCACTAGGATCTCTTCATCCTATTGACAAGGTTGTTTTGAAATATTGCTTTTTTTTCAAAAAGAATAAAATAAAATTAACAGGTGAGAAAATAAATAAGTTACTAAATATAATAATTATTACAATAGAATGCTTTTTAATTAATAGATGAAGTTCATCCAAAATATCTGCAAAAATATTTTTTTTAAAATTTTGGTATTTACCAATTTTTATACGAATTCAAAAATAATTTGAGCTTATTGAAAAATTAAAAGTACTAAAGATGCAAAATCCAATTCAATCTTATTAAAAAAAAATTGAATTCATTATTTTATGATTAATATATATATATATATATATATATATATATATAATGCATATGTGTTTATACATACATTTCTTTTTACATTTAATATATATATATATATATATATATATTAAACATAAACACATGTACATTATATACATGTGCATAAATATATTTCTTTTTGTGTGTGTATATATATATATATATATATATATGTAATGCACATGTGTTTTTTTAATATAACTAGAAATTTTAAATCATGCATTTAAAGATGATTTTCAATTATTTTTTGAAAAATTAATAAAATAAAAAAATTTAATATGAATAACAAGATTTGTTTTTACTGTCTAAGAAACATATTAAAATACAACTTGATACATTTTTTGTGCTTTTAAAATTTAAATAATCAACATGTAAAATAAAAAATAATTATTTAATACAGAATCAACTTAAATTTATACATTGTCCATTTAGACATGATTTTTATGAAGACAGTATGAATATTAAAAAAAACAAGAATAATTGAGTTATTTTTATACAAGTGTTACACTTTTTAAAAGTAACTCAAGATTTAAATAATTTTTTTGTGGATGTAAGATGTAAATTTTTAGTATATAATATCATTAATTTTAACAAAGTTGTAGTAAAGGTTGAGTTGAGTTATTAAAACATTTTTTCCATAAAACAATCCAAAAAAAAACCTACACCCACAGAATCCTTTAAAAAAAATTTATAGATATGAAAACCAACTCCATTTCCAAATATTGCAATGTCAATTGACAATTCGTAACTTTAATTTACAGTAATGATGAATGCACTATTATGGTATATTCAAGCATAAATAAATAAATAAATAAATATATATATATATATATATAAATTAATCACATGATAAAGGGTATTAAAATTTATTTTAATACAAGAAGTTTATATAAGAACCTCCATGAATGGTATAAATAGTATGTATAAAAAGTAAATGATTTAATGCTACAAAACTTGTGTCAATCAATTACAGATTTGAATAAAAGAAAACCAAAACTAAACATATTCATAGAAATATTAATTAATAAATTTCTGATGTTAACACAAAAATTCACAAGTTAACAATAAAAATAATATTAATCTCATTCACTTTGTTTATGTGTACTTTTTTAAAAAAAGAAAAAAAGAAAATCCGTTCTATAAAGTCCAACGCTCATTGGAACTGTACTTTGTTTATTAATGAAAAAATGATCTTAATTGCATTTGCAATTATATAAATTTTCATAAATCTAGGATTTTAAATGGATTATATTTATACATATGTGTGTGTGAACAAATGATTTTAAAAACTCATTGTGCATAAAGTACGTTGACAAACAACGATGACACATGAAAAGGGCCAACAGCAGACCTACATGGATGGATGGATGGATGGATGGATGAATAGATGCTATTTAATAAATCGATGAAGAATCGTGGTCAAATTCAATAATTTCTATTCTATCATTTTATTATTGACTTAATAAATGATCTTCATTTGTTAAATATTACTATCACCAATATGTCGGTTATTTTTTCATGTTTTCTTTCCTATAAAGTAGTCTTCTTCTAAACTAAAATATATGGATTTCCATAATGCTCATTTCAAAATCTGAATGAAGTTTAATGACACTTAGATTTTTATATTTTGCATGCAATAACACCATTCTCTAAAATTACAGTAATTCAGTCTGAATAAAATAGTTTTTTTTTTTTTTTACAACATCAGTTGAGCTTTCAAATTTGGTAGTTTTAAGGTCGTAATCTATTATTTGACAAAATACTGGAGTATCCTAAATTTCAAGATTACAAAAATATCACATATCAACTATAAAAAACACTGCAACAAATACATATACATACACACAAAAGTACATGATTAAGTTCATGTAAATACTATTCTTCAAAAGTTTTTTTTTAAAAGGACCAAAACAAAGAGTATGGGCCAAAATTACGTGCAAGCGCAGCCTACCGACTCAAGTGGGCCGGGTGAAGCAAAACGACCGGCCCGACCCGCACCCGGCCGGAGATTGGACGCGGGCGCGGCGCGCCTGGGTCGCCGCCCCCGCGCACGAGAAAGCGAAGGCAAGATAAGGCGTAGGGAAGTGAGGGGAAGGGGAAGGCTTGAGCGACGAGCTCGAGATCGCGCATTCATGAGATCGTGGAGCCGCACCATCGGACAATGTGCCGACGCCGTACTCGTCACCACCACGCCTCGAATCTATTGTGCAAAAAGCCATGCTGGGTTGTACCCGCGACCAATTGGGCGCTGCGTAGCGCTACTGAAGCTTTGTAGACGAAAACGAGTTCTGCGGTGCCCTTTCAAATGCTTCGCGGGAGCCTCTCTTTTGTCATGATGCGGTGTCGCCTTTGCGCTGGAGCCCTTGATTTATATCCCTCACCTTGATTGATTCCGTCTGTCGCGTTTTTGCTAGGCACCCAGTTGTTCAGCGCTGCGGGATTCTTTGCCCCAGTTCCGTTACTTGGGGGAGGCGTTGCAAGAAGTTGGTGCTGGATTGTGATCGAAAGCTTGATGCTTTGGAGATTCGTGTAGAGGTGGAGATTGGGAATAGGATTGCTATTGTTGTGACTATGAGGAGCATCGTGGCATGGTACTGTAGTAGAATTAGTGGTTCGGTCCGGGTGGTCATGATGTTGTTGGTATTGATAATGGTGCTCAGCGAGGCAGTGCGGGTGGAATCGGCGCGGCCGATGCATGCGGCAGGGAAGGACGTGAGAGGGAGCGTTGCGGTGGCAGGGTCCGTCGAGTCTGAGAGCGTTTCTTCGGCTGCGGGTGTGGAGGACGGTGGGAGAAATGCTGTCGTGTCTCATGAGTGGCGGATGTCGGCTGGAACGCCCGGTTCGCATGTTGGCGACGCGGTGGATCCGATTTGGGATGTGGAGACAGAGTCCCCGCCTGCGCAGAGGCAGCGCGATCGCAGTCTGTGGGGGATGTCCAAGCGGTTGGTCCCGACGGGTCCTAATCCGCTGCACAACTAGCGTGGGAGCAACTTCCAAGGCGAAGCCCTGAGCACGTAGAAAGAAGCTGGAGGGATTGTTTTCTCGCGTGGTGGCTGGAATGAGTGTGTTTGTGTGTGTGTGCGTGCGTGTGTGTACCGGCTACACACATTAAAAAGCAGATGTTGTTGAGTGTTTGATTAGTTACTTCATGAATTAGATAAAATTTCCATGAAACTATGTGCTCCCTAGATGATTGAATATGGAAGTATAATGTGGTGGGTTCGTGAGGTCTCAGAAGACACAGATTCCATGCGACGCTCGGACGTGCAAGTAATTTGAGCCGCTTGCGGTTGGTGCACGTAGAGCGTTGAGGATTGATAATTGTCCACGCGATCTCGGGTTCTTGATAGCAATTTGAAAATTTGGTGGTGCTCAAGGAATGACCACTTTCGAGCAAGTTACTATACGACCTGGTTCCCTTGGAAAGCTGTCGTGCAACTGCTAGAAACAAGCAGCGAACTTTACGTCGTGATGCGAGAAAAGTGATTGTGGATAAACGTTCACCTGCACATTGGACTTTTCAAGAGTGATCACAAGATTGGATTGAAGTGGAAGCTTTGAAATCGCTGTACAGTACTAAGGTCGGCTCTGGAGATGAGTTGCAGTGGCGCTGTTGGGGCCGTAATTGTAGGATTATGAACTGAAGAACAGAAGCTAAATAAATTGTGCATGTGAGTCTCTCTTATGTTCCAGGACGAATTGGTCCCTCAACCTTTCAGAATTTAAGTACTGTTGTTAACTCCGGAATCCCTAGAACACATGATTCGTCATGATTAGCGCTGGAGATCATGTTTCTTCATATGCAGCAATCGACTTGAGCTGTGGGAGTTCATTTTGGACGAGGATTTCCAATGATCCTCAACATGAGAAAGAGAGAAAGAGAGGGCTTCCTCGAACTGGCACAAATATAGCATGTTGAATAGGAACGAATCAAAAGGGTTTTACACATATGCACGGCAGATGTATAGCTAGAAAGAAAATCAAGTGACTAGATTCACAGCCATTATATATCAATTTTCAGTTTGGCATTATGGCTCTGGGGACGCTGGCAGCCGTTACAGGCCATTCAGCTGCGACCTTTTTAAGACGTCTCAAGTCTATAATTGTGAAAGATGTGTGATGTCTGAGTTTATCAGAACTTAGGCCTTTCTCGAAATTGATTTCCCTTTGCTGGTTTCAGTTGTCGAAAATTACCTTTTAGACATCTTCACCATATGTGTCTGCCACGTCCTGTCCTCACCGCGTCCATAGGTGGCTGCACCATGCTATCAATCAAGTCTGAGTTAGATTGCTCCAATAGTTTCCAAACTATAGGATATGTAACATGGCTTAGGTTTTACGTTTGTACCTGGCTCCTCACTAAGCCTCCAACTAGAGCAATTGAATGTTTACGTTCTGATCTTCTTCAAGGATGTGTGTTTGTTCCACTCCTGCGCAAGAACTGCACACGGGATACATGCTGGTTAGTTTCTTGGTGCATTGAATGCAGTGCTTCTGACCGCTGTTGTCGGAGCAGCTAAGAAAGTAAAGAGAGGAGGTTGTAATGTACGTCTGCGTTCGAGTGATGAATATTGAAACAAGCAGCAATTGACTCATTCATTAGGGATGTGACCGAGGTTACCCACCTGGCAGCTCAGTGACATAATTCAGTCCGTGAGACTGCTTGAACATGAATTGTTCTGGGATTTATCAACGTATGAGAGCCTTGACACCACTCACGGAGGGTTGATGGTCCGCGATGCATACAGGATACATTTGCGGTGATTCACGGTACACTTGACTTGTCTACTGGAGAATTTATGATCATTTCTTATCACCGTCTGAACTTGCATCCATCTCCCTCCAGTGCCCGTCCAGCTTTACCTATTAGCCTTCTTCAGTAAATTAACAACAGTGAAGCAAAGTTACGTTCATTCGCGCATTAATCCTACGTCGAATTTTGTCTCAAGAAGTGAATTATGACCAAGATAGTCGGCTCATTTCATTGTGCATGTTTCATCAAATAAACCCAAATATTTTCGAGGTCAGGTTTTGCTTGCAGAGCCTGTAGAATAGAGGCCCATAGAAAGGAAGGACCTTCAAAAGCAGTAGTGTGTACATTTGTACTTGAATAACTCTTGTAATTGCGGCTGTGATTAGTGAGCTTCGGCGCGGTTTAGTTGGCTCACAATGAATTGGTTGTTGGAATTGGGCTGGAAGGTCTTTATTTATATAAAAACCACTCATCCATGCAGCGCAGAATCTTTACGTTTAAATATATACGTAAACTTAATAAACAAAATAAACGAAAAGAAGAAAAAAAATCTCACGTGACTGAACCACATCAAATTTCAACGATTTACTGAATGTTAAGATCTGTTAGAACGATTTTCAAACTTCATTGATACTTCACTAAGCGTCCTTTGTGAATCAGCAAATTATACAAACTGATATGTAGCAGGGACTTTGACTTAACGGTTTTCTGCTTACACAATGACGTTCAAAAATGTAGCAAGTACACTGACATCTGAGCCAATGCGGATTTAAAGTAGACCATTGCAGTCCACAAACTGGCACTCGTTGGAGCAGTAGGCAGTTTGGATTCACTCTCTGTCCCGTGTACTAAACAAAAGTTGCAAACAAGATGAGTTGCAGAAAATCAATCGTTACTGGATGGATCAGGATGAACCCATCTAACGCCTGAGTAGAAGCGGTTGCCAGTTGAGAAAGGAAAATCTGCAAATGCATATGAGCAAACTACGTTAAATTCCAAGTCTCCGATCTCAGTACGTGATCCACGTCCCTCTGTACACAAGCATGCACGACCACGACCACGACCACGACCGCGCCAAGCTCAGCTGCTGCGGTACAAAAAGGAGTAACACTATCACAAATGATCAGGGAAGATTAAATCTTTGATCCACCCTCCCCAAGGGCGATTGGCCCATTTACAAGATTCCATAATCGATTATAAACGAAATACTTGTCAGCGAAAAGCACTCTAGCTATTTACTTCACTTTAAACTTACTGCTGGAACGATGGCAGTAAGTTTTTTGGCCAGTCAAAGCTGGGCACATCCATCCTAGACCTACAAAGAAGATGTGGTCACTCATTTAACAAAGGGCACGTTAGGAAGGCACGGTCTGCCAAATGCTTAACTTGATTGACAACATGACATATTCCAATGTGCCTTTACTAGGGTAATTGAAATTTATCTTGAAAGAATAAAAAACAGCTAATAATACATGTTAGCTGTAAAAGCATTGTCCAGCTTGGAAATTAGGAAATGTATCCATCAGAAAAAACTCTGATATCTCAGACTATGAGAGATTGTACTGCAGCGTATGGTGGCCAAGAGCATTGGTCCACAGCTTCTGATCCATGTATGTGAACTTGGGCCTACTAAACTATGCTGAGAGCCCGGAATTTCGAATAATGCTGTGCAAAATTGATTGGTCTTCATGCCACGTGGAGTAAATAACAGTACGGAGTCTATCTGGATGAAGATGATTGGAAGGCTGCTATAAGAGATTCAGCTCGTGCCTCTATTTCTCTGATATACTCGGCCAAAACTCGTTGCTGATATGATCCGTTTTCCTGCAGTCGCAACAAAATGATACCTGTGAGAAACCTCTAAGAACGAGAACCCAAAACTTAAAGGTCAACAACCTTTAAAAAAAGCGGCTAATTTAGAAATAACATCAGTATTTCAACAACTTTTTGAGCTCATTTTTTACCCATATAATTCTTTATGTTTTTGTTTGAACAAGCCATGAAGAAAAAAACTCCACACGGGAGTCCGTGCACCCAAAGCCTTCGCGAATACAGTTGGTGTAACAATCCATCTACCAGTAACGCAGAATCCACATCACCCCATAAGCTAAGATATACTTCTTAAAATGTAGTATAACTAGCATAATCAGCGGGTGTGAATTAACTTCAATGAAAAGAAGATACTTACAGTCCTCATCAGTGTCCGTTCTATTCTTCTATCTACTGCCTTGAAAAAGTCTTCCGATGGAACCGCACCGCCACCGTAAGTGAATCCGTTCCTCAAAAGATCATTCCATTTGTCCTCGTCCGCTGGATGGCAAGATCAAGAAACAATGAGTCTCCAGGAACTCAAAGCCGATACAAGCATCATTAAAGAGAGACTACAAGTTATATTTCTTTGCATACAAATCTAACAGCTTTAGCACAAGCAAAACCATTATGATTTCACTATTCAACTTGAATTGGAATTCCGCAGAAGTTGAACTGCCAAATGACGTCTGTGTTAACAGTGAGAAAGCATACCATCCAGTACTTCCTCAAGCAGCTCTTCAGCTTTATCGACAACACCATCTGCAACCAGTACAGTAAAATACTGTTTAATTGACTGTCATCGCTTCAGACTCAGTGAGCAATCTGTAATACGCATAACATATAACAGCGGCTGGTGGAACCTTCCTTGCCCTTATGGTCCAAGAAAAAACTAAACAGAATCAAAGATCTATCATCCCTCTAACATTTGAAGGCATGGAATTCTGAGTTGAAGAACAAGACTTCTGTTCGTCTCTCAAATAAACTCAAATGTTTCATATTAGGAACTCAAATTCTCTTAGTCTACCATGTCAAGGGTGTAACATTGAGGTGCCCAAGATTGTTATGGTTACGGACCCCATACCTTTCATAGCGTAGCTGCGCTTAGAAAGTAAGCAAGCTGCGTAGAGCTGTAGAACTTTCTGAAGGATAGCTACCAGTCCGGGTTTATCTTTATCCTCCTTAGCCTAGCACCAGCATCACTTATCAGATAATCTCCTAGTAATTGCAAAATTAGTGTTAATTAAAATTCAAAGACACGCATTATGTTATAGATTTCGTTGAAATTCTGAATTATTCAGTAACAACCAGGTGCATGCAAACTCACAAGTCAATCCAAAGAGGAGAAATTCTTACTTGTCGTAATTGCGCACTGACTTCAGACAGAAAACTTTCATCCAAGAAGTTCTCCAACTCCCTTTTTTCGACTTCCTGTCATTTCAACAGAATCAAGTATAACAAATATGCCAGCATATTACTAGGTGTATAATGCAACAGGTTCATGTCATGAAACAAATTAATCCCCCATAAAACCACATCATGTGCTATAATACGTTTGAAAAACAAAAGAGAAACTTCGACTCCAAAATTCCGCTAACATTTGTTTATGTGCTGGTTGCTCTTGTAGAAATCTATATTGCTACACTTATATCCAGATTGAAAAAGAGTTACTCCGGCACCTTGCGCATTTCAACAAACGACGCTTCATTCCTTGGTGGCCAAACGATTTCGTTATCATCTTCCGTCAAAGGCTTAATGATAGCTTTTAACACATCTGTGGAGGACTCAATTTTCTCCTGCAAAATTATTCAAACAAAACACCTCAGAGGAGAAACAGCTGAAAATTTTGAAAAAACTAAAGATATTGAATTGATATCATAATTGAAGCCATTCTAAGGTAAAAGACCATATAAAATGCGTACCTTAGTCTTACTTACAATACGCTCGACGATGCTCATTATTTGAGAAGCCAGTTCTTCGTACTCTTCCTGCATCAAGACATATCAGAGAAGGAATCAGAAGAATACCTCAGGTATTGACCCTAACCATCTTGAAGGTTATTGTATCAAGTTGGACTTGACTGGCTTTCGCCGTCTGTTAGGGGTAGCTTGCAGCAAGGTATCACGTGAACAGTATCAATTACCACTCTAGAACGCCTCTCCCTCCACTTAACAATGATCGGTAATCTCAATGTTTCTATTGAAAACACCGAATTGCAGTGTAATCACTTTAGGAAATTCTGGTCTTCAGCACGATAGGTATTCAAGAAGAAATTGAAAATTGGAAATTGGACTTACTCTGTCATCGTCTGATGTGCACAGGTCAGCCCGAGCAGCGAGGCGGAGCCAAAAGGGAGCATCGAATGCTAAGACGTTCTCTGCCACTAGCTGTGCCATCTGAGGAGCCAGAATGACAATCGAACCAGAGAATTAGCTACACGTAAAATAAATAGACAACAAAAGGCTAGTAATGCTTAAAGGACATTCCCATCCTGATAACCCTACTACAATTCTGCGGAAGTGGAAGCTGACACACAAATCCGAATCGTTCTTTCCAGGTGAACACGTTATCCTTTAGAGACGCATATGCACTCACATTATGATATTCAGTACTTCGGAGATTGTCAATAAGACGATCGATTTCCACAGTTGTTTTGAAAATTTTCTCCGTTCCTGAATTAAAACTTGCAGCAACGTGAACTGTCGATTTTCTGCTCATCCCCAGAACCCGCATGATGTTTTTCAGTACAAATGATGAATCAGCATCTGTCTTTAACCCACAAAAAAGTGTTGGGGGAGGTGCAATTAATCACCTCAGACTAAACAAGCAAAGAACGAGTGACCTTGCAAAAGTAGAATACCTCGAGCTAAAAGAAGAAGTACTCAAGAAAGGGGCCCACAATCGTTGCCGAAAATCAAGGGCACCGAATCCACATATAACCCTGCTCCAAGCCTTGCCAATTAGACCCAGCCATTATTTGTTAATGCCTCGAGCCTCTTCAACATATAATAAATTCAACACATCAATTCACTTGAAAATCTGTCTACGCAGGGGGTTAAATTCAACATTAGGTTGAAAAGCAAAGAGCTCATTCTCTTCTAAGCAAATTCGGAACACCGATACAAATCTCCACTCTTCTCCTGTTGAACCATTGTTATAGTAGCTGATACACCAGATGACAATGAACGGTGCTAAAAAACGCTGGTGGACGTATTTCAAAACCACCCAACAACGCAATTCAGCGATCACAGGCTTCTAATTCACACAACTATCTTGCGGCATAGAGATCTCTACAGTTGCCATGGCTCTGAACACGGGATAATTCCGCCATACCTGGCGACTGGAAGAGTGGACTCGTCTCGCCTCCACCACGGTAGGGACAACCAGAGAAGAAAGAGACACGCCAGCCATGGCGCATCCCGCTGCCATTGCCGCTGCCTCCTAAGCTTTCTTTCCTCCCTCCTTCCCTCCCTCCCCTCCTCTCGCTCACCAAATTTCAGCCAAATCCCGTGCCGATATCAGAAACCTCCAATCGCACCACAAGACTACATTCCCCTCCACAAAATCGCCACCCCAGCTGCTGCAAACTCTCGCACGACACCCGAAAATTAGTCTTCCAATCAAATCCGGGTGATCGTGGTGCGTCGCGGCTGTGTGGTGCATACGCGGCGCGCCTTCGCCATGGCCGCCATGGCCGCCATCACGGGTCCCTGGGAGCAATCCTGGGCCGGGCTGGTTCGGGACTTCTCCCCGCCCCGGCCCATACCCGTGCTTCTATCCAGTCTTTCCCTTACATGACATCCGCCCCTGCCGCGAAGGACCCACCCGTTTTAGGGGTCGCTGTCGTGTCAGCACTGTCCCCCTTGATGAGATCCTCCACGTGGATGCCGTCATCTTACGTGGATGGTGACGTGTTTTTCTTACGTGGATCTATCTTGTAACGTTCGTATGATATTCATGATAAATTATTTCCTGGATGGATTATTCATGTTTATGAAATTGTGTGTTTGATATGGATATTACTTTGGAACAATACTCTTTGATTAATGACTACCAAATTTTGATGTATTGGAATAGTGTGGAGGATGCCAACCAAGTTCGAGTCATCTACTTGTAATAAATAGGATTATTTTTTCATCTATTATATTGCCAATAGTATTATAATACATCAATTTTTTTAAAACAGCAGCATTAAAGCGGAGTTTTTATTAAATTTGACTTTCTTGACCATGACATTGTTCATAATCTAAACTTGCTTATTGGCTCTGTTGTATATGATAAAACTTGCTTATTGGTTCTTTTGCATCCTTTAGCCAATGGCAACCCATGATATGTTATAATTTTTTTCAAATCATTGCTTCTTACTATGTACGTGATAATATAAGATATGCCATAGATTTACATTATAAGATCTTTGACCATGAAAAAGAATGAAATAATCAAATTATTTTTATTTTTAAAGTTATATAAAATTAGAAATTATTTTAGAAATTTCAATCTAAAATACCAATGATGGGATTAGATTTCAATATACAATGCTCATGCATTGCCTAGGGCTTTGCACTCCCTCATTGATTCTTCAATTTTGCACTCAATAATGTGCTAATTTTTCAAGGAAGTGAGAGAAATAGAGAATAGAATTTTTTGGAAGGGTTGTAATGGAGCTACTTGGAAGAAGAGTAGGAAATTTGAGTGTGAGAATTCAATTGCAAAGGTAGAAACAAGCAACACAAAGACTATTTTACATCAAAGAGAAGTTGGAGAGGCATTAGAAGTGAATTGGGAAGAAGGATTGGTAAGAGAGGTATGGCAAGAAGAGAAGTTTATGAAGATGCCAAATGATGAAATTGATTAACAATTGTTTGTACTTTATTAACAGTAGGTTGATTTAAGATTTAGATAGAATGATTTAATATTCTCCTAATTTTATTTTATTATCATTTTTTTATTTACATAGTAATTTTAGATACATATTAGTTTATATTATTATACCAACTACTAGTAAATTTGGTTATTATTTCTTATAATTATATAATCCAAAAAAATTATTTTTATTAAAAAATTCAGTTCTAATAAAATTTTAAAAAATTCTAAAAATTCAATTTTTTTTGATAAAATTGATTATTGTATATCTAATAGCTTCAAACAATTGCATAGTAAGTAATATTAATATGATATTTTTCTATAGTTTTAGATTTTAAATTAATTAATTTTTTAAAAAGGTTTTTTATAATGATATAATTTTATTAAATAATATATTTTAAAAATATATATTAGCCTTCCAAATTATAATTAATTATCTATATAATACAATCTTTTTTTTAAATTATTTTCTTCAATAATATGCTAAATAGAATTGTATATTAGGTATAAAATACTTAGATTAGATAGTAGTATGATAAAATTAGACTCTTAGATTTATCTATTCTTATTTTTATTTTTAAAAAAAAATTTAGAATCTTTTAATAAACAAATAATATTAAAATAATTTCTAAACATGTGCAATTAGATTTGTACCATCTTTACGGATAGATATAGCTATTGCTATGAATTTACATATAAAAGTATAAACATATATATGTATATATATATATATATATATATATATATATACTTTTTAATGGATATATTATGGTTTGATCTTAAAAAATAATGATACCATATATCATACTTAAAAGAAATTGGATGAGATGTTTACTTTTATTTTAGATTTTATTAAATAATGTATGTTAAAATATTACTAATTGTTTTGTTTGAAAATAATAAATTTATGTAATAAAAGTTATAGCAATTAATTAGAAGATATCAATATGTAGAGTTTATATATAGATATATATATATATATATATATGTGTATGTGTAATCACAAACATCATAGTACAAAGAGTATTTTAAAAAAAAGTGCAATACAAAGTACATCTTATTTATGCCCGATAGGATTAATAATAGCTACTTCTAACATGGGGCTCTCAAAGACTATTTCTCATGAAATCTTTGTTGCAATAAGTGATAGAGATATAGAGATTAAGGTAGTACGTACCAAATGCATATAATAAGGAAGTATAGTTCTTAATTGTGCATAAAAAATTATCTTGTGACCCTACCAATTGCTATTGTGCCAATAGTCATCACCAAGATATTTGTTTCTTTAGCATATACACTTTTTTAATCTATATCTATTGCAAAGCCAATATGTTTGTTATCCATATATATAAATTTCTAATGTTCAAATAGAAAAAAGGAAATTGATAAGATTTTTTTATTATTTGAATCTGAACATTTTTACTAAATATAAAAAAAATATTGATCATATTCTATATAAATATATGTTAAATATGTTTATGTATAGATGTATATATACATATGTATAAAATGTTAAAATGTAGTAGTTTAATTAATCAAAAATCATCCATAAATTATCTTATGTTTATTCTAAATCTTTTTATTATTATAACTCAAATAGTATTAAAAATTTTAAAGTCACAATTATAACTACTAAAAATATATAAATTTAGTAAAAAATCAATATCAAAATTTACCATCTTTTTACTAAAAATAATTCTTTAGAAAAAAATATGCTTTCAAATATATTTTAATTCTTGCTCAATTGATTATTGTTTTCATAAAGCTACTAATTATATATAAATTTGAAACATATAAATTAAAAGAAGGAATCTTATACTTAATTTAAATTGAGTTTATTTATATATATATATATATATATATAGCTAGCCCTTGTTATAGTTAACATCTCGAGACTGAAGGAATTGTTGACTATATAGCATAGTTGACTATATAATGCTAACTATATAGTGTATTACAGTGTAGGTGTTGCAGATTGGGACTATAAAATGGATTGACTCTAATCCAAAATTGACTTTATTAAGGTTGATTATTATATGGGCTAATTGTTCATATAATTTTTAATTAGAAAAATACTATAAATAAGTACATAATTTTTTTTTCCTTCTAATTTTCAAATTTGAAGCCAACAACAAATAGGTTATTCTCTTATATATATATATATATATATATATAATAATAATAATAATTTATAAAAATCTTAAATATTTCCTACCATTCTAAGATTTAAAAATTATATAAATCATTGCATATTATCTGTTAAGATAACAGATATTGACAACAAATATATTGCAAATATAGAGAGTTATAATGAATAAGAAATTCATTTATTTGCATAAGGATCTTTGATTCCATTTCAAAATACAAAATCCTCTCAAGAAAAACATCAACATTCTATATTTTTAAATAAATATTCAAATTCAGCCTGAGAGGTGGCTCTTATAATTTGTAAGTATGGAAAGATAAAGGAAATCTGGGATACAAAATGAAACTGAAACAACTATATGAGGTTATTTGCAAAAAAATATTGACCTAACTTACCTTAATGCGCATACCAATTCAAATCCTTTCCAATGGATTAAATTCTCAAAAAATCCATGATACTTGAGAGGAGTGTTGCAAATCATTTTATATCAATTTTTAAACCATTTAGAACGTACTGATGTTTTTCAACTACTTTCACGTAAATAAGTAAACTAACTAACTAACTAATGAATTGGACTAAAATCATCAAAAAAATTGTCAACTAGTTTTGGTAATTTTTTTTTCCTTCACAGATTGAATTCAAAGTTGAGAGAAATCTAGACTTGCACAATAAATTTTGAAAATGCTGCTGCCAGCACTTCAACGATTACAATGTTATCCATAAAGATGCAAACTTTTTCATCCTCCATTTTTTTCCTGCGATGATATCACAGTAATTATAGTTTTACAGGTGTAATATTTGGGCATTGTTTTTGATAAGTGTGTACAGTTGAGGTGCTGTTGAACAAGTATCAAGTGAAATTATCAAAATAGATTTTGTATACAATGAACAAGAAAAGTTTTCATTCTGCAATATGGGTCCTACTGTAATTAATCAATGATACATTAACCATATTATCCAATAATAACTTCATTAACACCTTGTTGAATTGATCCAGAACATGAGTTAATCAAAACTGATTGCTTATTACGTTCATTTTTAAAGAGATGTTGAACATCATCTTCGCTACAGTCTGGGATTAACATCACTTGCGCTACAATTCATTTACCGTCTGCTGTGATTTCTCAGACCTGCCTAGTTTTTTTTTTTTTTTTTTTTTTTTTTTTTTTTCTCGTTTCAGTTGGGTACATTCTCCTCAATTCATAAGGTCGATACTCGGAAGCTG
Organism: Physcomitrellopsis africana; assembly: GCA_036785485.1. Lineage (NCBI taxonomy): Eukaryota > Viridiplantae > Streptophyta > Bryopsida > Funariales > Funariaceae > Physcomitrellopsis > Physcomitrellopsis africana. The sequence goes on along the minus strand of JAWRVF010000217.1, from coordinate 230,776 downwards.
CATAAGTATGCCGGAAGGCAGCTGAAGAATGCTGCAGTGATCCACAAGCACACGCTCAAATGGCAATGTGACACTTAGAAAATGGCGACTTATCAATCGTCTTGGGTAGTACACTTAGCAAGCTTGCATGAAGACACCTTCGGAGTTGTCTCTCCAAAACTCTGTGCGCCACAAACATAATCCTTTTCACATGAAGTTTGGGTGTGGGTTTTAGTCCATCTCCACAATTCTGCGGATTCCAGAAGCTCTTGCTCGCTCAGGAGTTCCTTCTAGGAATAGCCCTGGCCCCAGATGTTCTCACAAAGAAAATAAAAATAAATAAAAACAACAAAATTCTATTTCTCGGCACCCGACTGCACACACGCCTGGCTCTAATTCATAGCTTCCAAATTTACACCCTGCATGTGTATTAAAGACTCCTGATCTGCCTTATATGAGGGGAGTAAAATCGAGCCCAGCTTTGGAGATGGAAACCTTTGCTGCCAAAATTTAACTTTAAATCTTAAAAGTAGAAAATGAGAAACCAAACTCTGCTCCTGATTGCCAAGGGAATTGACACACAGATCCATCAAAGATAGTCTACTAAGCAGTCCACAAGAGATTGCTTGAGGTGGCCGTTTGAAGCTGCTATCAAATGCGACATCATGTCAAATTCACCTCCAGACCTGCAGTTAAAACGACCACACAATTCTTCACAACAGAATCGAAGCAGCAATCAAGCTTTGCAAGAAACAATAACATTATTGTGAGTAGTTGCAGAATTCATTGCATTGCAATTTCAAATTAGAATTAAAAGGTATTGAAGATGCTCACGGATCATAGACTAGTCCACCAGCTTCTCGCAAAATCAAAGTCCCTGCAGCAACATCCCTGGTTCCAGTTCCAAGAAATCAGACAATCCGTGGACATTGCATTTGAAACATGACAAACTCCAGATTTGAAATTACTTAGGTTTCATATCAATTACGAGTTGCTCACCAGGGACCTCCGAAACCTAGCTCGTAGAACATATCAAGCCTCCCACAGGCAACGCCACATAGGTTCATGGCGCAAGAGCCACTAAGACGGAGAGACCGCACCTGCGAAAAAAAAGAAAAAGAAAAAGAAAAAAACCAGAATGTCAACGAACCATCTTACACCTTGAAATGTAAACGACGAAAGGAACAAGCAACAACACCACATTTTACAAACCTTATAGAGCATATCGTTGATCAGGTTAGTGGTGCGGTCGACCGTGTGTTTATCTCGCTTCGTTCCGATCTCGGTTGCGAGCAATCCATTTCCTATGTGCTCTTGGCTTGAAGCTGCATCAACAAAGTCAACAGCTTAAGGATTAAAAATCCATAACTAGCCCAACCCATGTCCCAGTAATGTGACGGCAATCAAAAACTCCTTGGAGAGATGATGCTGAGAGAAACTCACCATAGATGCGCTGTCCATTTAAGAAGGCTCCCTGCCCTTGAATTGCTGTGAAAAGCTGAAGATTCAAACCCCACCGCAGAGAAACAGTTCGTTCAATCTTAGGGTTAACATTTTTATGAGAAAGGAAGATTTTTTGATATGAATTTCAATTTGGAGTCACTACAAGGAAACCTAGAATTCCGGAAGATATAATGTACCTCCTCAAGCAGCGGGTTATAAACGACACCAACGACGGGGACCTTGTTTATGACGAGACCAACGGAGACGCACACAAAGGGAAATTTGTGCACGAAATTTGTGGTGCCGTCCAGGGGGTCAACCACCCAAGTCGGCGCATCTGTCAAGAGTGGAATTCCGCTTGCGGAAGATGCCTCCTCTCCTATTAACTGTCAACGAATCGAAACCGTTGTGTGAATTTTTCTCCTTGTTGCGGAGAGAAAGAGTATACGAAGCGCAAAGACTGGTTGGTGTGAGTACCTCATGGGACGGAAAGGATGTCTTGAGCTGCGTGAAGATCAAGTCCTCACAGGCCTTGTCCGTCTCGGTGACGAGATCCACCTGTAAAATGATTCCATTATTGAATTTGTACAGAAGAAGGCTAGAATGAGCTGCCACATTCTCCAAAGACGATGTGCTTACCATGCCCTTGTGTTCCACAGCCTTCGCTATGTGGAAACCATCCTTGATGATCTGCCCCGCTTTCTTAGCAACGTCCACTGCAACTGCTAAGCATGTCTCCAGATCCTCTACACTTGCCAAGAATTTACGTCAATTAGGTCCACTGGTGACCACTGAGGAATGGTTATTGAAAATCAAGGGCAAAACATGGACAGGATTCGTTGGCCAGGGATGAAACTACACACCACACTGCTGAAGACCCATGTTGGTGAAGCCCTCCTTCGGATGGCACGACCCTTGAGTGCTCAGGTAAATTCAGGATCCCTTTCAATACGAAGCTGAAAACATCAAGACACGTACATTAAAAACAAAAATACAAAAAAAACAAAACACAAAACAAAACAGAAGAGGACAAAAGCTGAAAACCGTAGTTCCGCTCATGTGAACAGCTAATCTGAGGCGTCGGATGCACAATTTCAAACGACCTCCACTGTCTTTGAATGTGTCTAAGAACACTCTCACGACAAAATCCTCACTCGCTACGATCTCAAACAAACGAGATGGGCACAATGCGTGCCTGCAAAAAGGAAAGAAGGAGAAAAAAATCCCTACGGTCAAAATTCAGTGGAGCGAACAGCGCACACGGGTCGAAGAAGAAGAATCTCAGTTGACTCAGCTCTAAGATCGCAACTCAGTACAGTTGGCATGAGCTACTCGCCGGTACAGCATTGCACAAAAACCAAAATCACGAAATCAGCCGCGACGCCCAACTACTGAACCCTGCAACCAAATTCAGAACTACAAAACCCACGTAATCGGTAAAGCGGACAGAACGATCTCGCAAGCCCAAACATACCCAAAAATCTACTCGTGACGAGAAACTAGGCGCCGAGCCGGCGATTCACAAGCGCTCATCCTCACTCCACTGGGAGCCTCAACAGAACTGCGGAAAAAAAACATGGAATTGAAGGGTCACAGAAGAGAGAATTGCGAAATCCTTAAAGCTCCTTTACCTGATAATTCCCTTGCTGCACCAGCGATCCGACATTTATAGAAGTAGACACGAATTTCGATGCGCGCTTGGCAGGAGACGCCGCTGGAATCCATGGTTTCAATGCTGTCCCATAGCAGCAATTCGCCCCTCCCCAGCCCCGCGCTATGGATGGATGAAAGAATGAAAGGACCTTCGCACCGCCTGATGAAATGCGATTGGATGAACGTGGGGGCGGGGAGGGGTGGGGGCTGGCGGAGGATGAGAAAGTGCGCCCCTCGCAAGCCCCCTCGGCTTTCCGTCCGTTCGCTTCTCCCTTTTCATTCATCCATCCCTGAGGCTTGATTTGGCTTTTAGCGTGGTTAACCGAGGCTCTGAGTTTTAATGAGCAACTGTTTCTGTTGAAAAGTTCATTCGGTTTCTTAACCCACCTTTGGTGCTGTATTGACGGGTGAGTTGCAATTATTGAAAACTATTCCTACCTCAATAAATAACTTTGAAAAGTTCTATATCATTGGAGGAAATACGTTTCAGTTATTCATGCTTTAGTGTACTTGTTGAGAAAACACTTGTTCAAAAAAATTATATATATATTCAAAAAAAACAATGTGCAAAGATTTTATTTTATTGTTTCTGCAAGTTTAAATGGTCAAAGAAATTGAGATTTTATCATTGAAGCTACCAAAATTTCATAATCAATACAAGTTTCAAATGTGATTTTTATATATATAATATGTGTAGGATGTTATCCAATTTGAATGGAGTGTGCAACAACAATACTGTACAATTAGTTGCATTAATAGAAAAAGAAGATGCTCATATGGTATTTTTTGGGAGAGTTTTGACATCTTGTGTAATGCCAATAAATTCAATCAGATAAAAATACCCACAATGAAGTAACCTTCAAGAACTTATCTATAAAATAACTTTTTATTTAAGCTATTCTTTGGGCTATTGTTTAATTAACAAATAATAAAGACTTAGAGAAGTCTTTTAACAATGTGATGTATGACAATTCAAGCAAGGAAGTTCGAATTAAAAAAAATGCCCACGGCACTCTACAAAGCTTGACATCATCCACAACTCTTATCAAGCAAGCGTTTTCAGTTTAACAATGATAATAACAGGTTTGTCAACAACACATCATCCTTTGAACCAACACAAAGAAACACAAATCATGTGACTTTGGTCTTTATATTTGTATTCCATTCCACTTCTTCATGCACAAACATACCAAACACCACATAGTATTACACAATTCACGACACGAAACAACAAGAAGGAAGCAATAAAACACGACGATAACTTTTCAGTATACTGATGAAAAATACAAGTAACGTCAGGCAGATTGATCGCAGCTTCGCAGGTTGAGTGTGTGAGCAGGCTGGAATTGACGATGAAGCCGTGAGCGAGGGAGGTGGTGAGAACTGCAGAGGAGGACTTGCGGCGCGGATGTGCACTCCACCGACCAGCCCCTCCTTACAATCTAGATGCTCACGCAGTGGGGGCATGCTCGGGCTCATTCTATCGCGAGGGGTTGGTGATACCGCCCGCGCGAATTACCTCAAAAGTGCGCGGATCATACCGGAGTAAGGCTGCCACCACCTCCAGTGTCTGAGAGTGTGGGCACAGCTCTGTTTTCTTAGCAAAGCGAGACAACTTGCGGTTGCGTCCGTCGAGATGAAGCAAAATCCAACGAAGGTCACATAGCACAGCTTTCTTCGCAGTTGTGGACTAGGTGGATGAACGTGTATGAAAAACGGTGGAAGGATGAACCTTCCGCGACTATTCCACCTGAAACCGTGCTTGAAATCCTAGATTCCATGTTGGTCTTAAACTAGGGTGTTGGTATTAAGGTTCATATGGTGTGGACTTGGCAGGAATTCCACGTCAGCAATTGTGATGGTAGTATATCTATACTTGTGTCATGAAAAGACGTGCAGAAACGTGCGAAACTAGGGCGCCCATTCACAATGGGCAATGGGCAGATCCGGGCATCAATCCATGCAGAAGTCTGAAGGGAAACCATCGAGAGGATTAATGCTGTGAGCCTATATTTGCTAGATTCTTTTTTAATCTTTTAATACATTTAATGTGCTTTTGTCATAAGACATTAGGTTTGTAAGTTGGGGGATAGGGGTATGATTGCAATTAAGTCTTTGAGGTGGTATTCAGGGTAAAGACTAAGTTGTGAGAGATATATTTCTTAGAATGTGTATACATTTTTAAAATTCTTCTCTGTTTTTTTATAATATAAATTTTGGTTTGTAGGTTTTTGCAAATGTAAAACTTCTACACCAAGAATTTGTAGAGGTTGAAGAAGTGAATTGTAGAATGGATTAAGATGCTATTTATGATCCTTGGTTTGTTATGGGTTATATTAGTTTGATGTTTTACAATATATTCTTTGGGATGTCAAATAATAAAAATAAAAATATTATCTCTGATGAAGCAGAATAGAGGTAATCCTTTGATTTGCTTAAATAGGTTATGTATATATATATATATATATATATATTACCTCATTGATTTTATCTTGATTTGATACATTAAAGGCCTATAATTGATTATTTTTTAAGAACAAATGATATTTTTTACTTTACACAAAATATATAATATACTCCTATTTTTAAAAAATAATAAATTTAAATATTAAATTAATGTTTCAATTATACTTATGTGTTTTCAAGAAGGCCTTAGTTTTGCTTCTGTATATATTATCTATTAATTAACTATATGACAATACCCTATATGTATCAAGGACATGAACTAGAAAAAGATGTATAATCTAATAAAAATTATATCAAAGTAAAGTCTCACATGTGCACCACGTACTTGGCTTGTTCCGCAAGCTACCAACATTTGCGCCATGTGGCTAGCTTGTTCACCAAATTTTTAACCTACCAATCACCTATAGACATGTATAAAGGTGATTCCGTGTTTATGAAGCTTCTAGAAAGCTTCTCTATCAAATATTATCAAATCAACTTATTTTACTTATTTCTATTGGTCTATATTACTTAGATAAATCTAATAATATATTTACTAGAATAAATCTTATGTCCGTGACATAACCCCTCCTTCTAAGGACGAGTTCCACAAGGAGCAGTGATTATATGTTGAAGAAGTCCAAGATACGTCGAATTATGCTTGCCACATACTCTGATCTTTATTCCTTTTGAAGGTAGTTGATAGGTCCTTTCAATCATCGATAATGTCCCATACCAAGGTGAAAGAACCACCTTGTTATTTGATCATTGTTAAGGCCTTCATAACTTCCTTCAAAAAAAACATTAGGAACACCATCAAGAGTAGTTCCTACCTCTAAAAGTATCACCAAACATCCGGAGTCTCTTCCAAGGCTATGATATCAAACACGTTGTATTTCGCCATCAATCCGAGGAAGGACATGTCGTTCTTGAGGGTCTACATTTCTATTTTGTCATCTTCAAGGTTGTGATAGTCGTAATATCTCGTCTAGTAAATCAGCAAATGATGGCTCTTGAGCTGAATTTGCTAGTTGTTGATCCTCCATCTTTTTAGCACAAACAAATCTAAGAAAATGACTAACAATGATACAAGGTAGGATAAAATCTCTATAGAACTTGCTTTGCTTTATAGCAAAGATTTTCTTAATTCTTTATCTTGGTTTTGACGGATGTCATCGATGAAATGTATTGACTTTTATTGATGCATTTGTTAGATTCTTTGATAGCTCCCATATGCATTTACTAATGTCATATCCATTGTCATATGACGTGGCCTTCTATCTGAGAATACACTGGATACCTGGCTGTGAAGAGTTTATTTGAAACTTGATGGCAAAAATCCAACAAGTGGTTTGTCTTCAATAAAAAGGACAAATAATACAAAAATCTCACAAAAAAGAAGTAATATATGTAAACCTTCTTGTATTCAAGTAAAATTGTACAAAAAAGATTCAAATTTCTACAAAAACCCTTCAAAACTTTATTCACCTGTTAAGAATTATTTCTTATTGAACTTTAGAGTCCAATAACTCTTGATCCAACTATTCAATTTCTATAATATTTAATTTAAAGTATAGATAATCTTCTTAAATTTCACCATAATAAAAAATTGATTGTAAATTCATTTCCGATTGTCTGATATCTCAAAATCCCTAGCAGGTACTTAAAACCCTAGCTCAGAGACACTTGAGCACTATTTTCCTTATATCTCACAAATCCAAAATTCTTATGCCACAAAATTTTTATACATAGTCTTGTGACATAAACATATACATTCCTATAAATTTTGAGCCACAAATCTATCAAATTACATATGATATAGCTCAAAATGTAACCACTATGTAAGTAGGTCACTTACTGCCCTTAAGTCTGTAAGCACTGACTTCAACTCCCGATATCTCCTTTATCCTAGCTTGGATTTTATCAAGCTATACGTGAAAAGTGTAGCTGTGAAAGTGTTCTCTCCAATCCCAATCACTGATGCTCAATTGCTCTCTGTATGCGCAAGTTATATCCAAAAGAGTGACAGTAGGTCCAAAATCAACACCTTAACTTTGGGTGCCTATAACTTCTTCATAAAAAGTGCAAATCATATAAAATTTGTACCTAAATCAGATCCAAAAATCTAAAATTTATGATCCTAGCCTCTGATGTTCGACTCCTCTTGAAAAACAACCTCTAACTCCTAATAAACCCTCGGGCAGCGTCCTTAAAGTCCATTGGGTATGATTTTTGGCCAATTAGAATAGAGATTTCTATCATCCACCTCTATTCATCCACATCGATGGCCAAACTACCCTTTTTACACTAAAAACCCTTTTCTAACCCTTCTTCTTATAAGATTTATATACTTGGTGCTTTAAGCACCAAATAAAAGAAGTAAATAAGATCTTAAGGATCACCAATGTCTAATATAGGTGACTTAAGATATTTATAAGTTATAATCAATATAAAATTAACTTTAAAAGCCACTACTAAAAGAAAATAAGGTCATATAAATCTTAGTAATAATTATTTTAATAGATCCTTCCTAAACTAGCAACCTAATCACATCCTATAACCAATAAAAATCCACTGATATGACTTTCATTTAGCTAAGTAGTAAATTATTCATTAAATATACATATATAATTTTTTCACATAGTAGCCAAACAACAATACGATACCAGACTAATGCACAAGATATTCCACTCAATTTTGGTGCCGCCTTGAATCTAAAATCTCTTCAACCTCGATTTCTTCATCGTTGTCCACTTCTATACGAGGCGGTGGCATTTGTCTTCTTTTTTGTATATCCACTATCTTGTATGACTTGGGTAATAACACGTGGAGTACAGGATGGATCTTCATGGACTCTGGTAGGTGTAATCAATATGCAACTAGATTATCAACTTTTGAAAAGTCAAAGCATCAAGTTATGGGTGATAACCATAATTGGCGAAGAAAGGTGTTTGTTGCGTAGAAGAATGTATCGTATTATTATAAGCAAATTCTGCCAATGGCAGAAGAGTTGTCCAATCATCTTGTTGGTAGTTGATGGTATAGCTCAAGTATAACTCCAAGACTTGGTTCACGTGCTCTGTTTGTTCATCAATTTGAGGATGAAAAGTTAAAGATAACTTTATATCCACTTTTAAGATCTTGAAAAGGGTTCTCCAAAATCTTGACACAATTTGAGTTCCCCTATCCGATATAATATCCTTAGATAACCCATGATAGCGATAGATATTATCAATGAAAAGCTTAGCTGTTTCTTCACCTGTGATAGATTTTGTGCATGGCACAAAATATGCCATCTTGGTGAACCGATCTACTATCACAAATACAGAGTCATAAGATCTTGAGCTTCAAAGATTTGTGATGAAATCCATAGAAACAGAAGACCATCGTTGTTCTGGAATAGGTAATGGCTGAAGAAGCCCAAAAGATCAATAACGAAGAGTCTTGGATCTTGAGCAGATATCACATGGTTATACAAAATCTTTGACTGCCTTCTACATTTGAGGCCACCAAAAATCTCTTGATATAAGTTACAAAGTCTTGTTGTATCCAAAATGTCCTGCCGTTGGAAAATCATGACGTGCTTGAAGAACAAATAAACGTGCTTCTCCTTCTGGAACATATAAGCATCTTTTGAAATATAATAGGTTATTCTTGAACTCGAATTTAGAAGAATCATGAGTCTTAGAAGAATTATTCTTGATATTATAAATAAGAAGGTCTGAGGACATAATTGACTGAATTTGCTTGAGAAAAGTTGAATCAACAGTCAATGTTGATTTCATTACTCGAAGATGAAACTGCTCTAGTTTCAAAAGGGCCATTCTTTGTTGCTCAAAAGCTGCATCTCCTTCTTTTGGTACAAAATAAGAACATTTAGAAAGGATATCAGACAAACCTTGTTGTTTTCTTCGTCGATAAGTAATAATGAACTTGAATCTTGACAAAGACATATTCCAACAAGCTTGATGACGATTCAACACGTGTGTCGACATAAAATACTTGAAATTCTTGTGATCGATGTATACAGTGATTGGACTGGAAGCGCCTTCTAGGTAATGATGCCATTCTTGAAAAGAATCCATGATTGTAAGAAGTTCTTTATCGTGGATATCATAATTGATCTTGGCTGTTGAGAATTTTTTTGAATGAAAAGCTACTAGATGAAGTTTGTCATTTGTTTCTATTTGTAACAAAATTGCACTTAAGGCAAAGCTTGATGCATCTGTTTCCATAAAAAATGCTTTGGAAAAGTCAACTTGATATAAGATTGGTGCAGAATCAAACAATGTCTTCAGAGCTTCAAATGTTGCTTTCGCTTCTTAATTCTATTAAAGTTTGTCTTTATAGATCAAACGTGTAAATAGAGCTGCAATTTGAGAGAAATCTTTGATGAAGATCCGATAATAATTAGCAAATTCCAAAAAACATTGGAGATCTGTTACTGTCTTTGGAATCTTCCAATTCATGATTGTCTGGACTTTCTTAGGATCCATCATGAGACCATCATTTGAAATGATGTATCCTAAGAAATCAACTTGAGTAGTATGAAATATATACTTTTTCATCTTGGTGTATAATCTTGTATCTCTAAGTTTTTGTAATATTTGACGAACATGTATTTTATGTTCTTCTACATTCTTAGAATAGATCAAAATATCGTCTAGGTAGCAGACGACAAAATTATCTAGGAACTCACAAAAAATATCATTCATGAGATGTTGAAAAGTAATTTGTGCATTTGTAAGTTGAAAAGGCATGATATTATATTCAAAATGTGAGTACATGGTTTGAAATGTAATTTTCCATTCATCTCCTTCTTTGATGCGTATTAGATTGTATGCTCCTCTTAGATCTATTTTTGTATAGATCTTAGCTCCATTCAACTAATCAAAGAGTCCTGATATCAAAGATAATGGATATCTGTTCTTCATTGTGATCTTATTGAATCCCTAATAGTCAATACACATTTGCAATGATCCATCTTTTTTCTTCACAAATAGAATTGGAGCTCCTGCTGGAGATTTAGAATGGCATATAAAATTCTTGGCCAATTTCTCGTCAATATACGCCTTGAGTTCAGCCAACTCATTTTGTCATAAACTGTAGATTGGTCCAAATGGTGGCTGAGTTCCTTCCTTGAGGTCGATTGAACAATTATATGGACGATAATCTGGAAGAATACCTATATTTTTTTTCTCAAAAATGTCCTGATAATCTAGATATTGGCTTCGAATGCCACTTAAAGTCTTTCTACCATCAAAAACGGATGTGGCATAAATAGCAAAAGTTGATCCTTCTTTTGCTGCGTGTATAAAAGCTTTTGTACTTATAAGTATGGGTTTCATTATACTATGCTTATAGCTTTTTACTTGGTTGGCAAGATGTTTAATGATATTCTGAAAAAAGTCAAGTCTACAAGAATTCCAATTTATTTGAGGATTATATTTTTTTAGCCATGATAAACCTAAAATAATTGGATTAGACGGGGATTTAATTATATTAAAGGCTACGTGATTATTATGACATTTATTGTTATTTTTATAGGACAGATTTCATGAGTGACATCTCCAGAAGACAATGGATGACCATCTATGACTTCTACATGTACGGATTTAGTTTTTTTTACTAAAGGTATTTTAGAATTCTTAACAAATTGTTCATCTAAAAAGCATGCTGAGGCTTCTAAATCTAATAAGGCAGAGGCTCTGTAGTTTTTTGGTCCTAAATATACATCTATTATAAAACAAAGAGAGGGTTCTGAGGAGAGAATAGGACCTTCACTAGGAATTGTACAAGGTTCCAATTGCACGGTCCCTATTGTAGCTGGACAAATTCGTTTTCTAACATGTTGTCTTCTTTGACAACCGTACTTCTCATTTTGTAGTTGTGTCATTTCTTCAGACAATATTGAGCAGTGTGCTTAGGTTTTTAACAATATAAACATAATCCTCCTTGACGACATCAAATCTTTTCTTGTTCAGTAAGAGGTTTAAAACGTACCGCATCAATTTGCATGTCTTCTACTTCCAAATGTACATTTTATGAGGACGTTGATGTTGCTATTGAATAATAACGTTGAGGCTCTCTTGTACGACTCTCAGATCAAAATTCAAAAAATTGATTGTCACACTTCACAGCAAAATCAATTGCTTGACTCAATGTTTGAGGATCGGATGAATTGAGCATTAATTTTTTTTATCTCATATTGTAATCCATAGAGAAATTGGCTCATGAATGCAACATCATCCCACTTGATATCAGTCACTAGTTGTCAAAATTGTGAAGCATATAACAACACTGATTGATTGCTTTGTCATAGGATACGAATCTTGTTGGTTGCAACATGGATTGCATCATATTCTCCATACATAGATCAGAATTCCGCTAAAAATGCCTCCAAATTATCCAATATTGGATCATGTCCTTCAAGAAAAGATGAAAACCACTATAAAATAGAACCCGAAAGTAACGTTCCAATAAATCTAACTTGAGATCCTTGCATAGGATAACTTTGAGGTTGAAGTTCAATCATCAGTTGTACCTGATTGAAAAATCCTTGAAATTTAGATCTTGTGCCATCAAACTTCTCAGATAAATTAAATTTTGATTCTCTAATACTTGAACGGTATTCCATCATACGTGAAGTAGTATGGTTTAGTGTAGATATTGACGTAGCTCCAACCATCTCTATATCTTTACTTCATGTTAATCTTGTTGCTTCTTATGATGATAAACTGAGTTAATGCATTGCAAGCATTAGTTCTCTCATTTGTTTTTGCATTTGTGCCATTACACTCTTCATTTCCGCAAGCTCTGCCATGATAATATAATAGGAAGGAAGATCTCTACTCTCACTTTGAAAAATGTAGAATAACACATTCAAAAGAAAAAATTCTAGAAACAATATCAATTTAGAAGTGGATACTCCACAACTTCTAAAATGCTTATATCTTGTCAAGAGAAAGGGATAATCCACTCTTAATCAAAAAGAGACAAAGCTCTGATATTGTATGTGTATTTTTGTCAATCTGTTAAGGACATGAACTTGAAAAAGATGTATAATCTAATGAAAATTGTATCAAAGTAAAGTCACAAAATATGAATAAGAAAATATGTATATTCAAAGAAAAATTGGAATGGCTATTGCCAAAGATTGAAAACATGAAGACTCTTGAAACTAGACTAAGATCAGGAAACGAGTTGACAAGAATAAAGAAGGCTTCACTCTTGCCTCTATAAATATTATCTAATTAAGAGCTATGTGGCAATATCCTGTAGGACCTCATACACGTGTCTAATTTATAAGACACGTGTCAAACTTGCACGACAAGTTTTCCACATGTGTACTACATACTTGGCTTGTTCTGCAAGCTACCAACATGTGTGACACATGGCTAGCTTGTTCCACAAGCTACCAACATGTGCGCCATGTGCCTAGCTTGTTGACCAAGTTTCTAACCTACCAATCACCTATAGACATGTATAAACATGATTTCGCATCTATAAAGCTTTTAGGAAGCTTTTCTATCAGATATTATCAAATCAACTTATTTTACCTACTTCTATTGGTCTATATTATTTGCGTAATTTACTGGAGTAAATCTTATGTCCATGATAATATGCCATATTACACTTGTCCAACTTACAATGTATCTGTCTAACTTGTAAGATAAGTTTTCAATATGTACACCATATGATTAATTTGTAATATGAGTGCCTAGTATATGCGACATGTGGCCAAATTATTGGCCAAGTTTTCAACCTACCAATCACTTATAAATACGTGTAAGAGACATACACTTTAAAAGTTTATAGAACCTTCTAAAATATTTTAAAGATTTTTTAATTAATAGAAGTTGCTTGAGAAGCTTTTTAGTTGATGAAAGTAGCTTGAGAAGCTTCATAGTTAGTCGGAGGAGCTCAAAAAGCTTCTAAGTTGATAGAAGCTACTGAAGAAGTTTCTTAATTTGATGGAAGCCACTTAAGAAGCTTCCTAAACAAAGATATATATTGAAGTCAAGACTAAAGAATTTTTCAGTCTTCACAATGTATCTCTTAGAATTCTAGCTCACCTTTTTTTTATCTTGTTTATGTATTCATTTAAATAATTTAAATCCTTGTCGATTTCTTCTTGAAATTTCTTTTTAGTTCAAGTTTCTTATGTTGGATTCTTGTGTCTTTGACAATTTGTTGGGATTGACTTCATCCTAAATATTAGAGTTATATCTTTCTTATTAGAGAGTGAATTATTCTTCTTTTTGAAGGTATATTAGTGCTTTAAAGATTGTAGATTATCTTCTTCTAAACTGATATTTTTGTCATCACAATATTAAAACTTTATTCTTCTTCTGAAAGAATAAATCACTCCTCTTGAAAATACATCTATTTTTTTATGTCTTTCTTTTGGAGTCTTATAAAGAGCTATATATTTTAGAAAGAATATAATACTTATCACTTAATATTGAAATAAAAAATCATAAAGAATACAAGATTATAAAGATGTTTGATTCACAACAAAGGTGGAAAAAATTGGAATATCTTATTCATTGGCATAACTATGATATTAATAAGTGTATATAAAAATTTGCCATAAATCTCACTAATGTAATTCAAAAGATATAAGAATTTCATTGACTATACCTCCATAAATTCAAACATGTTTGATAATAACTTCTTGGTGAAGATTAGATTCTAAAAATATTTATAAGAGGATGTCACGGACATATACATAGTTACCTATATGATCAGATAGAACTAGATAAAAGAAGGTAAAAGCAAGTTAATTCCATAATATCTTTAGAGAAACTTCCTAGAAACTTCATAGACGCTGCTTTGACTTTATAAGTATCCATAGTAGACTTTTGGATTAGAAACTTGGTCAATAAGTTAGCCACATGTCGCACATGTTGGTAGCTTGAAGACCAAGCTAAATACGTGGCGAACATATAGAAAACTTGCCCTACAAGTTCGACACGTGTCTTGCAACTTGGACATGTGTTTTGTAAATTGGACACGTGTTGGAGGTCCTATAAAACGTCACCACTTAGCTCTTAGGTAGATAGTATAAATAGAGACAAGAGTGAAGCCTTCTTCACTCTTATTAATTCCTTTCTTGTTTCTAGTGTAGTTCAAGAGTCTCTAGTTTTCTTATCTTTTGGCATTAGCCATTCCAATTTCTTTTTAATACATATACTTCTTTACATTTATTTCTTTGAGGGAGGTCTCACTTGTTTATTTGATTTCATCCAGTTATTGTCCTTGACAGATTGACAAGAGTACACATACAGTATCAAAGTTTTGTCTTTTCTTGATTAAGAGTGGATTACCCCTTTTTCTTGATAAGACATAAGCATATTAGAAGTTGTGGAGTACCCACTTCTAAACTGATATTGTTTTTAGAATTTTTTTATCTTTTGAGTGCATGTTCCATATTTCTTGAAGTAAGAGTAGACATCTTTCTTTCTATTATATTATCATTGCAGAGCTTGTGGAAATGAAGAGTGCAATGGCACAAATGCAAGAGCAAATGAAAGAGTTAATGCTTGTAATGCATCAACTCAGTTTACCACCACAAGGAGCATCAAGATTAGCAGGAAGTGAAGATGTAGAGATGGTTGGAGCTACGTCAATATCTACACCAAACCATACTACCTCACCAATGATGGAGCACCGTTCAAACGTTAGAGAACCAAAAATCAGTTTGCTTGAGAAGTTTGATGGCACAAGATCTAAGTTTTGAAGATTCATCAATCAGGTACAACTGGTGATCGAACTTCAACCTCAGAGTTATCCTACGCAAGGATCTCAAGTTAGGTTTATTGGAACGTTACTTTCGGGTACTGCCTTATCGTGGTTTTCATCTTTTCTTGAACGACGTGATCCAATATTGGATAATTTGGAGGCATTTTTTGCGGAATTTCAATCGATGTATGGAGAATATGATGCAATTCGTGTTGCAACCAACAAGATTTGCATCCTACGACAAGGCAATCGATTAGTGTTATTATACGCTTCATAATTTTGACAATTAGCGACCGACATCAAGTGGGACGATGCTGCACTCATCAGTCAATTTCTCTACGGATTACAATATGAGATAAAAAAGTTAATGCTCAATTTATCCGATCCTCAGAGATTGAGTCAAGCAATTGATTTTGCTGTGAAGTGTGACAATCGACTTTTTGAGTTTTGATCCGAGAGTCGTACAAGGGAGCCTCAATATTATTATTCAATGGCAACATCAACATCCTCACAAAACGTACATTCGGAAGTAGAAGACATGCAAATTGATGCGGTACGTTTTAAAGCTCTTACTGAACAAGAAAAGATTCGTCGTCGTCAAGAAGGATTGTGTTTATATTATGGAGAACCTGCATGCGTTCTTCAACGTGTCCAAGAAGCATCCTTAACTACAAAATAGAGATACAATTTGTCAAAGACAACATGTCGGGCTTGAATTTGTCCAATTTACCAATAATAGTGATGGATTGTCGGGGGTGAGAGAATACTGCCTCAAATATTTGGACTTAGGCGCCACTAATTACTCAAGCAAGATTCAAATATAATAAAAACCCCCAATTTTATATAAAAGAGATCTCCATAGGGCTATTACACCCAATACACAAGCCTAATTTCCTCAAACCACTCAAAACATAACAAAATACTCTAAACCCTCATTCTCCCGTAGGAAGGGAATTTATTCCAAACTTCAATAATCCATAACTTTTAATCCAACCGTCCAAAACTACTCCAAATTTACATGAAGTACTGATATATTTTTCACAACTACCACCACAAATTTCAACCGTCGATTCATTATTGATCTTTAGACATCGCTAAAACCCTAGCAGTAGCTTTAAACCCTTGTTTACAAACACCTGTGTACTAAATTCTTTATATCTCACAATCTAAAAGTCCAAATGCTATGAAACTTTGATATATAGCTTTTTAGCACAATAATATACCTTCTTAGAAATGTTTAGATAAAAATTCTTCCAAAAACTTAAGATATGGCAAACCCCATCACCATCAATAAAACGGTCTACTTACTGCCTTGGAATTGGATGCGCTGTCCTCAACTCTTCATATCTCCTTCGTCTAAACTCAAAACTTAAGAATTCCTTCATAATAAATGTAGATCTTGAAATCACCTTTCCAACCGCACCGTCCGATCTCCAAAAGCCTCCCTATAACTCCGCAAAATCCCAAAAGAGTGACAGTATGTATGAAATCTACTCTTTAACTTTGAACAAGTATAACTTCTTCACCCTAACTCCAAATCGCCTAAAATTTCCTCTCAAACTATACCCAAAATCCTAAACTTTACAACCCTACCTCTGAAATTGCAAAATCCCATTTTTGAAGTCGCCGAAAACCCTTGTTAAGGTCGTGGGTAGCCTCCTCAAAGCCCATTGGGCATGGTATTCGACCAATAGGGATGAAGTTCTCTATTCCTTGCCTTCATCCGACCATGGCTTGATTTCATCCCTCCCAATTAGCCTCTTACTAGCTCAAATTTTCATCTTTAAGTCCCCACCTTCTCTCAAGGCTTCATACTAAACATTTAGATCTTATAATTTTTAAATACCATAACTAATAGGTAAAATAAAATAAAATAAAGTTTCTTCTATCAACCATTTTTAATTTAACTTACTAAGCATTCTAACACATATCTAAATCTATAAATATATTAGGCATTTTGAGTGGATTTTACATACTGTAAGCAATTACAGTACGACACTGTGTATACGGATCACAAGAACCTCAAGTATTTCATGTCAACACGCGTGTTGAATCGTCGTCAGGCTCGTTGGAGCATGTCTCTATCAAGATTCGAGTTCATTATTACATATCGGCCAGAAAAACAACAAGGTCTGTCCAATGCACTTTCTAGACGTTCTTATCTTGTACCAAAAAAATGAGATGCAGCTTTTGATCAACAAAGAACAACTCTCTTGAAGCCGGAGCAATTTTATCTTCGTGCAATGAAATCAACATTAATTGTTGATTCAACTTTTCTCAAGCAAGTCCAATTAAGTATGTCCTCAGATTCTCTTATTCATAAAATTAAGAATAATTCTTCTAAGTCTCATGATATTTTGAAGTTTGAGTTCAAGAAAAATCTACTCTATTTTGAAGGGCGCTTATATGTTCCAGAAGGTGAAGCACGATTACGTGTTCTTCAAGCTCGTCATGACTTCTCGGCAGCAGGACATTTTGGATACAATAAGACTCTAGAATTGATATCTAGAGATTTTTGGTGGCCTCAAATGTGGAAGGGAGTTAAAGATTTTATAAAAATATGTGATGTTTGTTCAAGATCAAAAACTCCTCGCCACCAACCCTACGGACTTCTTCAGCCATTATCCATTCCAGAACAACCATGGTCTTCTGTGTCTATGGATTTTATCACGGATCTTCCAAACTCAGGTTCTTATGACTCTATATTCGTGATAGTAGATCGTTTCACTAAGATGGCACATTTTATACCATGTAAAAAATCTATCACAGGCAAAGAAACAGCTAAGCTTTTCCTTGACAATATCTACCGCTATCATGGATTACCTAAGGATATTATATCGGATAGGGGAACTCAGTTTGTATCGAGATTTTGGAGAACGCTTTTCAAGATTCTAAAGGTGGATATAAAGCTATCTTCAGCTTTCCATCCTCAAACTGATGGACAAACGGAGCGCATAAATCAAGTCTTGGAACAATATTTGAGATGTACCATCAACTACCAATAAGATGATTGGACAACTCTTTTACCATTGGCAGAGTTTGCTTATAATAATAAGGTACATTCTTCTACACAACAAACACCTTTCTTTGCCAATTATGGTTACCATCCACGACTTGATACTTTTGACTATTCGAAAGTTGACAATCCTGCGGCGGAAGACTTGGTAAATCATTTGTCAGAACTACATACAACAATGAAGGCACAATTAAAGGAAGCTCAAGAACGACAAAAGATAAATACTGATGCGTATCGAAAGGAACAACCACAATTCAACGTAGGCGACAAGGTATGGCTACTTCGTCGCAATATCAAGACTATACGACCTTGTAACAAGTTGGACTATCGTAAGCTTGGACCTTTTCGTATTTCTGAACAAATTAATCCAGTTGCATATCGATTACACCTACCAGAGTCTATGAAGATCCACCTTGTATTCCATGTGTCTCTTCTTGAACCATATAAGACAGTGAACATACCAAGAAAAAGACAAGTGCCACCTCCTCCTATAGAAGTGAACAATAATGACGAATTTGAAGTAGAAGAAGTCTTAGATTCAAGGCGACGCTGAAATAGGTTGAAATATCTTATTCACTGGCATGGATACGAGATTAGTGAGCACACATGGGAACCAGCAAAAAATCTGGCGAATGCAGCGAGGAAGGTGGAGACCTTTCATCAACAACATCCATCGAAACCAAGATGAAGACTTTTCCTATAAAAGAAACAAGATGTAGGCAAGATAACATTCAACTTTCTATCCTTGTTTGTAGCTTCTTTGTATTTTGTGACGCTAAGGAGATGGAGAATCAACAGCCAGCGGATTTGACTCAAGAGCCTTCATTTGTTGACCTATCGGATGAGACATTGCGACTGTCACAACCCTCAAGACGACGCAACCGAGATGAAGATCTTCAAGAGCGACATGTTCTTCCTCGAATAGATGGCGAGATACAACGTGTTTGGTATCACGACCTTGGAAGAGATTCTCGATGTTTGGTGATTTTATTGGAGATAGGAACAACTCCTGACGGTGTTCCAGATGTGATATTCGAAGGAAGTTATGAAGGTCACAACAATGATCAAATAATAGGGTGGTCTTCTCGCCTGGAATGGGACACTATCGATGGCTGAGAGGACCCATCAATTACCTTCGAAGAGAACAAAGATCAGAGTATGTGGCAAATACTATTCGTCGCATCTTAGACTTTCTACACATGTAATCACCGCTCCTCGTGGAACTCGTCCTTTAAAGGGGGGGTAATGTCACGGACATATACATAGTTACCTATATGATCAGATAGAACTAGATAAAAGAAGATAAAAGCAAGTTAATTCCATAATATCTTTAGAGAAACTTCCTAGAAACTTCATAGACGCTGCTTTGACTTTATAAGTATCCATAGTAGACTTTTGGATTAGAAACTTGGTCAATAAGTTAGCCACATGTCGCACATGTTGGTAGCTTGAAGACCAAGCTAAATACGTGGCGAACATATAGAAAACTTGCCCTACAAGTTCGACACGTGTCTTGCAACTTGGACATGTGTTTTGTAAATTGGATACGTGTTGGAGGTCCTATAGAACGTCGCCACTTAGCTCTTAGGTAGATAGTATAAATAGAGACAAGAGTGAAGCCTTCTTCACTCTTGTTAACTCCTTTCTTATTTCTAGTGTAGTTCAAGAGTCTCTAGTTTTCTTGTCTTTTGGCATTAGCCATTCCAATTTCTTTTTAATACATATACTTCTTTATATTTATTTCTTTGAGAGAGGTGTCACTTGTTTATTTGATTTCATCCAGTTATTGTCCTTGACAGAGGAGGAGAGTCAAACCAAAGCCTTTATTAGTATAAAGTCATCTATTCTAAGATAGAACTAAGGTCACTATATCAAACCTTCAAGTATTGAGAGATTTATCAAAACAAGATTCAGAAGATTTACTTATTACACAAGTATTGAACAAACCAATGCAATTTTCATAGCCTTTAATTGAGCAAAGTGAAGACAATATATTTCAGCACCAAGTACAACTATAGTTTGAGCCATCAACATCCAATCATGCAAGTCTTGATTCCAATACTCGAATTTTAGTGATATCGCTTGAGTTTGGAAAAGTGAATTATTTTAAATTTGAGATCTTATTTGGAAGATGTTTTGAAGTGTGCAATGAAGATCAGATCCTTGGATGGGATATTTCAACAATAGAGGTACTAACTTAAGGCCATAAGCAATTTTTTTGAGGACTAGTAGAACCTACTACCTAAGAATAGTGAACAGAATACATAGCTTCAGTAGTACAACATATTCTCAATTTTTTACATATATAAGAAGATTTCCAAAGGTATGAGCTCTTCTTGAAACTTGTTATTAGAAAAAGAGGTGATGTTAGGAACATACACCATTAAATTTTATAGAACCTTCTAAAATATTTCAGAGATTTTTTAGTTAGTAGAAGTTACTTGAAAAGCTTTCTAGTCGATGAAAGTAGCTCAAGAAGCTTTGTAGTTAGTGGAAGGAGGTCAAAAAGCTTTTAAGTTGGTCGAAAGAGCTCAAGAAGCTTTCAAGTTGATTGAATCTACTTGAGAAGCTTTTTAGTTTGATAGAAGCTACTCAAAAAGCTTCCTAGATAAAAATATATATTGAAGTCAAGACTGAAGAGTTCTTGAGTTTTAATAATGTATTTCTTAGAATTCTAGCTCATATTTTTTAATATTACTCATGTATTCATTTAGATAATTTAAATCATTGTTAGTTTCTTCTTAAAACTTCTTTCTAATTCAAGTATCTTATATTGGATTTTTATAATGGATTCTTGTATCTTTTACAACATGTGTAAAGTCTTTAAAGCTTTTAAAAAACTTTTCTATAAGATATCAATAATTTAATGTATTTTTATTTAATTCTATTTAATTCTATTTATTCAAATAAATATACTAATGATTATGGATATCTATTACAATTTGAAGTTCAACCAAATTTTGTTGCTAATTTGGTTAAGACTTAGTGACCACTTTTGAATGTTGTCAGATTGTACTACCTTGTATCAAATGCCGATCCGCAATATTAATTCAATATAATTTTTTTTATCAAAGTTAATGAATTGTGGACAAAACCTATTTTTAAAATGATTCTATATCAATTAAAGTTTTAAGTCAAATTACATATGACTTAACTTTAATCAAAGCATAAAAGAAAAAAATAAAATAAAATAAAAAACAGACAATATATTGCACAAGCAATTTGGAATAGACTTTGTTTTGACAGAATAAAAAATATAATAAAGAAATAGTTATTTTGATATATCCTTGCTATATACTTATGTTACTTTTAATTAAGTCTAATGACTAATTATCTTTTTTTAAGTAGCTATATATTATCTAGTCCTAATCTAATATAATTTAAGTATCCAATTTTTAGTTAAATTGGATATTTTTATCTTCTTTTAGATTCTTCTATTTTTTAAATCTTAATTTGTCCTAATTAAGATATTTGGTTTTTAGGTGGATTGAATATCCTTAATTTATTTTGGACTTGTTAATCCACAATTTTCTATTGCCTAAATCCTATTGGTTTCAATCTACTTTTAAATTAATCAAACTAATTAACATTGTTTCCACCTTATTTAAAATGTTTGCTTAGACACTTCTAAATGGTCAGTTAGAAGATTGGTGCTGGACTTTAAAATTGTGCTAAGATTATAAAGATTGGGATGGAGGTGAGGACAAGCTCTAACATTTCATTTGAGATGGATTGTAAGGACATTTAGTTGCATAGTCAAAAATATTGATTGGATTATTCTTGTCAAAGTCCTTATTTATGAGATATCTCTTATAAGCTACTAATGACTAAATTTAAATTAGATTTTGATTATAAAAAATCTTACTATCTTTTTTGAAGCATAGATAGCATTTAAGCTTCATTATACTTCAGGTCCATCTTATGGTAGCTGAAGAAGTTTGTATATCAAAATTTAATTTAAAAAATTGGTGATTTTTTTTATTATTGTAATGTTTAGATATGGATCTTTAAAAAAGTGAGTTTTATGGCTATAATTTTTTAAAAAACTGGTTGTATAGTATTAATTTGTATTGCTCCTAAAATATAATGCACTATCATGGCTTGAAGTTTTTTCTTACATAGAACTAATTACTAGTAAATTGTCTTAAGGTTTCTATTAGTATAGTATTATATATATATAGTCCTTCTTTTAAAGATATTTTTATATATTTTTCCAAATAACTAAATTTATTATAAAAAATATCTTTAAAACTATCTATTTTAAATAAATTATATATATATATATATATTATTACTATTTTATTATATATATAAAATAAATATAAAAATATCAATATATAATTATATTTATAAATTCAAATTAATAGATTAAACTTTTGGATTAAAAATTATAATTTTATTAGAATTTGCTTAGAATTTGTTAGGATTTATTTAAGGTTTCTTATGTTTTTTACAATTTAAGATTTGGTGTAGTTTGAGATTTAGAATTTGAATGGATTTTGGTTTTAAGATTAATAGATATATGATTATTTGGATAAAAAAAATTTAGGTGGATTGAGATTATTTAAAGAAACTCTTATTAATCACCTTATTTTTTTAATTAATTGATGATTGTAGGTTGTAAAACTTTTTCTTGCACAATCAAATGCTTGGTGCATTTTTAAACCAAACTTTATGTAATACAATAATATATAAAATTTTCATGTAATAAATACTATCTAATATTCAATATTATTTTTTAAGATAATTGATTTATTATAATGTGATGATTAATTGTAGGATCTTTATAAAACAAATAACTATATTGCAAGTGTCTCAAAATTATATAAAAATCAAATTATTAAATTATAAGAGTAACTAAAAAAAATATTTTAGTTAATTAAGAAGTTTTAGCTTCTTTATCAAGTATATCAGTTATATCAAGTATACCAATTCATTGTTTAAAAAATAATTTTAATATATCTAGACTATATAGATTATTTTTGTTACTTTTTATTTGATAGTTATAAAATAATTTTTTTATACCAAAGACAATATTCTACTTGTAAAAAAATAAATTGATATGTTTTATGTATTAAATTTTTAATAAAAGTTGTATTGAATATTTTGTAAAATTTATGGTATCTTTAATCTTAATTAAATAAGAATACATCAAAATATCAAAGTATTTAATTTTTTTAAAAAAATATTTAGTTTAATACTTTGGATTAAATATAATCTATGTCTTTTTCAATTCAATATATTAAAAAAATTATTTTAAATATAATAACATTTCAACTTAATCTCTATATTTATTTTTATAAATGCTAACATTTCAACTTAACCTCTAATTGTTATTTCACCAAAGAACTACATACTTTTTTAATAATATTGTTATAAGTAAAAAAAATTACATAAAATCTATTTTTTAAAGCTCAATCATAGTTTTTAATACTAATATGGTTAAATTTAAAGATAAATTTTTTTTAGTTAGATATCAGCAATACTTTTTGTATAAATACTGTCCAAAATAAACAACATTAAAAATCTTGAATTAGATTTTAAAGCATGTTAAAGTAAATAAATATAATAGATATGTTTAAAAAATAAATTATATATATATATATATATATATATATATATATATACTAGTAATAGAAATTATAATCTAGTAGTATTTTATATATTATGTTAAAATAAAAATTATTTAATATATATATATTTTTTAAAATGAGTATAATATTGGCTAGTAGATGTAAAAACTAAAATATTGATCAAGATAGTTATGGTTTTAGAATTTCGCTAACAAGTTGGCCACATATCCCACATGTTGGCTACTTATATTACAAGTTGGCCATGTGACATACATGTCACAAACTTGTTTTATAAGTTAGACAAACATCTCGCAAGTTGGACACGTGTTATGTAGCCTATAAGGCGTTGCAATATAGCTCTCTAGTCAGATAGTATATAAGGAGGCAAGAGTGAGGCCTTCCTCACTCTTGCCAACACCTTTTTTGTATTCTAGTCTTAGTTCAAGATTCTCTAGTTTCTTTGTATTTGGCAATAGTCAATGTAGTTTCAATCTTATATCTATTTTTGATTTGTTTACTTTCTTTCTTTTAATGATACAAGAATGTATTATTTCTTCAAAGATATGTTGTGATTTATATCCCTAACAATCACAACCATTGTCAGTTATTAAACAAATAGGTTTAACATTATTATATAAGGGCGCATATAAAAAATGCTTTAAATTTAATAGCTATAATCAATACACATAATTTATTTAGTTTATAAGTTGGATTAAATTTTAAAATATTGGACAAATTTATTTACTATTTTTAGTATTCTAGTAGTACAAATATAACATATTATAGATTCTTTCAAAGCAACATATTAGGTATATATTGATATGTATCAAAACACTTAAAAGTTCTATTTTTATTAAGAGTGTGCTTAAACAATCTATATTTGTTTATAATCTATTTTTTAAATTTAACATAATAACATATTTTATCAAAAAAATTTGTGCAATATATAATTGATGATAGAATAAAATATTATACTTAAAAAGAACCATTTTGTTACATGTTTTGTGATAAATTTGATATATAGAATATAAAAGAATATTATAGATATAAATAAAATAAAATAAAATAAATTTTATAATTTTATAATTTATATATTATGTGGCTAATTATCTTAGAAGATGGGAACAAAACAAATTAGATCTTTGATACAATTAGTGAGACAAATTTTTAATAGCTACGGTCCAAGTATGTAAGCAGGTTATAATATAGTGTGCAATTTATAAAATGGCAATATGATCGACTATTTAGCTGTAAAGGAATTTTTTGTTACCAAAATTGACTTAAAAATTTGTGACAATAGGTTGATTTCATTTGGAATCAAAAAAATAACAACAAATACTATATTCTATAATTTTTTACAATATTGGGGTGTTAACTAATAGATATGCAGAAGTGGATTTCGTTATTATTATTATTTTTTGTGAAAACTTTAAATAAAAATTTAGTCTAATTTATCACATTTTTCCACATTATTTAATGATTGGTTTATTTAGCATTGGAATCTTTTGCTATATATAATATCATATTATCACATGTATAACAGCTTATTTACTACACACATGCACCTTTTTGGAATTTAAAGACACCTCATGATAGCTGTTTATTTTATGTTTCAATTGTCATAGCAAAACTTAATTTTTATACACAAGTTTAAATAAAAATGAAAAAAAAAATATATATATATATATATATATATATATATAATCATTATGCTTCAAAACATACAATACAACAAGCATAAATGCACTGCCAATAAATATATATATATATATATATATATACACACTTATATTTCAGATTTTATAACTTTGGTGTGTATCAATATTTTTGAGCAGGCTGTGAGTAAAAATTCAAGTTAAGACAACTCTTTTCCTTGATATTTTTTTGCAAGCTTTATGCGTTAAACTAGGAAGTACAAACCCATACATTGGATGAAAAAAAGGCAAAAAAAGGCAAAAAAAAGGCAAAAAAGCATGCATATCTATCACTCTTCCATATCCAAACAAAAAAAAGACATTATGAACCAATTGTTGGATGCACACCATAAAACCATTCATGGATCATTAACACTCCAAAGTGAAAATCTCACAAATTCATAGAAACAATGTTGTTTATTATAGATAATGCTTTTGGCCATTTCAATTATGCTTAAAATCCTTGGTGGGTTATCTCTTGAAGTCAAGCCTTGTTTGTTGGCCACACATTCTTGTGGTTGACAGTGTCTTACAGCCAAGTACATGAAGCTTATCATAAAGGATGATTTTATTGGTCATTAACGGTGTTTTTGGATGAATAGTGGATGAGATGTGGAGGTATCATGGATGATAATTTATTTGGGAGCATTTGTGGCAACTGAAAACAATTGATTTATTTGTGCCACCTCAGCTCTGTATTCTTTGCTGTAGAGCTCAAGGTGTACATGCAGATACATAATACTAACTTTGTCTTTGATTAAAATGGATTCTTATTTTGAATGTGTGAATTATTATGATTAGAAAATCATGTGCTTATTTGACCTTGATTAAGGGATGATGTTTTGCATTTTTATCATTCAGTATTATGCTTTGTAAAGGCCTGCAATTGATTTTAATATGAGTATAATTGTTTCAGTTAAAACTTTGTTTAAAGCTATTGGCAATGAATGATGCTGGTGGGAGTAAACTATGTTTATGTATGCTAATATATATATTCATTTTGAGTGCTTTTGTACAGGAAAAGATGTATTGAAAACATGTGCATACACTTTAAATTGAACTAGTTAATATGTTGTAACGATTTTGTTTATTTGTATGTTTTTTGAAAGAAAATTTGAGTTTTTAAACTCAGAAGAAATCTTCATTGTTGTGATCCAGAATCATGTACAGGGATCTTTACTATTCAATTTAATTGCTTTTTTGTGGAAATTGACATTCAAAAACACAAAAATAAAAAAATCTATTTACCATTACTGAGCAAGAATTAATTTGGCATTTGGTAAATAACTTACTAGTAAGTGTCCAAATTTTCTTCAATCTCTTGTTTCATGATAACTATCTTTGTGGTAAATTTTTCCACTTTCATTGATAGATTTTTAGGCAGTATCATGTCAGACAGAAGAGTGTCACATTCTTATGAATGTGTGAATTCTAATGAATTGAAATTAATAAACAAGTTAATTGAACATTGTAAAGTATCAATGTGATGAAGATATTTTAAAAGAAAGTCAAATTTTGTATCTTATGTTTTATGATCATTGAAGAAATAACCACACTTAATATATTTTCTTAACGATCATAAAATCAAAACCTGCCTGAAGCACCAATATTAAAATTTGTAAGTATAATTAATATTTAGCTTAAAAAAAACATTTCTTACATTGTTAAGATTAAGACATTCTGAATAAATTTTTGTACTTTAAATGTCCTTTTTTTCAGTAAGTTTCAATTCATTTTTTACAAGAATACAACAGCCTTTTTTCTTTTTCTTTTCTGTTCTTTTAAAATTTAAAAAAAAAAATTTAAAAAATCAATAGCTCAAAAGATCTACTGGTATCAATATACAAACAAAAATTTAGATATGTACCTAATCCCAACATTGTAGGGAGTGGATGGTATCCATTGTATGACAAGAATACTATTATTGATGAATACATGTTTGACTAATAAATTTAGATGTTCAGTCCACATGGGAAAAAATTGGATAATACTTCTGAATATTGCGCATTTTCAAACAAGTACTATCAAAACTCAAGCCCACTAGTAAAACAAAAACACATTATTGTAGTAGAAGTTTAATCAAAATATGCATAGTAGTTTGAGACTTAAATAACAATGAATGTCTGTGTAGAATAATATGGAATTAGACAACAAACTAAAGATGATTATCTTAAACAAAGTTTCTTGAGAATGTTCAATTCAAAGAATGGTAGATATGGAGAAAATGGGTTAAGATGGTAGAATTGATTCTAAAATATTCTACTCATGCATTGATTGAACATGATTATTACATACATTTTGCAAGATTTGTTTCGTTATAAAGCACTAAGTTACAATGTGTCATATATTTCATATATATACAGTAAATTGAAATGTATCCCACATACAAAGCAATTGTAGAGAAAGATGAGGTAACTTCCATAAACTATTCACTAAGTTTATTATAATCGGACAACACAATCAATTAGTCTCATTATAAATAAAAATGTACTTTCAGTTTAAATATGCATTTGGTAACAAAACCTTTATTATCATTTTAAAAAGTGAAATATGACAAGAAGAAAATAATAAGAGATGTGTATTTGGCATGGTCTTAACCGTGCCAGATACACATCCAAAAACCATGTATAAGGTTTAAAAAATCTTGCATTACTGATTCAGAATATACAACTAATTTTTATAAACTCTCTGAAATCTGAAGTCATTGTCAACAAAGTTTGGCATGGAATAAATTATCAAGGAACTGATTAACTATCAAGACGATTGGATTCACACAAATGGAAACATGTTGAAGCATCAAAATCAATCAAATTACTTCCTACATTTTAATTTTTTCTGTTTAGATACTCCAAGAGTAATGTTAAGTTTTCAAATCTTAAGATAACCAAATCCAATGAAAAAACATGCAAAGAATGTTTAATCATCTACAATGTGGTATTACGTTTTCATATGCAACGGACCAAGGTCGTTAATGATTAAAGTCTGTCTTTTACAAAAGATTAAAAGGTTGAAGTAGCATTTAAGGATTTATACATTAACGAAATTTGAAGGTCGGAATAAAGACGAGACGTTTAGGGATATATAAATTATATCAATAGGCACATGTAACAGTATTGTCCTTGCTATGACTTGCGTTTTTTTATACAAAAGTGTCTGGACCTTCCAGGCTTCAAGCCAATCTACTGTTACAATCTTTTCAGAGAATTAAAAGGTGGAAACATGAAAAGAAGCAGACAATCTACATCACAATAGTGACGATGATTGTCAGACAGAGGAAAACATGACCCTGAGAATTGCTTGTACTTGATACAACGCAGAAATGGGTAAAGAATGAAGAGAAAGAAAGAGCTTCAGGATTTAGACAATCCAACATGTAAAAAGCTGCACTAAGTTTCTTATCCAGAGCCATTCATGGAGCATGAAGTTTGCAGACCCAGAGAACAGCAGTGGAAAAGTTGATCTCGTACCTTATAATAGGACACTGTTTGTTGCTTCGACGTTTCCCATCTGTCATCTTCACTCCAGAGCTTCAATCTTTTGTAGAGCTAAGCCCCAGATAGCATTGAAGAAACTCATTTATGTGAGGATCTTCACTCAACCACACATCTAGCACAGGTGAGGCTTACACAAACACGGTGCACACTGCAAGGCTTGAATGTGTGTGTGTGTGTGTGTGTTTGTGTTCATCCTGGATAATCAGAAGATGAGGAAACATCTTAGTATGGGTAGCAGCAGTTGATACCATAGCAAGATATGAAGACGCTACATGATAACTTTCAGGGCAAACGGTGAGAAACTTCCAGTGGCAAAAGGGATTTTAAAACTTCACCCACATCCATGGCTGCTAGGAAACAAGTATCGGGAAAGAGTCACCATTCTAAAACTTTTCAATAATCTCGTGTTCTTTGCTATCTAATGTTCTCAACTGTGAGAGTGAAATGTGCAGTATTACTGAGTTCAAAGGTGTGTTGGGAATGGCGAAGTCCCATTGTGCCCTTATTGAGACGGTGCGCACTGAGCCGTGCCAGATTATGTGGTTACATTGCCACGTGAAGCTTCCTAATAAGATTGTGAGCATAGA
Organism: Physcomitrellopsis africana; assembly: GCA_036785485.1. Classification (NCBI taxonomy): domain Eukaryota; kingdom Viridiplantae; phylum Streptophyta; class Bryopsida; order Funariales; family Funariaceae; genus Physcomitrellopsis; species Physcomitrellopsis africana. Next base: position 201,148 of record JAWRVF010000217.1, on the reverse strand, counting down.
TATGCTTTGAAAACTAAGCAAGAACAAGTCGTGGTTCACTGCATTGCAGCCTCTTAGGAAAACCATGCACCCTCCAACTAGTAGGATTGAGTGCATTCCTTAAACAACACTGACATAAACCCAGAGAATCACACGGCAACCAAATTAATACTGATACGCAACAAGGTAGAGCAGACATATCGTCTACGCCGCGACACTTTCAGCCACCTTCACAGAATCAACAATTCTCAACCTCAACCTTTCAAGAAACTACAAAAACTACAACCAGCTCTAGAATTGCAGGATTTCTCAACACGAATTCCACGACGCACGTTGCTCTTCTCGAAATACGCATACAAGAATGACGCCTACAATGCTCAGTATGTGACCTAACTCACCTCTGGACGGCAAAGGGCGAAGAATGCACGCCACCCCGAGGAAACCTGGTGACGCATGCGGAGCAAGGGACCATGTACGATGAGGAGAACAGGAACCCACCCACAATTACTCAGCGAGGATTGATCCACTGCCGCAGCAGCGGCAGTAGCAGCAGCGTACAAAAGACGCAGGATAAGGATGGCGTGCCATACAACCTCCGCCAACACTTCAGGCATTGCTTGCTGCCCCCACCAGATGATTCTATGCTCCACCAACCCCCCTTTGGAATGCAAAAGTCGCTCCCCGAAACACAGAAAAAACAGGGAAAAACAATAAAATAAAATAAAAACAAAATGTTTTTTTCAAAAAAGAAGACAAACAAACAAACACGAAGATTCACGGAATTAGAAGGAGCTGCGCAATGGCATTGACAAGCGCAACATCATCCACCTCAAGAGAGAGTCCCCCATACCGTTCAACCTACTCCACAGAAACTCCAAAATCACTGTACAAAGTATGAAAAGTGTCCACCTATTTGTTGAGCTAATGATGAGAAGACTGTCCCGAAGCTCCCCCCCCCCGTTTCCAAATCTCCGCCTGTACCACCGGACCACCAAATCATGCCGAGGCACATTCAAATTCTGCGAACAGCGGCAAAACGCTCTGTCTTCTCCCAGATCCCCTCTCACCCACCTCGCCCCATCGTCCTACTCCCCCGCGTGGAACTTGTGACCGATTCCTGGAATCGTCTCGTGACTGCACAGTTCGACACACACGAAAAAGAGCTTCACTAATCCAGGGCACACGCTAATTCTGCACTCCCTTCTTCCTCTTCGGTGTGTGTGTGTGGGTGTTTTTTTTTTCTTTTAGAAAGAATATTTGGATCTCGAAACCTGCACACATGTGCATCGACGACGAGATTATCGCCCTCAATCTGCTCCCATCCACTGCAACAGGTCCTTCAAGTGGCCACAAGGGGTGGGAGTGAGGGAGGGGGAGGCTCTTCTCCCACTCTCACAGGTGCTGCTACTGCTTCTACTGCCATTGACTTCCGATGCCCTTCATCCGGTCAGAAAAATCAAGGCCAGTGTGTACCCACAAGTGGAATATTCCTCACCCCGTGCGGTTTTCTTTATAGTTTTTTACATTGACTTTGTAAACTGGGTTTCGGTCGAAGCTTCTGGGGCCGCGTTCACGACCACCTGCAAGTCTGCAACCAGTTTAACTTAATCTGTTATTAATACACTTTCACTTGCTAGACAGAACTTTCAGCAGCTCATGCACTCGGTTAATTGCTTGCTTCCTACCTAGCTACATCGCCGTGGAGGACGAGGAAGGGCGGATTGAGCGTGTGAATGTGAGAGTGTGTGTGCAAATTATCGCTGCTGCTGCTGCTGCTGCTGCATGGCGATGAAGGCCTTGTTGCGATCTGCTTCATCACGTGCCTTTGAAATACCCATTTTTGCACCGCCGTCAGCTCCTCGTGGGGACGAAGGCTCGCATTATTGGATGTTAATTTGGCTTCATTAATCTTTTTTTATGTGGTATTTCATTCATCTATTTATTCATCCGTCCATCTATTCCTTCACTGGCCCTTGTGATGTGGTGAGAGTGGGAGTAGTCAACTGGCTTTGGCTTTGGCTTTGCCTGTGTATGCTTACACTTGGAATCTGAGGCTTGCTTTGCCTTTTTTCTTTTCTTTTACTTTTAGTTTTGTTTTTTTTCAATGGCTTGGTGAGTCGCACACATGTCCAAAGTTTGAGGCCACTGTACAGCTTTCTTTCCTTTTTTAGGTTTTTTGAGTTTTGTGAATAAAGTGCGATTTTGTTCAACAAATCTATGGGTTGTGGGCAATTGGCTGCACATGTTGTGCACAAAAATGGCTTCTAAACATGCACAACATGTGATGGGTTTTGTGGGAGAGAAAGTGAAAGGTTGAGATGGGTGTGTGTGTGTGTGTGTGTGTGGAGTTGGCTGCCATTGCACTCTGCATGCTTTTGAAAGGTAGAGTATGGATTGGTTTTTTCTGTTGTTCTACACTTACAAATAATGGTTTTGTTTGATACAAAACCAACAAAATTAGACCTTGGGATTAGTCAAGAGAGCATGAGTTTTGCCAAGATGAAGAAATATGTTTTTTTGGAAAAGAATAATATTTTAAAAACTAAAAGGTGATGTTACAATAAACAAACCAATGTTGGTAGATGCGAGACTGAGAACAATTTTGGCCAAAAGAAGCAGTTGATTGTGAAGAATTTTGTAGCGGGATAAAGAATCACAACAAAAAATTGTCAAGATTGGAAAATCTTTAACAGTAGTAGAAAAGAATGAAATAAATCTTTTTAAGTTGGTTTTAATGACAAAATCTAAAGTGCAATAAATCAATAATAAATAATAAATAATCTTTATGCCTTATAATTATAATCTATTAAAAAGATCAATAAATGGCCAAAGAATAATCAAGTATTTGGATTTTTATAATATATTTTCTATAATAAGAATTTGAATATAATAATAATAATAATAATAATAATAATAATTTATATTAAATATATTGAAAATACATAATTAATATCAAAAATACAAAGACAATTATTTCTGCCTTTTTCATTTTAGAAGAATAAATTTTATAGTATTTCAGTGTATAAACTATGGACACTCCAATTAAGAAAATTAAAAATAAAAATAAAATTAGTTGCTTCAATTATTTATAAAATATGATATTTTTAGTTCTTTGCATAAAAAAAGTTAAATATTCTCAACAAGTGTATAAATTGTGTTTAATTGAAATTATTTTAATTACCTAATTAAATTTTCTATTAATAAATTAATAAATTAAATATAGCTCAAAGATATAGTAGTTGATATTTTATTTAAAAACTAAAAATACCAATAAAATACCAATAAAATCTTAATAGTAAAAATATTTTGAATAAATTAATTTAAGATGGTCAGAAATACCTCATCCATCTAAAAATGAAACCTCATAATTGGATTAAAATTCAAAGTGTAAAATATAAGACGGGGTGAAAATACTTGATCTATTTAAGATTTGGACACTTTGATTTGATCAATTTAGGACAGAATAATAAAATAGCCACTTAAGCAAAAATGATTTACTATTATAATTAAATAGAAATAATACAAGTATATAACAAATCCAAGTTGAAGGGACTATCTCTCTTTGGTGAGTTTAATTATACTATTGAATCAAACATCTTATATGGACCATTTATACAACCTTTATTTTTTAGTATTGTGTTCTATTCTCACTTTTTTGTGCTTATGAAAGTAATGTTGTTTATTATACAATTTGTAATTATATTTTGTGTAAAATTCTTTACAATAGAATTTTTTTTTTTTAACTTATTTATTTTAGTAGAAGTTAATTGTATTGATTTGTCTTGCAAACAATTTTTTTTTTTGATATGAGGTCATACTACTTGGAGGATTTATAAAGTTAATCATTAAGTCTTGATTAGAATATTAAAACTTAATAATATTAAAACTAAAAAAATTAAAAACTAAAAAGATTAATTTATATTTTATATTTTATTTATTGTGTATTTAAAAGTTAATATTACAAGTACTTTTATAAGATTGTTATAAGATAATAACAACTGAAATTTGATTTAAGTTCTAACAAATTTCATAAAATTAATATAAAATTTGATATATTAGTTTATAAAATATATATTTACTACTGGTTTTAAAATATTTATTCACAATTTCCATATATATATATATATATATATATATATATATATAAATATAGATTAAATAAAAATTTAAATTGATTAAACTTTTATTTTTTAATTTTTACAAAATACTTAAAGATCTTTAGTCTATTATTATTAAATATTTATATCCAAAATAAAATAAATACTATATTAAAAATATATATATATATATATATCATACTTTTAATAATATTAACTCAATTTTTTTAGCATGTGCTAGAAATGTACATAACATATATAATAAAAAATCATAATTGTTTTACTATAGATATTTTAAAGATTATCTATGTATATATATTATAAAATATAGAAACTAATTTTCTATGAAAATATGAATATTATATTATATATTTTTATTTATATATATTTTTATTTATAATAATTTTATTATATTAGAAAATGCTATCTCATACTATAGTATGATTGGAATAATTAAGGTTCTTATTACTGTTAATTTTTATATTATTTAGTAACTCATTTTTTCTTGATTTTATAAACAAATAAATTAATACTTATTACACAAAGTTTTAATAGAAATTGATTTAGTTATGTTGCTTTTCATACTAAATAAATACCAAAAATTATTGGCATTATTAAAGGATTCTTTTTATCTTTGTTGTATGGCAAATTTTTATGTTCTAGATTAAATGTAATATTTTACTTATAATTATAAATATATTTTTAATAAATTAAAAAAACTCTTATAAACTAATGAGATTATGTTTAAATTTTTTAAAAAAGCTTTATTCAATACTTGATATGTATAAATAAAAATATTTTGTATACATCTTTAAAAGTTATAATATATATTTGTATAAAATATTTTTTCACATGCAACAAGATGTTTTTTAAAAATTGAATACTATAGAATTTTTAGTAGCATAATTGAGATTTAAGAATATATTAAACATTTCTATGCCAACATTGCTTTTTGCAATGTCATATATAATGCTTGGAAAGTTTTACTTTATTGTATGTGTATTTAATAAACAATAATTTTTTTAATGTCTATTGCAATTAGTCCAAATTTTTTGACAAAATAAAGTGCCAATTTCAAGACTTTAAATCTCATTTAAAAATTCTTTAAATATAACATATAAGCTTTGGTTAGTAAAAAAATATAAGTTAAATTGCAATGTATGAGTACAAATTATTGTCTTTACTTTACTTCTTTAAATTTTAGATTGTTAGTAAATCTTAGGCTTAAAGGTAATTTTAAAAAAAATAACTTTTATAATTAATTTTGGATATTTTTTTATTTATTAAAAATAAAAAAATATAGGTTTTTAAAATAATCTGAAAAATTATGTTGAATATCATTTAGAGTAATTATTTATCATAAATAAAAAAATATTAATCATATTAGTTTTTGAAAACTTAACTATCTTCAAAAAAATATTATAATATGTGCATAAGTAACAAAAAATAATGTATTATTTAAATATATACAAATAAATATTTTATTACAAATATTTTTTAAAAAATTTAAAATTATCATTATCAAAATTTTTTTAAATATTTTTAAGTATTTTGATATATTTATTATTCTATTATGTCATAAAAATGCTGTTTTCTAAGGTCAATTTTTTAAAATTAACATGGATAATATTTAAAAATTTGAATTTATTGGTTTTTTAATAACATTTTGTTGTTGAACCAATTCAATATTAGTTTCCTCTAATTTACTAAATGTAAATGTTAATTAAATATGTCAAGTTTTTTTTGAAATTTTTTAGAATTAAATATAAATATAAAATAAAATTATGATAGCAATATGTGTAAGCTTTTTGTATTTTAAAAAAATTACTTAATTCACTTTTCAATTATATAAATTATAATAATGTATAAAACCTTTATACAAAAATATCAATTTTCTTCAATATTTTTATTAATTATCAAAATATATTAAAATATAGATTTTATATTAATTCTATACCATTCTTTTATGTTCTATTATTAACTAATTAAACATTAGAAATAGAATTAAGATTAGTATATTTATTATTGTATATTTAAAATTAAACTAAAAATCACAGTGTAAATTAAGACTAAATTGCATTCAAAATTAAATCAAATTTAGTTTCTTAAGATCCACTTATATAAAGATATTCATGCTTATATAAAACTTCTTTTTTTTTGTGTATATTTCAACATTATCTAAACATATCATTTTAAATATTTTATATTTTTGTTGGTATCTATTTTTAATTCCAAATTGATTGTTAAAATTCTTAAATCAAAATTTTTAAAATTTTGTTTATTTATTTATTTATTTTTTAGAGATATAATAATGGTTGAATATTTTCTTATAGTAAATCTAATCTACCTTATTACTTATCACATATCTATATATCCTTTTAAAATTTTTAGTCATGAAATTATAATAATAATTATTTTTTGATATTTTTTTTTGTAATCTTAAATATCTCCTAAAGTTTGTGGTTAAATTTTTCTTGATTTATTCTTATTATGCTCCTAATTTTATCTACAACAAGATGGTTTTTATCCAAGCAGAGGTTGCATTATATTTTGTGATTATTTTATAAATTTTATAGTCAATGATTGAGTCTTATAGTTTTTTATATTGTTCTTAAATACATCTTTAGTATATGTATATTGCACAGGCATTATTATTAATTGACTTATGAATTAGGATTTTTAATGACAATATATATATATATATATATATATATATATGATTTTTTTAACTAATTTTATTTTAAATCTATCTAATCTTCCTTTAGTATCATATGTAATGAAATATAATAATATAAAAAATTATAAATCAATGACTTTAACTAATGCTAAGAAGGTTGTAATTTTAATTATGAATTTTTTAATTTGATAAATTTTTTATCAATTAAACATATTAACACCCCAATGTCTAATAGTACTATAATATTGGTTGTAGAAATTACGATAGAAGTTGTTAAGCTAAAAAATCAAGCAAAAAATCACCTTTAATATGTTGGTAGTGTTTAATTGACAAAATATTGAAGCATAAATTGACAAAATATTTAAGCAATTTTAATATAAAGTTAAATTAAATTTATGTTTGATATAGAAAATTAATATTTAATAAATGTAACATTCTACAAAATTATAAACTTTAATAATATATTGACTAATTTATTAATTTGAAATAAATATTTTAAAAATATTAATAAGAAAATATATTAAAAAAAAGATTATGGTGTAACCAAATTCTATACTAGACAAGTCTAAAATTATTCAAGGTTATTTTAAATAGTCTTTTAGAAATATTTTTTAGAAACTATGAAAAGTATTAGAAAATGCTAAAAAAATCATGTTTTTTTTTTAAATTTATTAAAGAACAATGAACACTTTATAAATATACATAAGAATTCAAAAGACTTATTAGACTTTTAGAAGTTGGAAAATATTTATACAAGTATTTCTTTTTACTAATTATTATAGAATATAATATACAAAAAATCAAAATACTAAATTATACATCTTATATTTCTGTTGATAAAAATAAATATACTAGTTTTATGTAATTTTTATTTCAAAAACTCCTATGTTATATGTTAATATTTAATTATTTATTAATATAAATTAATTAATATTCAATATATAATTATAAAGAACTATCTTAGCATAATATCTATTATAATATTATAGGTTTTGAAATTATTACAAGTTTTGATTAAATAATTATATGCTAACTCACACACACACACACACACACACACATACATATATTTGCTATAAAATCTTTTAAAGATAAGTTGAGTGATTAATTCTTTTAAATAAATTTTTAATTTTTAAAATTTATTTATTTATAAATAAAATTATAGATTGATATTATATACTTTAAATTATTAATTAATAAAAATTATATATATATATATATATATATATATATATATATTTATTACAGTTTATTGCATTTCTTGGACATCTTTACTAATAAGATATATAATTATTCTTTAGAAATTTATAAATAACAAATATTTCTAATTATGATAACTAAGATTTGAATTTTTAAGTCAAAAACCAACTTTATAATAACCTAAATGAAATAAAGTTTAAAAACATTCTTTCTTCATGTTTTATGACATTTATATATTTTAGAATATCAAATATGATTAAATGTACTTAAATCACAAGAAAAATTTTGAAAAAAAATTCATTTAGATGTAATATTACTTTAGAGTTTATTTCAAGAAATTTGCAATAACCACAAATGTAAAAAATTGTAAAAGAATTTGTACAATCATGTGATATGTTATTAAAACAAAAGCTATATGTTGTCATTTACATAGACTTCTTCAACTGTTATTCATTTAAAAAACACTACCATGAAATTCACAAGAACAAGTGCTACTCTTAACATCACCATATATTTAAGAAAATAAGAAAATAATATTGATAGTGTTGAATTTTTTAATATAAGTAGATGCATACATATAAAAAAGTATCATATATGTAAACACACATACATATATTTAAAAATTATATATATATATATATATATATATAGTTATTCTCATATGTTTTATTTTACTACTGCAACCAAGGTGAATTATTTGTATTTTTGATTTATTATTTATAGAATATTAAGATCTTATCAAATTTTAATTTAAAAAAATACTAGGCAAATAGCTACACAAGTGATTTGAATGATCTATTTAATTCCAAATTGTTTGTCAACTTTTTTTAAAACAATTTGAAAAACATCAAATTGATTACATATATTTATTAGTTGATTTTGTAACAATAACAAGTTATATTTGAATGTATAGCTAGACATAATGCAATAGTACATATTACATATTCTATTCAATGAAACTTTTATCAATTAAATTTCCTTGTGTGACAAATTAAAACTTCTTTCAAGAATACATTCATACATAACTAAAAATAATTCTAACAAAATTCCTCAAATTCTTCATGTATAAATCTCATTCAATCATATAAAAAATAATAAAAATCTTAAAACTTAATTTAAACTTCTTACTTTAAAATCTTTCTAATCAACAACCAAAATAATAACACCACTGCAGCTTACATCATTCCTCTACTCCACATTAAAAAATAACACAAAATATCCTAAACAAAAGTTAGTGAAAGGCTTGTAGTGAAGAAGTCTTAAATAGCACAAACATGCAAATATAGAAATATTAAAGGGGATACAATGTCAAAGAGGGGAGGGGGGGGGGGGGCAAGGTTGGTGTGGTCATGGGGAACGACGTGGCACACCGTGAGTGGAACCATCCCAGCCCTGCCCACCGCAATTACACTGCAAAAACAACACAAGAACAATGCAAAAAGCAATGGAATGGTGGTAGAGAGAGTGTCATTCCACATGGTGTAGAAGAAGAAGAAGAAGCAACAGAAGAAGAGGAAGAAAAAAGAGGAAGGGGGAGGAGAATCTTCCAGTTGTGGGGTTGAACTAAACTGCACTGAAGTGAAGAGAAGACAAGACCAGCCCACCAGAAACCACTTTTGCTATTCAACCTTGCAGGGCCAAAGGACCTTGTCCTCCTCCTCCTCCTCCTCCTCCTCGTCGTCGTTGTGGTCATCGTGGGGGTCGTCTTCGAAATGGGGTGGTGGTGGTGGTGGAACAGTGCAGGCTCGGCATCAAAGGAACACGGAAACATGAGACGGCATTAGTAATCCGTGCGAGAGAGAGTGAGCGGGGGATGGAGGGCTGTAGGTTGAAGATGTTGACTCACGATCTCATGGAGGGCAGCCTGGTTGACTAGGCCGCCTTGCCCTCGGTGGGTCGAGATGATGATGATGATCATCATCACACTTAACTGGTGACAACCTCTGCTCACAACCCCCTTCTCTCTCTCTCTCTGTCTTTTCTTTACTGTTTTCTTTCCAAAGCAGTAACTGTTTTGTTTTTTTGTTTTTTTAAGCTTTTTGTTTCATCCCCAGTGGAAGAATTAAATTTAGAAGGTGTAGATGGAGAGGCTTTAAATCCACTTGGGGGAGGGTGGTTTTGTTGGGAATTAACCATCGGGCTAGAATAGAGAGGAATATGATTACGTTTAGCCCGGACCCACTGGGCGAGAGTGAGCAGTATCCCGAGTTGTCTCGGTGGAGAGCACTAGGGGGCGTCACTATAATTGATGCCGCATGGCTCTATAATTATGCTGCAGGTGCGGAGAGTTGGAATTTGAGGACATACAGAGCAAGCTCATGGCAAGTAGATACAGCGGTTCTTGCTAATATTGGAAGGCGTGCAGAGTTCGCGGGCAGCGGCCAAACTACAGTTACGGAAGTTGATCTCCCAGTGAGGAATGGCTGGAAGGTGGAGATGGTAGGAGATGAATGACGATGCAGGTTTTCGGCGAGGGCATCTTGCTGAGCTTGGTTCCTACTTGACTGAGTTCAGTTCGTTACAATGACATCCCGGATGATACCTGCCCTCCATCGATGGAGGATGCTAGCAGCGAAGCAGATAGTCTCCGAATAGAGTCAGCAGTGGGGCCGAAGTCACGAAAGAGTGACCTCCCTGCAGTTGCGCACCTGCCACTGGTTTTAAAAAGTTTACTGGGCAAGGGAAAGGCGTGCCAAAATAAGCCAAAATGGGGTAGAATACTGGGACGAAGCAAGCCACATCTGAGGGTAGATATGCTTTATTTAGCGCACAGTCCATCGCATGGAGATGGTAAGCCTATCACAGATTAAAGAGAAGCGAGAAAAGCGCAAGTAATTGAGGACTTTCCTTCCCCTTGCTTTGATCTGGAGCCACGCCTCCTGGCCCTTGCTCGCTTGGCCTCAGCGTCGCTAGGGGCTACCATTCTCACATCTCCTTTTTTTCTAGCATTCACATCTCGCTCTTGTGTCTCTCCGACTCGTCTCTCTCCTCTCTCCCTCGCCGCGTGCTGTTGTTTGGTCTGTCTGTGAGCTTTTAGGTATGAGGATTCGCAAGCGGAGTCAGTCGGTGGCTCCAGTCACTACACCACCGCAGCCCATCTCCTACAAGTATCAGACGTCTCCGGGAGATGGGGTCATGCGAGGTTCTGGGGGCAAGAGCGCAGTTGCATCGCCTGCCGCTGTATGCAGCAACATACAGGGGAATCGACTCCTGGATGACGATGGCTCGCCTCTGGCATCGCCCCATTCCAGCTCCGACGTCTACGCAGAGCCGCCGGTGAGACATGAGAATCTTTGCAGAGGGTTGTATGAGGGGATAAGTACAGCGACACCACATGGGGGGAGGGGGGGTCTGCAATTCGGTCAACGGGACCGGGTGATTCATTCTGCAGTCTGGTAGAGTGCGTTTAGATCTAATCTGTCTGTGCGATGCGCGCATGACTTGGGAATCATGTTCTCGGTTTCGGCTTTCCTGCAGCTGTACCACTGCATGCGGTGGATTTTAGTTCGCTGTATGTGGGTCGGCGAGGGGGCTCTTCTGCCCGGGGACTGTTGGTGATGGAGAGTGCTCAGTGGTTGGCTGTAGTCGAGGTTGGCACTTCTGGATTCTTCGCTTTCGGTTCCATGAGTTTTGCGGCTCAGGTACAACAAGATATCCTGCAGTGATCCCGAATTGGTCGCAGTTGTCGATGGGATCTGGAGGGTTTGCGGGTCTGAGAAGTGGACGTCTTAGTACTTTGGGGTTCGAGTTACGCTGCTGTATGATTCCTCCCGAAAGTCACTTATCCATGATGGGATACTACAGACAACTTCAATGAGGGTGTGTTTATCCAGTTAGTTCGAGTGCAGTTTGGACCTCTCGTACACAGAAGTGGCGGACCTTTCCTAGGTTTTGTACTCCTGCACTTTGGTTTCTCAGTCGGCGTTTTTGTTTGCGCATGAGCAGGTATTAGAGAACCATCGACTCTCGGATGCGAACGTGAAGAGCACTGACAGCGATGGAGATCTATCTGGTCCAGTAGATGACGGTGTCACCGACAAAGTCCGCCCGAACCAATCACCCACCAAGAGGCGAAAGATTGAGCACGAAACTAAACCCGTCTTTGAGGTATTTCCTCCGCTGCTGGGGTTTTCGTTTGGTCCACACACATGCAGTTGTCACTCTTGCAAATATTGTAACTTCTCTACAGTCTTCGCTCAAGATTCTGGGCACTCAACGCCCAAGTTCACAGCGGCGAGAAACTTGGGGGGGCAGCTGTATGATCTCGAATTTGAGCTATACGGGCTACACCTTCTCATTTAGGAACCAGGTTGCGTAGACGCTGTCCCCCGCACTTAGTGGCGCCGAAACACAGCATTCCTTCGGCGGGGGGTAACCGCAGTCTCACAGTAGCCGGTGTAATGTAGTCTCCTACTTCTCATGAGTACTTTCTTGGGAGGGGAATTTGCAATTTTCCAGTAGCACAGGTGTGCGATTTGGGCAACCTCAGCGCGCTGTTGTCAAGCTTTAGTCGGCTTCAGTCCCTGGTTTGCGCAGCCTTTTTTTTTCCAGCGACCTGAAATCTTCAGTGAATCTCACAGTGCTTCATTCATAGTGTGCAGGAAACCTTCACAAGTGATTTGGAACTGGTCCTACTAGAGTGGCGCCTTCTCTTCTTTGCGGCCAGGGTTTCACAGACCTATCTGCTAATAATGGGGTTGTCGTAGCACGAGTGCTAAGCGTTCGAGGTTAGGGTTTCTAGTACAGGAATTGTGGAGAAGCTTAGGGCTCCTATAAAGTCGGAGCTGTAGGGTGTGCTGTCAACGTCTCAAGCTCCACCAGCCAGAGACCCTCTCGTCCAGTTGACTGTGCACGGCCCTTATGGCTTCACCGTATAACTATGCAATTTGTTGCTGAGATATCTCCTTGGCTACCTGTAGGTCTTGTAATTGATTCTTTAGCATCCACTGTAGGTGATCAACTATGTGGGGCCTCTCTGGGTATGAAAAGTCATGATTTCGAAGGTCCGCTTCATCCAGCCGCATTGAACTTTCCAAAACCTGTAGTGTCTGGGACCCTGGGTTTTACGCTTACCTTTCATTAGTCTTAACCTAGGGTTCACGCCAGCACCTGTTGAACATTTTTCTGCACTTAATTAGCGAAGAATCGACGCGGGGTTTGAGAATGTGGTGAATGATGCAACTCAAATTAATTGTTGGCTTTGAAATAAGCTATGGTAGCCTTAGATTGACTTGACTGGTGTTGGGCCTTGACAGGGATCTTCTTCCATGACTGCTGCAGAGCTGTTGGTGGTGAATGAGTTGGCCAATGGAGTCCGTCAAAGGTACAGAATCTTTGCTTCACGAGCGTGAGGATCAATTTGAGATCCTCAATTGGATTCTTCGGTTTTATGACGAACAATAGTTGGGCCTACTACTCAATAATTGATTCATGAAAAAAGAACCTTTTGATGAAATTAGAAGCGCAATTCATTTGCAGGTTGGCTGCTTCAGAACATTCTACAACAACTGAGCAAGCGCCAGTAAAATCAGTTCCACAGAAGCTAATAGAGAATCCCAAGGACGCTCTGATTAGTTCCATTTTTTATGTGTTTAACACTTGTGGCGAGAACGGACTCTCAGCCAGCGAGGTAGTGAAGTATATGTTAGATCAACGTCTCCCAGGCCTCAAGGAAGGTGGAGCAAGGCACACTGTGCAAGTAGCTAACGTTCTCCGATCCTCGTCCTCTTTCATCTCATTAGGAGACAAGAAATATCTACTTTGCTCCACGTTAGATGTCAGGACAGACTCAAAGAAGCAAACTGGGGCAACACGGATAGTGCACAAGAGTGCGCCCGCAGGATCAGGGAGCGATGGGAAGGACTCGTCTGAGAATGAAGATGATTCCCTACAGCATGCAGCGAAAGCCAGAAAAGGAAACAACCTGCAGCAGCCCAGCAAATCTACAGCTGCAGACAAGAACCCGCATTCTAACACAAGATCAGGCAAGAAGGTGCAAGCTGAAAAACCCAAGAACATTGTAACACAGGCGACTCCCGTGCAGGAAGAGAGACAAGGTTCGGATGAGGATGCTGCTGAACTGGTGGTGGTGAAGACTACCAGACGGCGGGGGCCTTCTTCCTCGCAGAAAGGCAAAGGTCCTACGCAGTGCAAGCGCTATGACGGTAGGGGATGGCAATGTTCTCGGCTCACTGAGCCTGGTTACTCCTTGTGTGTCCATCATCAAGATTTGATCAACAAACGCGCTGCCAAGCTCAAAGAACAGCAAACCTTGAGTAGATTGATGGAATCCGCGCATCGGAAAGCCAAGAGTCAACCTGCAGCAGAGAGCGCGAAGCTAACTGATTTACAAGAGAATGGAAATTCCAAAGCACCCTCCAGTAGAGATAGAGATGTTAAGGATCATAGCAGCAGCAGGGATAATGAGAGGGATATTAGAGAAAGCTCTTCTGGAGCTCCAGTCCAGAAACGAAAGATGCTCTCTCTATTAGCAATCAAGTAGCCAAAGCCTTGTACAAACTTCGAGCGACAATTTTTAGCTTACAACCTGTGTAGTGCTTATTAGCACTGGATTTTGTTTTATTTTTATTTTTAAAGAACACTTACCAGTACACGTTGCTTTGTGTCTGTTCACAAGGGCTCTTTTGTTTGCCTGCACATGATGGAGTCACAGGCTTACGCAAGCACTTCTGCATGCCATGCAATCATGGGGCAGTTTCTGTGGGTTTAGTTGTTTCCTGAAGTATTCTTGGCATTTCGAATTTTCCTAGAAGACATTCAGAATCGCATAAATTTAAGGAACTTCCTGATGATTCTCATGACGCTGTTGATTGATGTGGAGGCGAATGGTGAAACACCAAGTTGGTGTTGCTTGTGGTGTGAGTTTAGCCACTTCTACAATTCAGGAAATTATCTTCAACGCGCTTAGATGTTTACTTAGGAATCCTAGCGATGCTTCTGGGCCTTATCAACTTGCATCTTGTTATCATCAACAACTCTGGTCTTGTCAAACCTTTTGTCTTTATTATATATTTTATAATTATTTGGAATGCTCGTGTCGTGAATGTCGACCTTAAGGACGTCACGTTTCGGATACTGACTTCAGTTTCAACGCACTTTATTGGGCAGCAAAATGACAAGCAGGGAGGCATTTTGCTGTTCTTTAACAGTGCGCAGAGCGGAAAGCCTATAGTCTATGGAGGAGCTGGTGACTGGTCAGGTGGATTCTTCAACCTGCCCTAAATCCCATTTTCAAATCGGTATTCTGCGACCGAACCTTATGACGGCGACACCGCCGAATTGCCTCAAACGTCTGCAGATCACTACTTTAACATCAAACTTTAGATATTGACATTCGGAATTGCAAGGTGATCTCACATCGAGCCTGCTGATAAATTCGTGACGGGGGTATCCCGTCATGGGTCTCATCGAACCATCAGACAGTTCGAACTCCGCCACTGGCCGGCTAGTTCTGATCAAATGGCTGACTGTTCGCTGCGCGACACTACAACGTGCGGCGTGTGCCATGTTCGCGAGCAGAAATCTTGTTGAGGTCACGTCATATGATTGTCCTCTACATGGAATCCTCTGTGATAAACCCTTCTTGTAGGACAAACCCATGATGTGACAGTCCCAGATGTAGTTCTCCACGGTTGTCCGCAGCTGTCACTTGCCCCATTCATGCTGAGTATCACAATTACGACTCGATCATTGTCATTATAGCTGTTTGCTATGGTCCAATTTCAAACCGTGCTTACCAGATGGTTGACAGAAACTTCACCACAACTATTACCAACAACCATGTGAGATGATTCTCTATCACCCGGAAAACTGCACCCATCTGGCAACATCACAGATATGGTAGAGTGACGCGGTCGGAGTCTACGACGGCACCCGTATGTCCGAGCACGAGCCCTCTTCATGTCAAGGCGTCGGATAGTGTCCACCTGGTGATCAAAGTGTCACATCACCGCCGTAAACCTCCCGAGAACCCACGATTTGAACAGAATTTTACAGGTAAACGTGGAGGCGGAGCGGTAGTAAGAAACTAGCCCAGCCATCTGTTCAACAGGGTCATAAATTCAAAGGCCTTTTGATATGTATCTCCAGCACGATTTGCGCCTGCGGAGACAAGGCACCAAGTTGCAGGTGCGGAAGCATCCGCTGTCCGCTGATGCGAAGCTGCTCACTGCTGCCCCCCGTGGTTGACTTGGGGCTATTTTTATCCCTTTGATGAGCCCACTTGGAACCCACCATGTGGAAAAGTCCAATTCCAGCTCCTGCGACCCCACCACACGAGCCTCCCTGCCAGGCACATTGCGCATCCTATCGCCGCGTGGCATGCAGGTTTTTGCTTTCTTCTTCAAAACTGCAGCGTAACAACGACCATTTTACATACAGCGCCATGGAAATATTCACGCCCTGGGTCCGAACTTGCCCACCAGCACAAAAGGCAAGAATATTCATCGAAATTTAGACCGCAGTTTTGCTTTTCTTTTTGTGTAATGATCTCGGACAATAAGATATGATCATAAGATGATAGCTAGTTGTGTAAATATACACCCACCTGTAGTTGGTTGTCATACATACAGTCCCCATGTATATAAGTTGTGCAGACAACTTGTTGCTTCAACATCTGAAGGATTTGAGCTTGACAACATCTTCCTTTTATTGGCAGTCGCTCCTGATTTCTAGGCTAATAATTCAGATCTAGTGACCAGCAAAAGCGGTCTGCCCTGGTGAGCTTCCAGAGATATAGGCCGTTTCATGAGAGGTGATGACTGTATGCCTTTCTCGAGGATTGACATCGCACTGTATGCCACTCACCCAGTCCTCATGCACCTAATTAAATGGACGTTCTGGACTCTTTGTTGCATTTGGCCACAAATGATAAGAAAACACTGGATCCCTTATTCCGAATTATTTCCATGCTTAAGTTAAGATGTTTATTTAGTTTGATTTCTTGTGTAATTGTTCATGATGATTAGTTTGAAGTAGTTTTCTAGAAAGCTTTGACAAGACTAGTGGTGTGAATGGAGGTTGTGTAGAAAACATTTCATCATTTTGGAATGGATTGATGATGTAGGCGCACCTAACTAATTGGATCATTGGACTAATCAAAGCTTAACGAATGATTTTTTCCCACATCTTTACACTATGTGCACTCACTTCGTCATCCAACCTGCATTGACCAGGAGAAATCCTCATGGGTAGGAATTTTTTTATCCGTAATATTTCCTAAATTATCCATTCACAGTATCAGGGTTTCTTTACAAACATGTTCACAGTATCAGGGTTTCCTTACAAACATGTTCACAGTATATATTTCAACAATGAATAACTCAACATCCACATTATCTATATATATATATATATATATATATTTGTCCCCTTTTTCACTTTTAAATTCTCAATCCATATCATTCTTTTGTTACATTATGAAGTTATACCATGCACATCAATTTGAATAAAACTCAAGTCAAATCCTTGAAATTTTTCGGATGTAAATGTCGAAAATTAGATGAGGATACATTATTTTAGAAATGTGTTTCTGTTTATGGGAGGAATATGAGGATTTCCTTACAAACTTCGTAAACGTCACGATACTTTCTCCACAAGCGTCGTATGTACACAACGTTGGACCGCACTACCTGTCATGTTCGGCCACATGGGAACGCTGAGAATCGCATATGAACAGTGGTTTTGGATTTTTCCAATCGGGTAGGAGTAGAAAAAAGCGTGCTATAATATGGGGAAAAAGTTTTTCCCCGCTGTAGTGCTTTTGGCATTCATGCGATTTCTTTGAACCCGTAGCGACGAGCACATTAACTCGGGAAACAGCCCCGCAATGGGGCTGTAGCGCTATTTATACCATCCACTTGGAATCTTCAATCTGTCCAGTTGCACATGACGTGACTCCCAATGCAAACGCCAGCTCTTCCTCGCCCAAATATGGTCCAGGAACCGTGTGAGGAGTGGGAGGGATGCTTTGTTGAAGATAATCTCAATTCCCCTTCTGTTTTTTCCTTCCAGTTTCTTAAAGTGAGAAATTCAATGCCTGCTGGGGTAGGCCAGTCTCGCAGTCTCTTCGTCTGTGGTTTCCCAGAGTTGCATATTAAATTCATGACCACGCATCATTGCAGCGTTTGGTTCCGCTATGCGTAGTCACACTGCAGCTTCTCCTTTTCTTCGTCGAACTCAGTGTGGCGTTCATCGCATCGCCGTGCTCTAGAATTGTTTGCTCGTTGCAACGCCTGCAGGATTGTAGGATGCCCATGAATGGGTCGTGAGCTTTCACTGCGGATCGAACTCGTTCCGCTCTCTGGTTCGTGGTACACACAAACAGCTGATTTTTATTCTTACATTTCGATGATCTCTGACGGTAGCCATCGACTTTGAGGCACAGCTTTGTACTCGTTACTTGTGAAATCAGAATGACAGCATCCGTGGAGTTTTAATGAGAGACTAGAGACCTCGATTCATCTTCACCGAAAACCACGAAACGCAAAGTGCGACACACGCATGAGACACATGCGAACAAGAGTGGCTTGGATCCAAAAATTTTAAAAAAATACTAGATTAGAGAGGTTCAAATCTGTCATTTCTATGATCACCTGGTGCTAATCTGAGCTACTAGGTCGCACAGGCGAACACCGGTGCACGCCTATATGATATGAAAGCTTGATTCGTGCCCTGCAAAACAGATCCAAAGCTTCCGATGGAACGAATCTGAGCACTCAAAAGTTGCCAGTCAGTCACGTATTTTAACAGATTTTCTCTGCAAAAAACCAACTCAGACACGATCCTGTGACTTGTCTTACGAACAACGGTGTGAGTGATTGAGAAATGTTTCATGGCCAAGTGATGAAGCAAGTTACTGCAATCAC
Source organism: Physcomitrellopsis africana (assembly GCA_036785485.1). Lineage (NCBI taxonomy): Eukaryota > Viridiplantae > Streptophyta > Bryopsida > Funariales > Funariaceae > Physcomitrellopsis > Physcomitrellopsis africana. The sequence goes on along the minus strand of JAWRVF010000217.1, from coordinate 182,309 downwards.
AAGGTAGAGGGTGTGGAGGTTACTGAAGAAGTAGCTTCTTACACATATGCAGCACATCTTGCAAGAAAGCTCCACACTCATATTCTCCTCATTCTGTAGCATTTGATCTGCTCACAGATCATACAATATGTTTGCATGTTTAATGAATTCTCAAAGCCCCATTTCAACTCCTCTTCTTGTGAGACTTTGTGTAGCAGATCACACACAATAGCAATACTCAGAGTTTTGTTCAACTTTCGGACAACAATGTTGTTTTGGATTTTGATCCATTTTGGATGATTAGAAGCAAAAGTAATTTGCAGAATGTGGCTGAGAATTTGCAGCAATATACAACTTTAGTTGACATCAACATATTGGCGATTAATTTGATTTGCATAAAGTATTATTTTGTTAAATTTCAGGATGACTGTAAGTTTAATATAGTTCACTGTAGATAATTAGTTTAATCTAATTTATGTGGTTTTGAGATACTTGGAAATTTTTCCATTGAAAACAAAAAATTTGATGCATAAAATAAAATGAATGAATCTGTTTTATTATTTTTCTGTCGAAATATTTCATTAAAATGATATCCTGTCATAAAATTATGCTTTACTTTCTTTTTTCTTTTTGTAGTTTTTTAAAAAAATTGTAATTAATTTGAAAAACCTAATTAGAATTGTTTTTTTAAATTACACAAATTAACCTAGATAATTATGTTTATTTAAAATAGGAATATAAATTAATTAAATTTGATACAAAATATAATCTAGATTATATTTTTCAAGAAGTCAATATAATTTATGCTTCTTTATTCTAATTGTAATAAAATTGTTACTTGCTTGCTTTTGGAAATAACATGTTAAGATAATGGGACATTAAATAATTCTAGAGAGGTGAAAATTAATTGTTATAAGGGGTTTGTTCTTTGAAATAACATCACAACAACAAAATTATATTAAAAGAGCACCATATATCTCCTACAAAGTGCACATCACAATACAATTAAAATCCATGAGATATAGATTTGGTATTAGATTCTTGGTATTAGATTTGGATGTTGGGTCTCTCTCTACCTTTATGATTCTTTATGATTTATTGAGATACTTAAATGAGACAAAAATTGACTAACAACTCTAGTGAAACTTATAAATGAACACATGAAAAAATGGATGGCAATTTAGGTGTATGGACAAACAAATACCTTATATATATATATATATATATATAATTTGTTTCATATATTTATAGTATTAAATATTTTATTTGATAATTATTTTAACTCTTTTAATAATAAGAGATTAATTTTGTTACCTACTCTTATCAATTATTGGTTTTCTAATATTTGTAAAAATTGGTGTATTTCAGTATGTAACTGGTCTTTTATAATGTGTTTTGATATAATTCTAGGATTATTACTTTTTATAGGATATGTTTAAATGTTTGGTAGAACAATTATTTGAATATTTTGAATAATTCTGAAAAACAAAAATAAAAATTATATTAGATTCTATAAGTAGTCAATATTTTTTGGCCAACATTCACTGATGCATAAAGTAATCTAATTCGGCACAATCTCTCTCTAATATCCACAATATTAGTTTTCAATTAGTTACTCATGTATTGGAGCATTTACAAAATTTAAGTGGCAAGATCAATAGAGCAGATACAAATCAGAGAAAAAAATCTACTTCCAGCACTAAACAATATTGGTGAAATTAAAAAATCCACAACAAAAATAAATAAAAAATTCCATTTATGAGATATGCCTGTTAACTAAATCTTGTCCTAGTTACATATGTAATTATAGAAAATAACATTATGGGATTCTGCAATCCTATATATTGCAAAGATTTTATCTTCTTAGTTAATAAACATGGAAATTGTATGTTTATTTTATATAGTTTCATTCTTAATAATTATACACTTGATATATAATAATTTAAAAAAAAAAAAAAAAAACATTTTTAGGGAGTATGGTTGTATTGTTGCAATTACAATTATCTTTTCAAATTTTTTTAAAATAAACAATTTTTTTTAGCTTTGATTCATTTTCTTAATTATTTATTTATTTGTGCTATTGCCTTTTCTAGAGATGATTTTAATTGATTCATTTAGTAAATTATGAGTTCCTTGCAATCACCTATTTTTTTCTCTGTTTGTTGATTTTGTAACCATTTACATTTATTACGTCAAAAACAATAACATGCATGCTCTCACATAATGATGTATTATCCTTTCATATTTAGTGCTCTTGATGTTGAAAATTTCTATAATAGAATACCTAAGACCCAAGTGTAAAGTCAAATGTTTTATAAAATTTTATTTCAGAATGAGTTTCATTTTTTGATATTTCATGCCTATTACTTAGGAATTTTTTTCAAAGTAATAAAAATTTTTCAAAAACTCTTAGTGGTATTTGTTGTGAATACAGAAATAAGTAATATTAATAATAATTCATTTAGTCAAAATCAACGGTGGTTGCAATTCCATTTTTAAATTACTATTTTAAATGCTTGATTTATAATAATTAAAAATTGCAAAAAAGCTTTATAATCTTTTCTTATCTAAGTTACATAATTTGTATTGTAGGTAGCAAAGCTTAATTGCAGACCTTAGCTACATGAATTTAATATATTCTCTTGTATTACTTTGCAAAAGTATAAAAAGTTGTATTGTTCTTTAGAAATTTTCTATATAGTTTTTTTCATAAGCTTTTGTATTTAATTGAATTGATATTTATTAAGATATGTATATTTCTTAATTTTATTGTATACAATATAGGAATAATTTTTTATTTTATTGTATATCATATAAGTATAATTTTTTCAATGTTGAAACTTGTTCAAAACCTTACAAATGTTTCATGTCTTTTTAAAAAAGTATTTCAAACTGGCAACCTGGACTTGGAAAGCTTGAAAGGTTGAAAGTGTAAAAATCAGTAGCTTCTACTTTTTCAGAAAGCCATGAATTACCTGATTAGAAGGCACAAACTATGACTCTTGAATTTTCCTAAATACTTAAAGTAAAAATCAAAAATAACTTAAGTATTATATTAAAAAGATTGACTTATCTCTTAACAAATCACAACAAAAATGAAAGCTAAAAGTAGAATCAGTACAAGCAATAAATATTTATAAAAAAACGGAATGTTTTAAAATTAAAATCATGTTGAAAAACATATGGTAAAAAATACCATTTATCATCCAAAATAAATGTAAATGATAGTCTGTTTGGACAAAGAAGTATTTTTGGAAATTTTCAAGTATTAGTATTCAAAAAACGAGAGAAAAGAGGGGGAAAGAGGTAGCCATTAAATTTTTGCAAAGAGAAATATTAAATCATAAAACAAAATAAAAATAGAAAAAAGTAATAGTTTGGTGCATGCAAGGATTCCAGGAATCTCAACATTCTAAAAGTGCCTTGGTATTGTTAAGTATTTGATTAAAAACATTTTAAATTATTATTGGTTTAAAAAAACTCTTAAAATAAGGTTCAAACTAGATTGGAACCTACTAAGACTTCCTAAAACTTGTTGCATTATGTGGCAAACTCTGTAGAAACATTCTTGTGATATGGTATTAATTTGTAAGTATTAAGTTGATAACAAAGACAACGACAATATAAAAAATTACATTACAAAATTTAAGGGCAGATTTATTTTCTTCTTAATTGTAACAAACAAACAAACAAAAAATAAAATAAAATAAATTGGAAGGAATACATTTAATAATTACTAAAAATACTTGCACAAAAATCTTTTGGAGAGACATATCTCAAAACAGAAAAAATGTTTGTTTGTTTGTTTGTTTGTTTTTTTGTTTTTTTGTTTTTTTTACATTACTTCATTTTGTGTTTTTTTATCTATATATATTTTTTTATTTTAGTAAAATTAGAGTAGATTCAGCCATAACACATTGATAAGATCTTTAAGTTATATTAGTACAAATATAAAAAATATTCTATCTATAATAAGGGTTTTTTTTCTTTTTTTGTAAAAAGAGTTATGATTTGACTCTTAAGTGCTTAAATTTTAAAAAAAGTGAGAAAGATTTTGACTTGGGGATAAGATTATAAATAAAGATGCAATGTGTTTGAGTAATACAAAGTTTCCAACTATTAATTTGTATATATTATAATTTTTAAACATACATAATAAGATTTTTAGGGAAGATCTTCAAGAAAACTATTCTTTCTTTTTTGTCAAAAAAAACTAAACATATTGATACCTTTAAAACTTTTAAAGACACAAAATATATGGAAAAAAAATAAGAAAATATATTTAACCTAAATTATATTCTTCTTAACTAATTTTATAAATGGTGGCACAAAATATATAATAAATAAAAATATTCCTATAACAATATTTTATTTTAATGAAAAAGAGATTTAAAAAATATGTTATTTGCAATGCTTATATATATAGTTTATTTTGAGTGCATATTATCAAATTTTGTATAAAAAAAAATACAATATAAAAAAATTTCAATTAGAAAAAATATCATATTATTTTATCTTAGTTATATGAATAGATAGAAGAGGTCCAATTTTATCTTTGGATAATGAAGGAGGATATTTTATAATAATAAAATTCCCTTAAAACAAAGAAGCTAAGGAAAACACCAAACCACCCACATTTATTATTTAATTAGGAAAAAAAAATAATTTTTTAAATTTAATTTTTAAATAGTTAATTTTGTAAAACAATAATTATTTCAAAAGAATGAACATTAACATCACTATCAAAGACTTGATTAGAAGTAATGCCAAAGCTCAGTATTTTTAATAAATAGATGCAATATATTTGAGTTTCTTATTGCAAAAAGATCCAAACAGAAAATAGGAGGTTAACAAGTATATAATTTGAATGCATAAAACATGTAAAAAGAAGATATTTAGTTAAACTATTTTTTAAAAAAGGTATATATATATATATATATATATATAAAATCTTTAAAGAAGAATTAATTTTACAATTAAATAGTAGACCTGATAATTATTTGAAAATTTAATACCCACTCAAAAACCAAACTTGCAAATATTAACTTGAAAATCTTATTAGGATGTGTTTAAGAAGAAAAGCTCAAAAGTAATATGAATTGTTATGTCACTACAAGTAAATTATTATAAGAAGAATTTTAATTTTTCTGAAATTCAGAATTAGTTAAAATAATTTTTAAATTGTCAAATTTAAAACTTAGTAGTTTTACTATATATATATATATATATATATATATATATCAAAAAATATATAAATTTTTTAAAGATAATAAGTAGGTTTATCTTTGATAAAATGTTTTTTTTTTTTTAAATATTTATTTTTAATTACGAATTTTAAAATTAAAGGTAAAAAATCACTTTCATTTAAAATCTATAATTTTCAGATTATAAAATAAAGACATTAAAAAAATTATCACTTATATTATTTTAAAAAAATTTCAATTTTCTTTACTTTGATAAGTTTTTTGGAATTAAAGAGACATTTTAAAATTGCTTAAAACACTTAAATATTTTCCAAGCAGATTACATAAAAGTAAATTTTAATATCAATCTTATATATATCATAAAATATCAAATAAGCCCAAGAAAACATATACAGTTTAGAAAATAGAATTTATGCCAGGTATTACAAGATATGATTCACATAAATTTTTAATGATTCTATATGGATTGTATAGTACTCTATCAATATTAATAACTTTTACAATTGTCAACTCTAAAAAGAAAAAGAAAAGAAAAGAAAAAAAGAAGCTTGTAATTTATAAAATTTAAGATATTCTAATATTTATATTTGTCATAAAAGTAATTCAAAAGACATATATGCACTATTTCAAATTATACATAAAAAAATCATAAACATAAATTAGATGTAAATCAGAAATAATGATATTCATGGATTAGATTTAGAATCAAGTTCATTAAAAGTATCATCTCAATAATGATAAATTAAAAATATAATAAAAAATAATCAACTATTTGGCCTAAAAAGTTCTTAAATTTTTAATTTGTTCAACGTTCACAATAAAAATTAATCTTATCAATTTTTTAAATAAAATTTCAGAACGCATTATTCTTGAATGTTTATAAAAAAAAGTTTGTTCTTTAAATTATGCTTATTGTGCTTTTTTGATTTTTTCTTATCAATATATTGTTCTTTAAATTATTAATTAATGATAATCACAATAAATTCTAATTTTTTCTTCTTTATTTATATTGAATATTAGTTTATTTTGATCAAACATTTTAAAAATGAACTTGAATTTATTAACATTTTAGTCATATCCATGATCCTAGTCATTATTTTACCTACCATAATAATTTAATAAAAAATTAGTTATCTCTCTTTTTATAAATATTTTAACTTATAAAAAAATCTATATAATTATCAAAGTAGTAATAATATAATTTTATCAATATTTATTAATCAAATATTAAAGATAGTTATAATAATTTAATTTTACTATACTTGTTAATATATTATGTTAATATGTTTTAAAATCTTCTCAAAAAAATTACAACCATGTCTTTTGTTACAAAATACCTCATATATTTTATTTTATCTTTAATATGATTTTTAACAAAAAAAATTAAAATTTTTTTATAAATTAATTTCTAATTATTATTTTTAGTTGTTATTTCTAAAAAAAGATGACTTAAAATTAATCTACAATCTTTACATCATTAATCCAACTAAAATTTCTATATCAATGAATATTAGTGATTTTTCTTTTTTTAAAAAAAATTAACTTTTAATATTCACTTTAAGGAACATATGCTTCTTTGTACTACTTTTTAATGTATAAGATTAATTTTTTGCATAAATTAATTTACAATATTCAGAAATATACAAGATAGTCACTAATTCATATTATTACATAGATTAAATATTATATTTTTTAATATAAATACCTTCCATTTAAATTTATAAATGTCACGGACATAAGATTTATTCCAATAATTACCTAATTAATATAAACCAATAGAAGTAGGTAAAATAAGTTGATTTGATAATATCTAATAGAAAAGCTTCCTAGAAGCTTCATAGACATGGAATCACCTTTATACATGTCTATAGGTGATTGATAGGTTAGAAACTTGGTCAACAAGCTTGCCACATGGCGCACATGTTGGTAGCTTGCAGAACAAGCCAAGTATGTGGCGCACATGTGGGAAACTTGTCATACAAGTTTGACACATGTCTTGCAAATTAGACATGTATAAGTGGTTCTATAGAATACCACCACATAGTTCTTAGTTAGATAGTATTTATAGAGGCAAGAGTGAAGCCTTCTTCACTCTTGTCAACTCCTTTCTTACTTCTAGTCCAGATTCAAGAGTCTATAGTTTTCTTGTCTAGTAGCAATAGCCATTCTAGTTTCTTTTAGTATACATACTTCCTTACTTTTATTTTTTTATTCTTCTTAATAGAAGTTTAATATGTTTATTTGCTTTCATCGAGTTCTTGCCCTTGACAATGAATAGATAAATAACTCTTTTAAAATTTTTATAAAATTGATCTTGATACTAAATATGAGACTAATAAAATTTTATTCTTAAATTATATAACAAAATTATACAAAAATAAGTAGAAATAGATTATATACATAATATCTTGTTATAAGACATTTTAGAAGTTTTTTAGAATAAAATTTTATACACAAGTATATTTAGATGTAACACTTCACCATAAAAATAAAAATAAAAACTTAGAAATTACTTTAAACTAGGAAGTTGTTATAAAAGTGCTCCAAAACTTAGATAATTGTTTGATAATCTTTATGATCCTTATAAAGCTTTGATATGGCTTTTTTATTAGCTAAGATATATAAAAGCAAAAATAAGGCTATCTTTAGCTATATCAATATACTTTTAATATATTAGAGTACATTCAAAGTTTCTTTGTATTTTGATATTTGGATATATTTAATATAAAAATATTTTTTTAACCTTTATATATATATATATATATATATATATATGTTAGCAGTCTTTTAAGAAGTTTAAGTAGATTATTATTTTTAATGATTTTACATATCTTATAATTGTAAAATTTAAATTTAATCTTTTGTGACAAAAATAAGGTATTGTTTTCTTTTTAGTAGAAGCATTAAAATGACTTAGTAATAAAAACTTATTCTCTTCTAATTTTTTTCATGATTATTTTTTATTTTTAAAGATTTCTAAAATTTCAAAGATTTATTTAATAAGTATAACTTATATTCAAAATCCAACCAAAAAGATATCTAATTCTAGCATCTCAAGGGATTTTATATCAATATATTAATTAGTAGATTTGTTCTATCTTGATTTTTAGTCTTGAAGTGTAAAAAAATTACAATATAAGAAATATGAAAGTTAACATTAAAAAAGTTTAATAAATTTTTGGTAAAATTCTAATTTTTGTCTTAAGATCAAAATAAAATTTGTGTAGTAAACACTAGGATTTGAATGTTACATTTTTTATTTTTATTTTTTTGATATTATGCTTTCAAAGATTTATAATTTAAATAAGTAGCAATTACAATCAAACAAAATAAAATTGAATTTCCTTATTAATATCTTCACGGTTTACAACATGATTTAAATAAGTTGATACTCAATTAGTTTAATCTTCAGATATTTATTAAAGAAAATGAATTTGTTTTTAAGTCCAATAATTTAAGTATTAAATTTTTCTTCAAAATTCGTATGATTAAGTGTCTAATTGGTAAAACAAAAGAAGTAATAGAAATTTCAAAAAATGAAGCTTTATTTATCATTTATGTAACACTTTATTATTTAAATAAATATTTTGATTAAATTTTAAAGAAATATAAGAATATTAAAAATATTTTTGTAAAATTAATATAATTATTATACATAAGAATTATTTTATAATTATATAAGAATTATTTTATAATTGTACAATTGATCCTTAAGAAAGAAATCAATTGTCATTTGGTCCAATCTATTGTCTATTGATAAATGAGTTGATTACTTTTTAGGAATAAATTTACAAGAATTTTATATATAACTTTTTCAATATTTAAAATACCTTACAAAAGCACCAATCTTTTTTTTTCTTTTTTCTTTTTTCTTTTATTTAAATTAATACATATGTATAAAGATTATAATAATAATAATAATAATAATAATAATTAAAAAAAAAAAAAAAATGAACCACAAAAAATTACCATTGTCTACTTTTGATGTTGATACTACATGACTAACTAATTCAAGTTAATATTTATACTTAGTATATAATTATAAAAATTATTTAATCTAATATGCATTAAAAATAGATATTATTTTAAATTTGGTATAACCATTTGAATACAATGTCATGCTTATTGAATTTACAAATTCTTTGATTATTATTATGTATATTATAAATGATATCTTTTATTAAAAAGAAATTGATATTCAATTTTTGGTATTAAAATTTTATTATAACTATAGAATAAAAAAGAGCATAAATAACCTATATATAAAAAATTATAGATATAAAACTATATGTTAATATAAATAAAATAAGTTTACACAATTCAAGTAAAATTCTTGGAATATTTTATTTTAAATAATAATATTAAATGGATCCTCTAATAGCAAGAACTATTAAAAATTGATTAACTAATAGATAAAAATATAATATAAAATATTTTTAAAGATATATAAACCATTATAAGATTTTAAATTAAATATTTAAATCTTTTAGTTTTGACTCCCTCATTAAATTATAAAGACTAATTAGAATAAAAAAGAAATATTTAAGAAAAAAATATAAGGTTTGAAAATATTTTTTTATTATAAGTATAATTTTACATTGTCTAATTTTTTAAAAGCTAAATTTTACAAAAACATAATATAAAAAGTCTTAGATTTTGTATTAAGTATAATTTTATCACAAAATAATGAATGATTTCTTCTAATTTAATTTATTTTTTATTTAAAAAATAATTTAGTAGCTAAAATCAATTTTAAGATTTTAATATATATTTTAAAATCTTAAAATTATGGATTTATTAGAGATTGGTGTTTTTATCTAAAAGAGGCTTGTAGTTCAATTATGGTCTACAGTAATTACAAGAATATTAATTGTTTCAAGTTAACATATTTCTTGAAATGTTCTCATGCTAGTTGGATTATGTCTTTATTATAGTATTTTTTCAACACTATTATAGAAACAAAAAATTAAATTAAATTAAATTAAATGACTTATATAATTAGTGTTATTTAATATCAAATATAATATATTTTTTAAAATCAAAGCAAGTATGTCCTAAATTTATAAAATCGATATTTTTTTTTTTACTCAAAATATTTTTATAGAGTTTTATTTTTTTTAATTACACCAAAAACTCTTTATTTTTTTTGAAGTCTGATCAAAATCTTATAATAATTCAAGTAAGTTTAAAATAAAATAGTCTCTTTTTTATTCTAAATGATGTTTATATGTTTTAGAAGATCAAAATAAAACTACATATATTTTGTTAGTTGTATAGATTTCTATTACTAGAATATATTGGATTCAACAAGTTTTGGGGGCTAATTTTAAGATTTTTTGGTGGCTCAAATATGCAAAGTAATCAAAGAATTTTTTTCAATCTTGTAGCTTTTATTCTCAAGCAAAGATTCCTTGTCATTAATTTTACAGACTTTTCTAATCATTACCTACTCTAAAACAACCTTAATCACATATTTATATGGGCTATTTAATAATATTTAATAAACACACATGTTGAAAATTTCAATATTAATTCAAAATTGGTAATAATGTATGGTTATTTTGTGGTAATATAAAAACCAACTAACTTTGCAACAAGTTGGATTATTAAAAATCTGGACCATTTTTTAATTACAAACAAATCAATCTACTTATAAATTGGTTACAAGTACTTATATCAATAGAAAATTATCTTAATTTTTACTTTTATTTTTTTTAAACCTTTTAAAAAAATCAATATGTCAAAATAAAAATAAAAATCCAACTTTGTCTAAAGAAAAAACCTAGTACAGAGATAATGACTCTCTGATGTTTAAATTAAATAAATTTATTAATAATTTTATTCTAAATTTTAAATATATTACAAATAAGAATTTAAGATAGTAAAAGTCTTACATTTAAGTAGCACATTAAACCAGAATATTGTGTACATTAGCACTAATATGATATTAATGATCTTATATAGGAGATGTCTAAGAATTTTACAAATATACTATAAATGTTTTGAACTTTTTACCAACATCCATCGAAATTAAAGACTATCCATTGATGATAACAATAAGATGGCAACAAATAAATAAAATTCAAATTAAAAAAAAAAAAAAAAAAAAAAAAAAATCAAGAAAAATATATTTTATAGATAATATGACTTTATGAAATCATCTATTTAAAAGTGGACACTTGAATTTAAGACTATATATAATTGATTATTTACTTGATTATATTTTTAAAATTAATCTATTAATAAAGCTAAAATACTTTTAAATAATTAAATGTCTAAACACACAAATAGGCATTTAAATATTATTAATAATTTTGTAAAAATTATTTTAAGAGTCATGAATTTTATAATTATGATTATTTATACTTTCAAGTATTGTCAATTTTTGTTGATAATTTTATATTTCATATAGATGTTTTTGAAAATATATATACACACAATATTTTATATATATATATATATATATATATATAGAGCTTCTTATCATCAAACATTGCTTCTTCTTTTTCATTTAAGATTATATATGTATATATAATTAATTTGCTTTCTTTGTTCTTTTTTAGCATTGGAAGTTCCTCCATGCGGAAGAGTCTTCAGGAACTCGGCTTCATTTTGGAACTCACATCAGTCCAGCATATAGATTATTCTACATTTGTAATTACATGGTCCCTCTTTGTAGCAAGATATGAATTCTTCCTCGCGAAGGCTCTAAGGTTTAGTGGGAAACAGGCTCTCTGATTGAGCAGAATGGTGGACCTCCTCTTTAAAATGTTTACTAAGTTACCAGATCGACCCCTGGGCTCAGTAACAGTGTTGTTTGTTGAGTCAGGGAGTGGTGATTTGTAAGTTTCAAGAACATGATTCCAATCAATGGTACCAAAGAATCACGGCCTGTTACCGAATTGCGCTTCTAAAACTGCTCCCTGAAGCAAAGAGGATGTCCACGCGTAGCTACGGTAGATTTCTGAGAGAATCGAATCGGTTGGGAATAAAAACAGACTGCAAACCCCTCAATTGCTTTCCAAAAGCATGTAAAGTGACCCAATTGCTGCCTAAGGAACTCAACTCACAAGAAACCAATTTGCGTAGGTATATCCGAGCATTAGGTGCATCCAGTAATAAGGGAACTTACCCTATAATTTATAGCTCTTGAATTTAGTGCAGACTGTTAGAGTGATTTTCCATAAAGCACAAACTGGGCGAAGAGCCCAACACTGCAGAAAAGTCTCGAGAAATCTTTGGCAGGAAAAGGAATAAAATTGCTAATATAGCTACCTAACACTACCTGGTGCTACTTAAATGCTGATTCAAGGCTAGTCAGGTCGCTGAATCTATGTGGGACTCTCTTATACGGTACAATCTTCCTCAACTGAGAGGATGTCGTCAAAACATGTAGGTCAGACGAAGGGTGCAAGCACTAGACATAAAAATATAAGCATACACCCATGGTATCTGTAAGCCTACTCACTGAAGCTATCGCTGGTTGCATTACTAGTCACGGGTGCCTTAGGTGCACTTCCATTGCCAGAAGGAAGCATCCTGAGCTCATCATCTTCAAGAGGAGCGTCTCTCTTCTTCATATTACGCTTGATATATGGATCTACTTCACCACTTTCATCCACTTCACCTATCTTTCTGAACTTGGCTGCTCTATCCTGCAACAGCGTCTCTACATCCATCTTCATCAACTCCTGGTAGGTGCACACAGATATGATTATTAGAAGCGGTTTAAGGGGTTGATTTGATCCACAAGAGACTAATAGAGCATGTAAATATGCAGAACCACAGCGAACTGGATCTTAGAAACGTGAAGACTAAGTAATAACTCTAAGCCAATTAAGACAAAGATTTATCATTGGTAAGAGAAAGATAGAAAGAAGTTTTCAATTAGAATAGGTACATTGATTTACTTACTTTCATATGCTTCATGACCACCGTCTTAATGTTTTTGGAAGTCTGCACAGGATCAGAATGTGCGCCACCTATAGGTTCCTGGGAGAATCAGAATGCAAAATGCATATCAAGGTGATAAGTACAGATAAGTGCACACCTCATCGATACAGCAGAAAATCCAAATCATAATAAAAAATCTCTTCATACATTTGACGAAGATAACAAAGAAACATGTACTGTCAGGCCCCAACTTGATACCCCCTTGATTTCTACCGAAGGATAAGTAAAGCAGCTGAACGTACTGGAATAATCTCATCCACAACATTTAGTTTCACCAACTCATGCGCAGTGATACGCAAAGCTTCCGCGGCCTGAATGCAATGAAAACGAGTTAGAGTTCTATGCAAATAACTTTAAATCTATACACAAGTTCTTATTGTAAAACTAGGCACAATAAAGTCCTCATTAACAGGATAATACAAGCATCATGATATAATACCTTGGGGGCAGCAGCAGCAGTCTTCCAGAGAATAGCAGCACATGCTTCCGGACTACGCCAACCAAAACAGTGTTCAGAATAAGAATGCGAACGGTTTTTCTCATTAAACAAGCTCTGTATGCCAGTACTAATAAACTTTCACCTATGACAACTGGTGGCATTTTCGTAGATCCTACCATACAACAGAGGCATGTCAATCGAAATTTGAACTAGCTGGAGGGCCCCAACAGAGACTGCCATCGGTTGCGAAAGTGTTGAGGATAACATAACCAAGGATAAAAGATCATCAACATGCTCGGAAGCCTCAAGGATGAAAATGGACTTAACACTCGTCAAAGCAGCTAACTTCACCTTGCTACATAGTAGACTGCGTTCTCAAGCATTAACATTCTGTTACCACATCCAATGGCAAGTGCACCTCCAGAGCCACCCTCTCCAATTACGATTGCGATGATGGGCACTTTAATGCCAAACATTTCCCTCAAATTGAAAGCAATGGCTTCTCCCTGCACACGGCTCATAATGAGTAGCTTGCAAACCTTGATAATTGCCTGTCAAAGTGCTAGATCATTATTCCCTCACTGTAAAATTTTTACCAGTCTATAGCCGTCATGCAAAAACAAATATAAAGACAAGGAAATTCCAAATTGCAAGAATAAATTGAACAATGAAGAAGTACATGATCATCTGAGGAACGCTCGGCATACCTGACCAACTTCTTCTGCTTTGATACCAGCATATGCTCCTGGGGTATCAATGAATGTGAGGATAGGAAAACCAAATTTCTCTGCCTGTCGCATAAAGCGCAGAGCTTTCCTATATCTGCAAGGGTGAACAGCTATGTAAAGACATCTGATAGAAAATGAACGATCACGGTACGAAAATGTTGGAGATAAATCAATGTATAAACAGCTTGAACGTTCGCCACCAATACTCTCTCCGAAGTAATACGTACTTCTCAGAAATAACAAAAGCAATAATAACTGAACATCTCTTTTGAATCAAGATACAAAATTATATTGGCAATCTCCGTAATATATGTAAAAGCAAATGAAACCTTACCCGTTTGGCATTGGCATAGCAAAGTTACGGTAGATGTTCTCCTTTGTATTCCGACCTTTCTGGGTACCAATAAACATGAAGCTCATTCCTTCCATAGTCCCAACACCACAGACCATAGCGGGGTCATCAAACCCAGCTCGATCGCCATGGAGTTCCACCCACTGCAATTGGAAGCCACAACTCTTATTTCTGGCACAACTCGAAACTGTATAAATATTTTGCCACATTTTGTAACTAGCAAAAACAGATCGCACACACTGCTCACATCAATCTTCCAACTTTGCAAATTACCTTGTCGGTGATATTTATGACGTGGTCTAGAACAGTTGGTCGGTTAGGATGGCGAGCCACACTAAGGCGCTGCATTGGTGTAAGTTGTCCATAGAGTTCCCTACGCAACTGCTCAGCACGATAATAGGTTGTGAAAAACACATTAGACACCCACCCGGACTGAACATTACCTTATTCACATCAATCTTCTTCTCTTAGAACTTACATTTGATCGACCCGAATCAAGTGAACATTAATCTGAAAGACGCCATAAACCGATGAATAAATGCTATTTTAAAAAAGAAAGCCAAGAACAGAGCATATCGAATCTGGGTGTCACATTCGGTGCTTGACTTCGAACTAAACATCTCGACAAAGTCTTGAAAGGCTGACACATGCGATAGTTATCTTAGAATCCAATATCTAAAGTAGGCATTCTAGGTCTTGCGTGAACATGCTATAATGAAAGTCGCGTATCACAGATGAATAAGTGACCTAAAAGCAGAGCAAACAAATTAGAACCCAACACGCAAGTGCGAAATTAGAATATCAATCAAAATTGTACACACTGTTTACACAAGCTTGATTCTGGTTTAGCTGCTTAGCCGTTGAGTGAAAATGAACATGTCAAGCAAAGGTAATGACTAACCTGGTTATATCTCTCTTCGAGCTCAGCAATTTGATCAGTAAAATCCATGCCTGTCTTATTCGCAAGCTCCCGAACCTATTGTCACATTACAACATAGAAATAGATTAGTTCCGATCCAATGGTCGCGTAATAGGGTGCCATGCAAAGAAATTCAGAAATCAATTAATACGGCAATCCGTGCTTCAGGTACTACGGCCACCACCACATGCACATAACATCTTGCATTGCTAGGCCAGTGCTGAAAATCGCACTGCTCCAAACCCAGACATCATTGACAGTGAAATTTAAAATGGCTACGAAATCATCAAGTGACTGCTTCTAGGAGGATATGGGGCAGTTGAGAGACAGAAAGACGGACCAAAAAGGCAGAGCATCAGAAACACAACTACGTCAAGGAGAGCTCCTCACTTCATCAATCTTGTTCTGGAGGTCCACAATAGGGCTCTCGAAAGGAAGAGTCACAGGCTTCGGCGGATTAGGCAATGGTTTGAAGCGGTTCAGGAATTTCAGAGCCCCATCAGTAATTTCGCCCTGATAGACTTCCCCCATTTTCTCTGGCCATGGGTACTCATGTTCGCCACTCTTCTTCCCCTTCTTCGCTGAGATCACCGCAGATCCCTTGCGCTGGCTCCTCGAAGGACCTCTGCCATTGAAGCTCGTGCCCACTTGGCCTGCACACTGCATAATGCCATTGCTTGCGCTTCTGAGGGCTGTGGCTGCCGTCCCGCCCACGAACTCCATCACTGCAATCCAGGAACTCCACCTGCAGCAGGCCTCGAGCCACAATGATCTGATGCGTACTACCTCTCTCTTCTAAACAGAGTACTAGAGCGAATCCTTTGATGCGGAGATGAGGGTGCTGGAAACGAAATGCCGACGGAGAGCCCAATGCTGCAGAAATTAGGTGATACAAACGAAAGAACGAACGAACGGAGTGAAAAGACGAACGAGGTCAGACAGACGAAGAAGATGGGAGACGAACGCGGCGACACCAACGATGCCAACCCTCCCTCGACTGGACCCTGTTGGCCCCATCTGATGTTTGAGGCTTCAAAGTCCCCTGTATCTGAATATCGACACCCTTCTCTACACCCATACCACTCCTACAAGAGAAAATACGAGATGGGGTACTTGGCTTATATTCACAAAATCACATGATGTGATATTTCTACTTTCATTTCGACACACTGATGCTCTAAAACATAACGCAATGGTTTTAAATGAAGTTGACATGCTGTTGCCCACAGCTTGACAGAAGCTGAAAAAACTTGGTAGAAGCTGTCGGCACCTGTGGTGTAAATCACTAAATGAGAAGCAGCCTATCACAGAGGTGCCGATGATAGGAACCTGGCTTTGCTGTGTACTAATATGTATAACACTTCGACATGTAAAAACATTGAGAAATTTGGTGCTTGTGCAAGACGATATCCAACTCAAAAATGCTAACAGTGTCGGTTATTGTTCATAGTTTATTTTGACACGATGCCAGCCACCCCCAAAAAAAGTTCTTAAGTCTGGTCAAAGAACTCCTAAACAAATAACAGGATTTCAACACTAAGCTGCTCAGTAAAATTACCTCCACCCTTATCTAGCAATTCACACGCAAATGCTGCAGTCCCCCACTGTAACAGATTGGCAATCTCTCAATCTGATCAGAATCAATTGCAGTGCGCTTCAAGCTTGTCGATGAATAGTCAATCTCAGCGAGCTTAGCTATCCAGACTATTTCAGGCACATCTAACCCCTACACAATAGTCGCAGATTGTAATGTCACAAATTCATAGCATTCAACCTTGAGATGATTCGATTCTTGATGGCTTGATTTCCACTCCGCGTTAGACAACTGCTGGTTTGACGTGTATGAAAGTGCGAACGGCTCCCACGTTGGAGCTTTTGGTGCAAATCCTACTTGGCTTTGGCATTTTGTGCAGCCGTCAATAAAAAATGAAACATGGCTCTTTTGTCTCTCTTAACTCGGTTGCCATCTCTTTTTCAGTGTCATCCCATTTGGATGACACACCACTATCTCCGTTACACATAATTAACATCAAATGTATTCGAATAAAGCACCAAATGTAGCATTGGCATATGGCGAGTATCCATGTTTCAGTTAAACCTGTCAATCTATGCTGGTGATTGAGACTTCGTGAGTCCTGTTTAAAATCGGTGAAACTCTGGAAAACAAAGTGTAAGTCAATGTGTATATATATGGATATGTAAATGAAGAAATTTGTTGCAATTCCCTGAAATTCAGGTAAAGGAATACTGTCGGAAATTTCTCTAATAAGGAATCTAATGCTAAGATTTTGAAACAAGTGCTTCTTCCTGATGTTAGGACTTAATGTATGCTTCTAACAAAAGGCTCTAGAGGCTGAAGATATTTTCATGTGTTGGCGATTATTGAGAGCAGCGCCTGTTGCTTGTTAGATTTTAAGGTGACCTCCATAACACTCTCCAACAATACCCTGGAGTGAAGAAAATAAACTCAGAAAGTAAGCACTAGACCATACAACAAAACCAACGGTAGAGTATTCTACAAAAAGATTCAATCGACAACCTCCATAATTAGGTTACCACGATGACATAAGTCACTGATTTGGAAAGCGGTATCCTGCATACTGCTTGAAGTAGGTGACCCTGTGTTAATCAATGCGTGAAGATTGCAGTTTTGCAATATACTAACCATACACTTGCCATAGCTTTTAGATTGCTAAGGGTATTTCAAGGTCACCAGCAGTACCTGAACGAAGGGAGTAATGAGATCCTCAACAACCCTCCACAGTTGAGACTTGGCAGCAACTCTTTTTAGCACACGCATTATCATACAAACTTCCTCCAAGTCGCACGCTATCATTCGTTGAACATACTGTTTAATCAACTCCATACAACATTGAATAACTTTCTGGCTTACTGTTGCAGAACATGCATTTGAAAGCTGAGGGAAAACCGACAGCATTACAACTGAAAACGGTCTGAGTGCACCTGCCATGTGCTCTGCTAGCACGCATAAGTTGCTAAATTCTGCAAAGATTTATTTTTTGAAATTAGCTTAGGAGAAGGTGCACAAAATCGATGTTGGACAACAAATATGTACCGACAGCACTTACTACGCCAGATTCTATGAATTACAGCAGTTCATATTCAAGCCAACCAAAGGCAAAGCTCACATACAGGAAAGCAAAGGCTCTCACCTGCATCTTGGGAATCTTTGAACATTTGGACCCACTTAGGTGGTGAACCAATCCAAAGATTTTCAAGTGAAGTTGATGAACATCTCTCAACGCAGAGCTTTTCCGGTTCACTCACGCGCAATGTCAACTTATCAGGCTTCTTCACCTGCTGTCGCTTATATTCTTGCTCAAGCTCTCTTCGCAAAGACAGCGGGAGCGCAGACATAACTGAGGGATCCAACTGCAGCCACACGAACCAGATCTTGATTACCACATGTCATCGAAATTTCAAATCCCACCTAGAAATCATGGCACGATCAATATAGTAGTACCAATCCATCCGCGAATTTAAACAGCACCTCTCAGTATTCTAAATAATCTCCCACCACTTCATTACCTGTGATGCTGGTGGAAGTGCTACTATTTCGGGGCGTACTGAAGGTGGCCGTGATGATTCTCCTCGTTCAGTCAAGGGCTCCAAAGGTAAAACCCTTTTAATTCCATCTCTGCTTCTGTCCACTCTATTACTTACCTCAGATGTTTTGGTTTTATGCGCACCCTTCATTAGTGCCACTGGAGATAAATGCTTTTCTGCAGGCTTACTGGAGACCACAGGCTGGGCTTCGAGTTCCCCATAAACTTCTCGAATTTCAGCCAGAATTTCAGGCGGAAGTGAAGCTAAAACAGAGGGGTCTAATTCAGAGAGCGGGGGTAAGTTTGTTGGAGGTGGTGCAGCTTTTGTTGAACTACTCCCAACCTGAATGCGATCCTTCGCATCTGGTGCAATGAAATTCCTCAAACCGGATTCCGCAGCTGTGGACACTGGGGATTTAGGGTGATGTTCCAGTGGAAATGACTCAGAGGAATGGCAAGTTAATTTAAATGCGGAATTAAGAAAACCATAAAGATGCTAGAACGACCACAATGATGCATGTGCGTCTCACTTTTTGATACAAATAATTCATGCAGTGAGTACATACTAACTCGATTTCAGTTACTCACCAAGAAGTTGAAACTTTCAATACACAACTGGAAACTTGGCTACCTGAGTTCTTCCTAACCAACTAGATTTATTGATCCAAAAGTTGGACGAAGGTATACCTGCATGTAAGTCATTATTGGCTTGAGCTGATGTATCGAGAGGTAGTTTCGGAACATCTAAAGCTGGAATTTTGACAGGAATCGGTTCCGCAGCCTCTGTGTTGAGTGGCTCGGTGCTACTGTTTATGATTGTCTGATTTCCTGAGTTATGATCCGCAGGAGCACTTTCATCCAGCATTACTTTGATGGTCTCAGGAGCTAACCATGACTTCAGTGCACGCTGTTGGCCTTGTCCACCTGCAATAGATATTTGAATCACAAAATAACTATTACTTCGAACAGAACGACATTTAAAATCCATTGGAAACGGCTAGTATCCGTCAAACTAGAAGTTTACAAAGAAACATCGATGAGAAAAGCCAAGCTGAAAGTATCAGTGCAAGTGCTTTGCACAGCATGTCCAAACATACCCCAAACCTAACGGTAGACTTAATCACGAAGTTATCGTTTGTTATTTTTCTTTAACGTTGGAGTAAGGATGATGAGCATATTGCATGAGCTACTAGTCGGGGATTTTAAATAGCATTTGTAAACCAAACGCACCTTTCAGTGACTGGCCAGAACCAACTGCTTCAAGCCTTGTGACTTGCAAACCTACCCCACGGACATCACGCACATCTGCAGGACACTCAATGTATAAGTCATCCAAAAAACAGACAATTTTCCTATCTGAACTGTGAAGCATGCTGGTAAGTATGAGATCAAAAAACATACCGAATGCAAAAGAGTTGAAAAGTTGTTTTGCCACACGAAGTAGGATCTCCTGAGAATCAGTAGCGTATCCAACCTGAATACATGCATCAGGGATCCAACTCCAAAGGATTAAAGCAAAATAAAAATAAAAATAAAGGACAAAGTTGGTAATGAAGTTGAGGGTATCGTACCGTTTCTGAACGACTGAAGTTGTCACAAACTCCACACCCCATGAATTTGGAAGGTTCCCCAGAGCCTTCTTTCCGTCTCTTCACCTAAACATGAAAATGGACACAATGATGTTAAAAAGGTGACAGTTAAACTACACATTGGATCTACTGCGTGTAAGCAAAGGTGCAGAAGAACTTGCATTAGAACTTGGGACTTAGAATTGGTGTAGGACTGAACACAGGAATAAAGCCCAGCAGTGCATTAAAGTTGATGCAACAAGGTGTGAAGCTACAAGACAGTTAAGAATCGCAGAATTAAAATCTCACTCGAATACCTTCAAGGTAATAGTGCGACCTTTGGCAGCAGCAGTTTGTAAGCGTGTCGCAACCTCTGTGCTTAACGTTACTAAAAAACGATGAGCCTAACCATGGCAAGCCCACATTATTTTCGATAGGTGAAGTGTGGCTTTTCACCACTACATCAGCATCCAACCGTCAAGAAAATCCACTCACATTTTCTTGCAACCTAGTCCACGTACGAACACAAATATATACTTACATCCTCAGGCACAAGAAAACGAACACCCCAGTTAACATCCGCACCGATTGACTTGCGTATCTGCAAGAATGTAGTTTGTGTGTCATTAGAAACTGAACTGAAGTCGAATAGCTCAGACTGTTCAGGTAACAAACACTAATTTCAGGCATTAAATACGATTTGATGGTGCAAAGGATACAGATGTTGTCTTGTGGTAATTATCTAGTTCCAGTATTAAAACATCATTGCAAACATGATGGGTAAAAAAGTAGATGATGTTCCGTTTACAGGTTTGACTGCTGTATATCACATCAATAGTCAGAACTACGTGAAAAAGAGCCCAAAAAAGAAATTCATATCAAATACCAGCATTCCCTGCGACCCCTTTGCACGCATAAATCCTTTGAAAGTTTCGTAAATCAGAGGAATGGGCACGGGTAAAGAACCTGAGCTTGTTGAACTTCACGAATATCAATTCCTCGTGCATAAGACCACAGCATGTCTCCTGTTTTCACACCGAATTCCCTTTGCAAAAAGTCCTGCCTCAAGCTAACAAACTTAATTTCCGCCACATTATAATGCTTCATGTTCACAAGGAGTATGGACATCAGACAGGTCATCTACCTTTGAAACTCTTAGCAGATCAGAGCACTTGTGAAGATTGTGAGATTTTAATTTTTCCTTTAACGTCCATCCAACGCCAGGGAGATCCCCCACGGCGAGCTCATCCATGAATCCCTCTACCTGTGAGGGTGCAATATAGTACAGACCATTGGGCTTAGCCTTTCGTGTGGCCAGACGTGCTAACAACATATTCTTTGAGACACCTGCACTAGCAGTGCACCGGGTTGCATCAAAAATCTGGCTCCTTATCACTGATGCAATTTGGCATGGGTCCCCTTGACCTGTGACGTCCAAAAAGGCCTCATCACAGCTAACAGCCTGCGCAATTGTAGAAAAAAATTTAAACCTTGTAGAAGTGACAACGTAGACATATCAAAAAATTAATTCAAATTTGAAACTCAGACAAAATATTTAAGCCAACCATAAACACCACATTGACCCCTCCAGAACCACCAGTACGTAATCGAAAGATTCAATGAATGTCATGCAGATATCACCCATATTGTACGAAGACGAAGTTATGAGCCTGCCTGTACTCTGCCACAATGGTGATGCAAAATATCGTATACCTTATCAGCTACCTGGAAATACAGAACGTGAAGAAAGTCATTGCTTACATATGCACACCATTCATTGCAGCAAAAGAAAACGATAACCATGTTACAAACTTAACCATCCAATAACCTTGCAAGAAGTAAACCGGATGCAGATCACTAAAAGATAGACTTGTTATAACATATCGCGAAGCTAAAATGGGCGATGAAGAAGTCATTATAGCATTTGTGATGCCATACAGATGTGAACCTGCTCATAAGCCTCAAAATTATAGGGTACTATCTCCAGGTCAGGACATTTTGCTTTCGCATCACGCACAAACATGCCTGCCCGAACTCCTGAAAATTGCAAGTCAAATGTTTAAGCAACTTTCGGCAAGTTAAGGCAGAACAAGGAAAAGGTCACAAACACAGTTTTATCCACTAGAAAATCTCACCTAACGGACACGCAGCAACTTCGGTATTCTGAGATGATAAACGATAACAATAAAACAATCATGCTATAAAACTACCACTGCTTACCAAAAGCTCTTGCTGGGTAATTTGCAGATGATATCTCTCCAGTACCCCGTGCACTATCAGAATGACAGACAGCCACTGGCTTGTCGTGAAGTTCAGGTCGGTCTCTCACTACCACAGCCACAAAGAAGCAGTCCTGCGAATTTCATAATACTCAGCGAAAATCACAATTGATATTCAGCGACAAGCCATGCTATAAGGATGCCTGTGATTGTCTTAGTGTGTACCATATCGATGTGGATAACAGCAGGATCACTTCCTGATTTAGCTCTAAAAACTTGTTGGTCTTGACCTTCACTTTTATCGTTGAAGGATCCATACCGACTTTGGTAACGGTTACGCCATGTTCCTATGAAATGAAGTCTAGAAGACTGCAATCAATCACCAACCGCAAGCAAGCTTGTAAATTTTAAGATGATCATTCAAGGACGTCGCACACTAGTACAAAATAATAAGCAAACACACCAAAAATATTTATCCATTACTATGGTCGTTTGATTGGATAAGGTGCGATTAGATTTGCCTTGAAGTAGTTTTGTACAAAATTATCGTCTCCCAACGTTGAGTGAGTCGCAGCAGCATCTGAGTAGCCACCGCCGGTATTTCGCTTGTTTCTTTCTACAACAGCTACGCTGACTTTCTTGCCGTGGGACTCGAGCAGTTCTTGGTTTTCAGTCTCAGAGCATTCTTCAGCTTTCACTTCAATGCCTTTCAGGTCCTCCTTCAAAAGGGTAGAATTAACAGCTCCATCTGTTGGAATGTAAACAAAACCGTTATGATCTTGAACAAGTCTGCTGCTTAAATTTTCTAGACTCAGCAGTAAGTATTGTTAGCAAGAGGAGGCTTCAAAAACACAGATGTGTCAGATCGAAAGTCGGATGTGTCCAAAACTTATTAGAGTTAGAGACTATACTTGAGATTTATGCACTAAGGTGCCGTGACTCAAAGACCGAAAACATACAAATTGTAATAGCAAGTTGCGTCGCATAAACGTTAGCTAGAGTTGAAGAAACCCACAGGGCGTTAAGGATAAATTGAAACAACAGCTGAAGTGATACAATAACTCGTTGAGGTATTCAAAATCTCTTTTCAATTAAAATCGCACAGGAACGGTAGCATTTTTACGTACACAACAATATCATGGATACTCGTGTGACTAACCTTGTACAGAAGATGGACCTTGGTTATCTGACGATGGAACATTTTCAAGTGCTAGCAGCTCCGATCGGGGTTCTGTGTCTATGTCCATCATGTTTGAATATGTTGGATTATTATCCCTCCAGTCAAGAGGAAGAGGGCAGTGATCGAGTTTGGGATTCAAATATGTCGACTGCAAAGTACGCTGATTTGGATGTTCCAATGCTATTCTTTGGAGTTGATATGGTGCCCCTGCAAGTGAAGATTACCACAATATTGCACTGTCTTTAATTTCACAATGAAAAAGATAAAGC
This sequence comes from Physcomitrellopsis africana, assembly GCA_036785485.1. NCBI lineage: Eukaryota > Viridiplantae > Streptophyta > Bryopsida > Funariales > Funariaceae > Physcomitrellopsis > Physcomitrellopsis africana. The sequence continues at coordinate 157,933 of JAWRVF010000217.1, read as the reverse complement.
GATCTGCACAAGATCTGGATTACGAAATCTCAAATAAGTTAAGCGTCAAAGAGCTAAACAAACGTCCGTCAGTTCCGGTGCAAGATTATGCGGCTAAAAAGAGTGGTCTGAAAACAGGGGAAACAAAACGGATTTCAGAATATTACAAAGGAAATCTCTTACAAGATAGGACTCGGCCTGCAGCTATGCTGTCCACGATCCATTCTGGTTTTACTATTGGCAAGCCTCGACTGAGGGACCTGCAGATGAGATGCCAGCTTTGAGCACTTGTACCCGTATGTAAGAAACAAAACGACGAGAAAACCAACTCATTTCCAAGTCAATGCCAAGATCGACAACCAAAATACCTAATTGTTTTCAAACCAGCAAGAAAATACACAGTTGCAACTTTCCAATCAGAAGACCTCAAAGTGATCATTTCATAATACACTCTTAAACACCTTGGATTTTTAATTTTGCTATCAGGAAGAGTGCTGCAAATGATATGAGTGACAAGCTCCCTTCTAAAGTAATTCTCAAAAACACCTCCATATTGCAGCATTAGATGTCGTAGCTCCTGCAAAGCAAGGTTATAAACGGAGTAAGATGTTTTAGAAGGGTTATGATTAAGTTGAAGGTAAACCAAAAAGGTTATCGTATACAGCCTTGTGTACGCCATTCAAACCTGATGAGAAGGCACAGTGAAACCGTCCACCCAAATTGAAATTCCATTGAATATGCGTGACTTGGTTGAAATCTCAGCGACTACAATTTGCCCCTCCTTTGAATGTAACGCTGCAACAGCCGCTGTCGCATTGCTGAAGTTTGACATATGGAAACCCGAGACAATGTCAGCTAAAGACATAAAGTACCCATTTTAAAAAAAAAAAAAAAAAAAAAAAAAAAGAAAGCAAAGAGAAGTGAGATTGGGGCAATCCAAATACTTGAGAAGCTTGTTAGAAGAGTCCTCATTGTACTGCACATTTAGCTTGCGGCGCTTTTCAGCCATGTATCTGATTACCATGAGCATGAGTCCAAGGAAAGTCATCGCATCAGTACTTCCAGGTGACACGAAACCACTGGACTTGATCAATTCTGACATCCTGGTCTATGAATGGGAGTGCTGAAAAATAATCTGATCTATAACTCCTGTCATTGGCATAGTTTGAGAATAGGCCAAACCAGCCAACGCTGCTAAGACACATGTTAAGACCAAACTTAATTTCTGCTAAAAATTATTGTCTCACGATGACTATGATCAAAGGGGTTAGAAGCAAGCAAAATTCCTTGCAGCAATTGCTGATAGCTTTACAAATTGAATTTCAATCCTACATATGATCAACTCCCAATTAATGTAAAACCTGCCAAAGTCACTGACGCTCGAAGGATCTTTCTCGCGGATGCTGCTGATTCTTGCAGAAGCAAAGGATTGAGCTCCCCATGCCATGCCACGCTGAACATTGTCCACTTTTTTTCTTTTGAGCGATTCTTCCTCTTTCTCTACACCTGCCATTGTAAATCACTTCCAAAGCACGTCAGAGGACCGACAGAAACAGCCAACGGCCGATACGACACAAAATCAGGGTTTGGCTTCCATTTGATAACAAATTAAATCCTCCCCATCGGCCATGACTCCGTTCAAGTTTGAATGTTTTCATGCCCATCGTCGCATGGCATCCAGCACCATCTCAGAAACAAAGAATCACTTGAGCGTTACTCCATTCACCAGAAAACGCCACATCGCATAATTCAATCTCGTCCTGTAAGCACAAGAAATCATCTCAATACTTCTCCAAAGGTTCCGAAAACTGAACAATGTGCAATTCTTTCCAACGCTTGCATGAAACAATCCCCTTCAACCGCCACTCCAGGGACTGTGACAGATCGAAGTAGATTACCGAACATCCACACATTGACAAAAATAATTCCTAAATGATTTCGGGAGAAAATTATCCAGAGATTTAGTACAATCCACTCTTCAAAGTGAAAATCTCACATGTATATGAACGCTTCATTCTCTCCTCCATCTTAATGTTGTCCGTCACGCTCCGCAACAAATGTCACGATTGTCATCAGCGACTCCCATCCCATCGATTTCGACGCATTACAGCGTGAGATAGACTGAACCCTGCATTCCAAACCATGAGCGCAATCGGAACTCAAACCGAAATACGAAGCCACCTCAAAACAGTCGTTGGATTGATGCAGAGAGTGAAACAATTGCGCGGGAAGCGTATGTGATGACTGGGATTTAGCGCCATATCAATCAACGACAGCCGTAGCTTAAACCCGAAGCTATCCACAGATGACCCCTCTATTCATCCACGGTTTAAGGGCAAGATTTGGTAACCGTGACGAGATCTTTCACCGTCGATGGTCCCGCTGCATGGTGGACACTGGATTTCTAATATTGGTAGGATTTTGCAGAGGGGAATTTTTCAAGAGGAACCATCGCTTTGCGTTTCTTACAAACTCTATTGCAAATCCAGTTTCTGGAGATTGACCAGTTATCTGCTAGTTTGAATCTGTGAGTGGATCTGTGGTAAGTGGCTGGGTGAAGGCTTCGTTTTAAACTTGGAAAGCAGCTTGTTAATGTAATTTTTATTGCCACTTCTGCTTCTATGGAGCGATTAGTCATACTGGACGGTGCCTTTGCTCTGCAGGCTTAGCTCTGATGTCTGCTGGGGCATTTATTGGCTCTATCGATGATGATTAAAAACAAGAAGATGTTATATGAACTTATTAAAGATGGACGTTACAAATGCCGCATGCTGCAAGGTTGATTGTAATTATAAGAGAGAAGAAAGTTGTTGTGTTGATGGAACCCTACGAAGTGTTATGAAAATTGGCTTGATGTGTATAGTTTCTTTACAAAGTTTGATAGTTTCTTATGTCTTCAGGAACAAGAATAACATCTGTGGTTACCACGATTTCTAGGATGTCCTTGCTCGGTATGCATTAGGTTAGCCGGTCCGCTGTTGCTGCAACTGCTTATAAGAGGCTAACACCAGGGCGACAAGGTAATAGGATCGGGTCACTTTTTTAGATTCTGTTCCTTTGCTCCACGAAACCGACCATTGCAGTCCAAAAGCATTTTAATGCAACAGTGATTGTGGACTTATCGCTATTTAACCGAGGGAAAAAGTAAATATAATGTGGTTAGTCTTCTTTATTTCACTTCGTCTAGATGTTACTTTGAATCCGCCAGCTCACTGAACTAACGGATACTTCATTTTCTGCAACTAGTCTATTTGAATTCAAAATGAGAATGCAATATTTTTTTCAGAACTGCCCCAGAGATAGCCATCCATTGATCGAATCGGCTAGTTCTTGAGGAATTTTTTGACGGGTATTACAGTTGAAGCTGATGTCATGTGACCAATAGTTGTATCAAGCTGGTTGTGACAAGATTTGGCACAAGTTGATACCGAAAATTGTGTTAATCACTTCGATAGGAACACCACGGCGACCGCCTTTTGGTAGCTCCATTATCGAGACAACAAAAATATAGAATATTCATCGCATCAGCTTTACATTACTACAGTAGGATAAGAAGGAAAACTCAATTCAAGCAGCTTCGTGCGCACTTACTGGGAACTAACCGGCGGGTGCCGGGGATTACAGCCCTCTCTTATTCCACATTCGGTATCCGCCTAAGTGGAAAGCCCAGTTATTGTGTCTGGCTGCACTTTGGTAGAGTTGAAGGGGCAGGGTTATGCAAATCCCTTAGCAAATTTTCTACGATAAGTCACTGAATCTGCATCAAGAAGGGATTGGCGATTGCACAAGTAATAACAGAGACAGCGAAATGGTCCTCAAGGAGTTAACGCCACGCCAGCACCCACTTCCTGTATATTAGACCACTTCGGTCAACCTTGAAATGTGGGGAGATCACACAAAATCTGCAATTCTGAATCTTGCCATGGTAGGAAAATGATTAGCAGCCTTGGTGCTAGTTAACGCGTGGCAGGAATGATGTATTCTCTCTGATTCATTATGGCTTCACCGAACAAATTTGTTTTCGCAAGCAACAACGTGTTGTGATTCGCTAAGTGTTTCAACACCATACATGACAAATTGTGTACACCATAAGCAGAAGAGGCTGTCTTCTGCTTGTCCCTAGCTTGGACTTCAATCTCGTAACACACAGAAAATTAGTTCAGACATCCTGGGGTTTGAAAACGAAGATAGTCCGACCACGTGCTTGTCTGCGCCACGGATTATGTCGATCCTGACGGATTGGCAGTATTTTCCTCCTTTAATTTTCTCCATGGTCTTCTTCCGATGATTTTTTCCTTGTCTCTATTGAGATTCAAATGCATCGAGGAGAATGTTTTGATAAGCACGTTTAGACTAGTTCCTTTCAATTGGTCGTATCCTTTTATCGACCGATTTCAAGCTTTATTTTCGGTATTCTGATGCCATTTTCCGACAGCTGATATAGACATAGCTTCAAATCTGATCTCCATTGTCTGCGGTGCCCGATTTTGTTTCCAGATATCATGCATGGCTCCTGTTGCTTTGGTGGTAATGGAGCGGGGGACCGCGCCTATATCAAGTCGCCGCGGGAACCAAACGAGTTGTATATAGGAGAGCAGACCACCTTTCAAACTCATGAAAGTTCTTAAGACACTCTCAAGATCTGAGAAAGACTTGAGAGGACACTCCTACAATAGCCTCGGGAACTGCATGACGTTTTTCATAAGATGAAGTGGTTCCTTGAGCATTTGCAGGACAGTTCTCTCAAGTCTTTCTCGGACTTTGGATTGTTTGTTCCACATCATGTTTACCAAAGTTTTCTTAGGAGAAACTTCAACACATTCGTTTCAAGCGATCCATTCTGAATCTAAGCTCCAATTTGTGTAAGAGAATTTATTCCTGCTACTGAATACCTACTTTTTGTCAAACTTGTGCATGTACGTTCTAATTTCTGTGGTTGTGAACAGCACAATTAAGCACAGTTTTACATGCACATTGCAATGCATGACTCAAAGTTTCCCGAACATGGTAAGCGTCACTTGAGTTTGTGTGCTACCGCTTTGATTTAGGTCCACAGAACCTTCAATTGATAATAGAATGATTTCTAAATACTTACATCGATCGATCTGTTGTAATCGACATGAAAGCTACAATGAGTCGTGCTATGCTGGAGAGACGATTACTCATGATATCAACTGTTGCTGATAATCTGGTATTCAGAGTTCATCATGCAGATTGAATGCAGTCAACTACGGAAATGAGAAGAACGAATTTTCCGAAAACGTAGAAGTGGAGGATGCGGAGCAGTTGAAATTCTATTCACTGTTACCTGAAGCTCACTTCAGGCTGATGTCTAACATGTGTTGCTGGACTTGATCATGCTGTCAATTTCCTCGACTTGGTAGTGCAGCGGCTTCGACTGGTACAAGTGATACTGCGATAACAGCACCCGATTACTGATTCCCAATCACTGTTATGTCATTTGGTACATAGAACTTAGACATACACAAAGGTGTGCCAATGCGTTGATTCTGAAGCGCTCGCACAGTGACCACTAACGCGGCATGGACTATCTAGATGTAGACATGTATAATGCAGAAATCTTACCGATGTATGGTTGGTTTCTACACTAAAGAAACACAATATATGAAAGCATACTCCACCGGTCGTGTAGCACTTCGCGTTCAGCAGCACTGAAAACTAGTGTAGAATCTAGCGCATTGTGTCAAAGGTTTATGATTTATTCGTTATACTTTTATAGATCACCAGTAATGAATATGTAAAGACCTCATTACTTGGACCCTTCACTGAACCAAGGGAATGGGCGGAGAATAGAACAAGGATAGTCCAAAAAAATTACCTCAAAACATGGATATGTGCATAAAAGCATAAAAGATAGGTCTTACAACAACGAGACATAAGAATAATAATAATAATAATAATAGACATCTTACCCTATTACTATTAAGAATATTTTAAAAAGAATCAATAAATCCAAAATATTTATATCATTTTCGTCCTATTGAACTTCATATATATATATATATATATATTCTCATCTTTATATTTGTAATAATGTGCTGCTTTTACTGTAATTTAGAAACAACTCCTCAACTTTCACCAACAAAATTGTTAAACAACTTAATATGGTGAAAAAAGATCCATCTGAATAAAGAAAATACCTGATAGAAGTCAATTTGATGTTTACTTACACTTTAATTAAAATATGATGTAAAATATGGTACCAAATTTCTTCTAATTGTGAAATAATTAAAATATTACAACCATTATCAAATCTCTTAAATTTTTAATAATAGTAATTTATTACTAATCACATATATATATATATATATATATATACTTGTAAAGTTTAATATTTAATTATGTCATTTTTTTCCTTCATATTTGTTGTATTCATTTATTTCATTTAATTTTTTAATATTTTTAACAAACTTCTTCAAAATAAAATATAGAAATTTAATTCTTATTAAAATTTCATAATAAAGACATCTACTTATATATATATATATAATTGCTATAGGTGATATCAATAATTTATCATTAATCATTTTTGAAAAATGAATGATATTTTTTAATAATTTAGAATTTTGTTTCTTATTATATTTAGAATAATATTATAAATTAAAACGTATTTCATCATCAACACTATTGACTTCAAATTACATCTTAATAGACTTCTAATAAGACAAGATAATAATCTATCAATTAATAAATATTAGAATATACCAAACAAAGAAATTGGATAGATGAGAACATACAAGAGAGTTTAATGACTAATGAAAGATGGCTATGAATGCATCTATGAAAAGGGATGTAACTTGGTTGAGACATAATAAAAAGATAGACCTTATTTTGTGGAAAAAATAAAAAGGATGTAGTAATAGTATATTAAAACTTCAAAGGCTCAAAGTAGGATTATTTTTAACCTTATTGTGACTTGTCATAATCTATACATTCCAAAAATTTGAATATATATCTCCCAATTTCTTTATAGAACTTATTTTCTCTATATCTTTATAGAACTTATACTACTAGGCATACAAGCCACATGTTTGTTTCTTTACAAAACGACTCATAAATTCTTAGATATTATAATAGTTTTTTGGAGTTATATTTACATCAAAATTACTTTGATTGATAAATAAAAAAAAATCCTACTATTATTTATTTGTTGTGTAGATACTAAACAATTTATATGCCTTGTTACAATCATGTTCAAACAAACTATGTCTTTATCCACCTTCAACATTCTTAGAGAGATAATGCTATTTTAAAATGCCAAAATATTTTTTCCTTTAATAATCCATAAATGTATATATACTTGTCCAACTAAAATATTCTTTGACATTCTAGATTTGTAAGATTACAAAAAATTCAGTCTTATATTTATGTTTACTCAAGTGCCAAAAAATTTGGACATAACTTTATGATTTTTAATTTCTTTAATTTTTAATTTTTTTTTCTCCTTAATATTGTGGATACTTCTTGAAAGGAGGAGCAGAACATAAAAGATAAATTTTAGAGAAAGAATGATATAGAATAATACTTCAATTCCTCAAGATGTTGCAATAATTAATGGAAAAAACATGAAGTAGAGCAAGCGTTAAGCCTAAATCAATCTCCAAAGGAAATTGTAACAATATGCAACATTCTTAAACAGACTTTACATCCTCATGGTGCACATCTTTGAAATGAAAGAACAAGAACCAACAATACATGCAACCCAAACTAAGTTAAATGTCCATGTAATGTATTTTTGTCCTTATCACTGATAAGAATAATCTTTTTTGTAGGGTCAGAAGCTGACCTATCTTTTATTTCAACAAGCATTCTCTTCAGGTGGATTGGCAACAGTGATACTCTTTCCATTCTCTAGCATCAATGGTTCCCGGTGATGGGTCCTCATTTGAGCTCTACACGTTTACTCAGCTGTTGGAAGGAAGGGATGAACAGTTGACGAGAAGTGAGGACTAAAGCCTCGTCATCCAGCTCAATCCATCATCGGAAATGAAGATGAATGAATAATTGTGTAACGAATGTGTGATTCATTCATTCTTTTTCGTCAAGACGTTGACAAACGGAGGTTACAGTGCAGATAAGGTTGCCGTCTACTTCACTCATCTTGCGGCTCTTAGCAGTCCTTGAATTGCACCATCAGAATCTAATCCTTACGTGCCATCAATCGACGCTCTTAGCATGTGGTTTTGTGTGTATCTGCCCAGAATCTAGCTCGAATTTTACAATCACCAGTCGAAATCTATGGATTTCGACGTAGCTTTTCTGGTTTCATTTTGTGGAGTTGTGTCGACAGGGTTCCGGTTTGAGTCTTGTGATTGCATGGTGCGCGTTCGGGTTTAGGCTGAGCGTCATTGCAGCCTGGGTCGTGATTGATTGTGCTTGTGGTTTGGGAATATGTCTACCATGATGCAGCTCAGTATGGCGCGTACCGTCTCCGGGTGCGGCTTCCAATCCTCGTCGGGTCGTCTGCGATGCTGTTGCTCCTGTGATGTGTCGTTGTCTCGATTCGTGCCTGTTCGAAGACAAGTTGCGACTCCTTCACAATTGAAGAGCTCGGTTCGTTGCCTTTCTCTCAGATCCCTTTGGTCTGGTCCTATGGATATGACAACACTTGGATCCGTCTACGACTGCATCTATCTCAACAATTTTATGTTATGATAAAAGCATTTGGTTTGAGAGTTGTTCAAGTCGAATTTGTGAAGAGCTCGACTTTCGTAGCCTCATGTTCAGCTTAGTTTTTCCATCATATCATTCAGGAGTAAGAATTCAGGTCTGCTTTGCAATCTGAGTTCGATCAGAGCCAGAGGAAGTTTGCGACAGCTACGCGTATAGTGCCAATAGCGATACCCTAATCTGTCGTAATGAACCGTATCCACACCTTTTCATAGTAGCTCCAATTGTCTTATCTTGTCGCTCAGATCGAATATATTCTGAAGCGAAATTGGAATCGCAACACGTGTAGGGTTTTAGGGGTTTGACATTTGATGTGTTAAAAATGAGGGACTTTGTGTTTGCAACTTGTGGAACGTCCTCGTCGGTTGGGGGTTAAATTGTCATACTCTCAGTATTACGAAGCAATATCGTTTAAAGTATCACTTTGTCTGTTCTAATCCATTTAGCAATTTCATGCTTCCATGTACCATAACTCACCCTCTTTTGTAATCTTGCAGCGAGGTGCAATTATTTTGGCTTCTACCCAATTGCCTCAATCGCCAAGGCCCTTATGGCCAATACGAATACCTCGACCACTTATATACAGCACTAATCTTGCCGACGTTGATCCGGTTCAGGTGCTGCCACTTTCTTCCCATTTGTTCATTATGAAATTGAAATGGGACATGTAAATGATATTCTGTAAGTTTATCCCTTCAATGCAAATGCACTCAAATTCATATCGTTGTTCCGTCAAACGTATCAATGCATCCGCATGTCCACATTTTTGGTTAGATATAATTCAGACATTTCTTCTTCGGTAGAATTCGTGGGAGAGAGGAGGAGTGGGAGGGGTTAGGCAAGCGATGTGTGACTCAGAATTGTATTGATTTTGTTAGTCACTTTCTTCAGGCCGTCTTGTGTACAAAATCTTGTGTGATTGCATTATGCAGATGCGAGCGACATTTTGCACTAAGTGTCAATCCCATACTGTATGGACTTTGATTGTTTATGTTGTAATCTATACTTCTATAAGGTGTTAACTTCATGGATTTGGATAATCAGCTTAGTGAGCTTTGGGAAAAAACGCTGAAGGTTACTAGAGAACCTTCGAAAATCATGAAAGCACTTCGGCACAGCTTCATGGTAAGCTGAAGACAGCTTGCCTTCTTGGTACTTCTTGGTACTTCTTGGTATCCCAGGTGCTTCAGTTGAGCTTCACTGTATATAGTTGACTGGTTGTGAAAATGAACTTTTACCCGATTTGTTGAATGCTGATGGACTTGCGCATGTCATAGAGAGTAACAAGCACTATTAAAGACTGATTTTGCACATAATATATTGTTGCTTAGAGTGTTTGATAAATTTATTTTGCAGCTTGAATGCTGCAGTTTGTGATTGTACTGGCAGAACAGGAGGACGATGACCTAGGATTGAGATCTACTCCGAAAGTCGTTGGTATTCTTCACGTTCAATCTCATTTGTATCCTTAAAATGATGCTTTGGAATCGAAAGGAAATATTTTTTTAGAATCTGAGGATAAATAATTTTATGTGTTGTGATGTTGTGCTATTCTAAGTCATCGGAAGTAACGGTCGCTGGAAATCCTCTTCACTCTGTTTCTGGTGGTGTCTTTTGAACGCGGATCAGGAATTGGGCGCGCAGTATCTGATGGTTCATTCATTGTATGTGTTCATATGTTGGCCTTATTGTTTCTGTTACATTTCTGTTAATCCTGCCTGTTCAATTTTAAAGTACGTTTCACAAATTCAGAAATTTTGTCGGAGCTTTGCAGAGATCTGGCTGTACTCACATCATTTTCTGTTCTTTGTTTCAGGCTACAATTTGTGACGTAGCCGTTGATCCGGAGTATCAGAAGCAAGGTATTGGACGACGAATCACCAAACGACTTGTGCAGGTTCTCTTCCCCCTTCTAGAACTCCATTGCAAGTTCATTTCGGATGACAATGTCACTTCTTGTTGATTTTTTATTTCTTAATTCCTAATGTTGAAAATAAAAATAATCTATTTTGAAAATACAGTTTTATTGTTGTAGAAGTCCTCAGGCCCACTTGTTCATAAAAATCGAATATAAACAGTTTGCTTTATAATGGCCCCACGCGGTGTTAAAAATCAAGCACCTTTCGTGTTGCTTTTAGCTCCTAAGGAAAAGTTTGGTTCTGGTTTCGTTGTATACCTCAGTAACGATTTATCGTTATATAGTAAAGGTAGTGCATTCATCACCAAGCCAAGGTAGATATAAACTTTCCTTGATGCCTGAGTTATCGTGTGCAGGAAATTAAGAAGAAGGGTGGTCCGTCAGGGTTTGCTGTGTTCCCACCACCAATTGCAAGACGATTCTTCTGGCTAATTGGCTTCAGGTACAGACTTTTGCGTATGGTTTATTTATTTACACTCTGGAACCTGTGATATATTCGGAGAATTGTAAAATCATTTGACAACTTTTGGCTTAATGTGGAAAGCTAATTCACAAGAATTGCAAGGAATACTGTTGAGGTCCTTGGTGTATGACAATCATTTCTAGCAGGAAACTGCTATTGTATTGAGTAAGCCTCAATAAATCTGCGTTCGTATCTAAGTCTATCCTCCGCAAATTTTTTCTTAATCCTCTGCTTTTTTTGTTAATTTTATGTCCTATTTAAGGCTTTAGGCTTGTTTTGACCAGGTCTGATCAGAAGTATCGTCTCATGGGATATCGAGGCAAAGAGGAGAAGTCAGCCGACACCGCTGATGCGGACAATGGTGCTCAGGTCTTGGGGACTGAAGAAGTAAGAGAGACTGAAGAAGCAAAAGAGCCTGAAGAATCATGACACCCGTTTTCTTTGGCACAAGGCCGTGTCTTTTTTAGCTTTCTCTTCCGAAAATCAATTCTAATCTACTTTAGTTTACCTGGTGTGGGGTAGGGATAGTTTTATCTTTTAGCATCCAAAATACCTCTCTTTCCTTCATTATTGCTACAATTACTAGAGTAAATACTGCAAAAACTGGCTTTTTTCAATTCCTGTCTATCGCTGCTCAGTTATTTGTTTTGGAGTTTCGGACAGTTGCAGATCCCCGGGATCGACTCCCGGGTTGAACTGTTCCATTCATCACTATTTCATTACCCTGTCTTGTGGTGTAAGTCAGCTACATCTTAGAGCTATTATGAGAATTCTTCTGACGAAACAAAATACTGTAGTGATCACAACAGTGTCATCAGTCTCACTAGCAAACGCTGATCAGGTATTGAAAATCTCCATTTCATTCATTATGTGACTTAAAGCAAGTGTGGACTTTGCTCGCACAAGAGCACTCGGAGAACTAGTTGTCATCTTCACAAGCAAATTGGAGACCTATTAAAGGCATGGAAAATCAGAAGGAGTTAGTCATTGGTGCAGCAGATGAGAGGAATTCATGTCAACGTCAAGAGTAACTCATGCATTGGTAAATCCCGTCACCGAAGAAATTGAAGCATTCGTTTCATATTCAGCAAATTTTTAAGAATTCTAAGCTTGCGATGCATCAAATTTGCGAAGTTCGAACCTGGGGCACATAGTGTGCTACGGATATTGCATCTCTCACTCTAGATAATAGGCAACCAACGAAATAAGCTGAATTCGCTTGGATTACAGGCCATGGACTCTCAAAAGCCTGATGTCAACATACACGCGAACAAGTGAAATTGCCGCATCTCGAGTAAGTATTAGATGTAAAACATTTGCACACGAAGTTCACATTATTTTTACATTATTGGTGTTGCAAACTTGGCAGTTCACAATGGCGTCAACGCAATCAAGGGTGTGGATATAATAGGTGCATTCTGCAAATGAAGACTGGGCTCGTACAAAATTGTGAGGAATGATGTGAGGTATGGACAGCGTGTGTTTGGGCTAAAAAGATCTTTGCAGATTGACAGTATTGCCAGCTTGCCTGAATTGCACAAGATACGTAGATGTCCACTTTGTCACGAAATTGAAGCACTAGATGCTTCACAAATTCCTTGATAAAATCATCATACTCCATACTGCAAAGGTTACATGCACATGCATGTCAAATTTATTCATAGCACCATGATTTCACCTTCCCAACATACTCCTACAGGACTTATAAATACTAGATGCAGTAAGATCTAGTTTCAGTCATAAGAAACCATTTGCATGTTCATACCTTCTACCAAATTCAAATGTTCGCAAGTTGACCAGTGCTCTAATGTCTTGAGCGTGTAACAATGGTGAAATGCTCCTCAAGGCATTCTGGACAAGCGTTCGGAAGTCAGATGATGTCCCCATGAGACAGACATATTTACTCGGTCACAAAATTTTAAAAAATAATTATCATGGAGTTTGTGTCAACAGTTTTCACTGTGCAAGGTCGACGAGACGAAGAAGGCATAGGAGTCATTGAGAAAAATTAAACTAACCTTACAGGCTAGCGATACAGAAGGTGCTTCATCATTGACATGAAACACCAAGCGCGGCAATATTTTATGAATCTGAAGAAATGCACGGAATAATCCACACTTGTTATTGTAGTCTGACAATCAGATGAGCTATATCTTCTTTCTCCATTCTGACCCAGGCAGAGTATTGTGAGAAACATTCTTTTTAGAAGAGATTAGTGCTAACCTGTTCCATAAACGTACCAAGTTGAACACCGGTGGCAAATTTACTAAGAGATCCGAGAGCCTCAAATGCTGCACCTCTCGTGCTTTCCAAATGCCGAGTCTATTGTATGCCCCGAATTTAAAGTTAGTTTTTGCCCTGAATAATAAAGTCGACAGATTTAGCTTGTAACTACCGGATTTCAACTACTAAATGCATCGTCTTACCTGAAGAATACTTAATCGCACACACAGGTTCAGTAACATTGGATACACAACCTCAGCACTTGCGACCTGGATGACCTGGAATTCAATAACCACCGAATCTAAAAGCATTAGACAAGGCGAAATAAAACTGCATCAACCATATCATCGTTAGTTCCAGAGGCTACGCACAAGATCCCCTTTCAAAGATACCAATTGGAATACACCACGCAATCACTTGCTCAGGAAACATCCTCCACTCGGAAAGATGTGGAGGATCTTTGTGCTTCTTATCATAGGAAATGGTAAATGACGGCATTTTCAGAATCAAGCACATTTTGGCAACTTACTGGTGAAAGTCCGCAGACAGCTGCATTTGCCACCTCATCCTCTTTATCTTCCAATAAAGTGACAATCACATTCAGAGCCTCTGGCGCGTATGCGGTAATTCCTCTCTTTATCATCTACAAGCCTTTAAATTTGCAATATTTACTTGATATAAAACAAATAGCTATACGCTATCCAGCTCGGAGTTTGCAGTGTAAAAGGATATTATGAAAACATTTATTCAAGTATCCGGTGAATTAACTAAGAGCGGAGAATAAAAGTAAAAAGCATGACAGACCTGAACAAGACTTCTCACGCATAAAAGTCGCACAGTAGAAGATTCATCACTAGTATGAGCAGTCAGAGCTTCCACAAGGGAACCCAAAAGGATGCTTGTATTTTCACTGCATTTTCAATGATATTCATACTAAGTACTTAGAGATACCACAGATACCGCAGATTGAGTATTAAGTGAAGGAAGTTTAAAATGAAGTTTGTGCAGAAGGAACAGGATATAAAATATAAATCATCTGTCCGGAATATGGTACACGCATGAGATATGACCTGTCTCGTCTAAATTTGGACATGAGAACAATTCATGAATAGAATGCATTATAAAATAAATGTTTCGTCATAATATTAGTATACCAGTGTTGGACCAATCCAGAAAGAGCTGCTGCTGCAGCAGCACGCTGGCAGTCATGTGGCCTCTCCAAAGCTGGCCATAGTAATGTGCACATGTTGGTCACCTGCATAATTCAAAAGATGCACTAGTTTAATCGGTGACACAATATAAGCACTTCTAGAACTTAGTTTAAATAACTCAGAAGAAAGTCAATGGTAGCTTAAGTTACTTCTTCTGGTTTTTCTCTAGCAGAATTTGAAGCAATCTCTTCAACTGCCTCAGTCCAACGCTCTCCACTCAAGCGCTGCTCCCCATCGGTGAACAAAACCTAAACCAAAATGCTGGCTAAGTTTCCAAAATTCGAAACATTAAGTCCCTGTAGCCTCATAAATTGACATGAAAGGATGTATGGACATGATCAAGTTGATCAATTGATTTCAATGAATTTACAACAGCAATGATGTTGTAAATTCCCAATTTCTGATGACCGACTCCCAGTATTCTTAACTTTTACTCGGACTCAGTTTATTAAAAACAACGTGCACTTACATATCTTGTCACTGAACATAATCCTTTTACCTTGATTAATTTAGTACCTTACTCATGTCTTCATTTTCTACGGTTTCAGAAAAGACATGAATGGTTGTTATCATATCCCTGCACATCCATCAAAAGCAATGGAGTTGGTGCTCAGCATGGAATTATTGGTCAGGTGTGCAGAATTATCCAAGAAAGAATTTCACCTCGTTCCACTTGATAACGATGTAAAGTTCCATCTTCAATTTTTCTTCTATTGTGAAAATGTCGCATTATTAATGCTGTGGAATGACATGATGACTTAGCAAAACCACAACTATTGTGAGGTACCGGAACCTAGATCAACGTACCTCAATGGTTGCATATCTATGCTGATGGATTCTTGTAAGCTTCCAATGCGCAACAACAAACAACACAACACTCTTGGATAGCACTGATTGACGGCTTGCTTGACAGTATCATTTGCACCCCTGTCGAAATGCAAATCCATAACTTAATCCTAGATCAGTGGACGCCGAAGATTGGAAAGACAAAGTGCTCGCGTAACACACGTTTATAAGTAAATTGAGTATCTGAGAATATATGTCAGCTAACCTCAGTTCAATCCATCTCATTGATTTTTACATATTTTTTACGAAAATTGTACCTAAGTATTTCTTGGAGTGCTAGAGTGGCTGCCTGCGACCGTTGGCATAGACTCACAGGAAATGTCAGATGGTCTGAAATGTTGCCTTTTTCTGCATCATCCTCTTTAAAGACAGGGGCATGATCCAAAATGTCCACCACATACTCCAGAAAGATGACAGACAACTTTTCGTGATGAGAGATCGCCTGTCATGCAAATAAACTGTAACGTTAGATGCTCCGGAAATGGTGGTCACTAACAAACGACATTATGAACGCATGAACCTCTGAGATTACACAACAAACCCGTCTTTTCTTCTAGTTGACTCATTATTGATTTACCATTCTTCTATAACGAATTAACTCCTTGTTCTTTAAGGCAATTTAATTCTAGCTGGTATTTACAATCAAAACTGAGACGTAACAAAGTGCATCAAGGTCCATCATTCAAGGAATTCTCTTTCAAATTTATCTTCTCAGATACCTTTAACACAATGAGGGCACAAGTAACTGGATCACTCACAAGAATTATATTTTCAACCCGACAAAGCTTCCTCTTGTCCAAGTCAACAACGAATTCAGTTTCTCCAGCAGTGATTATCTCTGAAAAGACCACTTTTGCCACAGAATGCTCTGCAAGGCTACATACCTGAACAGAATATCGAGTTCTATTCAATTGCAAGTATATGATCCCACATATATCAAAAATTAATTGAAAGAGAAGTCGATAGCAATACAATCTTATAGATAACTCTGCCTCCTTGGAGGGGTTGCTCCTTCTGAACCTACATGTCACAGTTGGTAAACTATTTTGAATGAAAGCTGTTTTGTCAAACATAGAAGTTCCTGGAGTTAAGAGAAGTGAAGTCTTACAACCGCAAGAATTCCTTGATGCCTATCACAATCAACTGTAGCAGCTTCAAATAAAGTTCGCGCTATCCTGCCACTCAACCGGAAATAAACACTAAGCACTGCACCCGACTGCGAATTGGAACTATTAGATCAGAGCCTTTGATATTCAGGACAATGAAGCTCTTACCTGCATATATCTCCTTCTCGTAATTGAGAACCTCGAGAGTGTATGATTTGAGTAACTGCAGTCATGGCTCCTTGTGCCGACTGCAAGACCTTATCACAAACAGCAATTTTACATCCTTTCAACGCAGCAACCACCTGACCCTCAACCCCAGAACTACCATTTAGGTTTTTGTTAATGTATCCATGTGCAAAGATCTGCGCTTGCTGCATGCAGCTCGTGCGCCGATTGACTAGTCTGCAATTTTTTCAAAATTATTTCCTCTTTGGGAGATGGTATGTTCTGCAATATGGTTCAAACCATGACGTAACGCAAAGAGGACCTTCTGGAAACTTGAAGATCAACAGGTATCTAATCTTATAGCAAATTAGTAACTACAAATCATCCTTGAAAAACTACCGTGTTGTCCTTCGTTAACCTACCTCCATAGAATTGAGAAGCTTCAAAACAGCATCAACGACGCTTTGAAGTACATTGACCTCTGAATCATCTGTCTTCTGCAAGGCACTAACATCACAGGTGAGAATTGCACTATAATAATTGAGTTAAAAACGAAAAAAATATTTTCATCTTCTATTCGCATTCTAAAAACAAGTGTCCCAGGTTGTTGAGTTGCGCACAAATCTCTGAAAATATACAAAATTCGAGAACATACTCAATGCCTTCAGTTGTTGAACTTACCCCTTTAGTGCTGTCTGTGAGGTCCTGCAGTGCTGTTATCGCCAAACTCAATTCCATGTTGTCATCCGTACTCTTGGCTCCAGCTGGGTCGGGAATTAGCATTACCATGTTACAGAGCATGGTGATTATCTGCCTCATTCACAATAGGAAAGCGGTAACTTGTGGTCGCATATTTCAAATTTTACCTCACAGCCGCAGTTCTAAATCCTTATTATCTCAAGGAGTAAATTTCAAAAAAGTGAGAAGAAATCATATTTCACCTGCGCAGCTAGTATTCTGATAACTGGAGACACATCTGCGCAACGCGGCAAGTAAGCTATAGTTCTTTCCCCGAGCCTCAAGGATTCACGAGGTGGCAGCAATGCAGGACCAGCTGCTCAAATATCAAATTGTCACCATTAAACCTATGAATATCTAAGCTGTCTAGCAACCAAATGTAAACTTCTGATTTTCGGACATCAAGGAAACCGGAGTTCGGGTCCTTTCAATCACAACATCATCATCAATTCAAACTAGATGAAAAAACATATTTTCAATTATTGCATGCCATTCAGAGATGATCATCTTCCATCGACCGACCGACCGACCGATTTGCAATAACTTAGAAAGGGAATCGTGGAACAATTACCTGCTGCACCACTCTGACCGCTGTCTGAAGATGATCGGAGGTGCATGCAACTACCGGTGCAGCCAAAATAACAGCTTCCAGGAAAACAAAGGGCTCGATAATAATGCAGAAGAGCCAAAACTGTACGAACCGCCCTCTCTCTTTCATACTCCATTGACGAAGAAGCAAACTCATCGAGACGTTTCAATAGAAGCTGCAATTGTATTGCTCTACTTTTTCCGTCATCGCCACTGAGAAATCAATTCAGATCAAATATCTGTCAGAGTTAGCAAATTCATATACAAGATTTGTGAGTACGGGGCATGTCTACTGGTATATACAACAAAACAAGCGGAAACAATGAAAATAAACTGTGTTTTCAATGTGAAAATACTTTCAGAAATGATATCGGTACCCAATCAACCAAAAAAGATAAACAAAATAATTAATAGTGAACTGGAAATTCAGAAATTCATCGACCTTCCACATTCAATCAAAACTTAAGAGGTTTTGCGAAGAATGAGGAATAGGCGTCAGAATTATCAGCCCTAAGAAAAATGATCAACATGATAATCCTACGCGATTCATTAAAAGTCCACATAATTTAGAAAGGAAATCATGAATTACCTAGTGTGCAAAATCGTACATAAAAACCTTGTTAAATTGGTGAACAGTGTGTCGCTCACTGCAAGCGACATTGGCAAGGTGAAGAATCCAAACGCTGCCTGGGAAACATCCAAAAACCCTCAGCGAAGATATTCTGAGAATTAGAGAACACCTATGATCACTTCCTGAACCTAATCTTGAAGCTTGTCCGTCTCTTATGGAAGAAAGTTAGTAATCTTAGGGTATTCTCCACTTAAGTAGGGTCTATTGTCGTGCTCAAGTAAATGAAACTGCACATTCATGCCACAGTCCAGTATCCGCGTTCTTTTGTTCTTCCATTGTGCCTTTCATATGAATATATTAGTTTAGATTTCATCTGAAGTTTGTTTCTAATGAAAATGCATTAGAGTAAAAACACATACCTGGAGAACAGAGTTTCGCATTTTCGATGTCAACTTGGGATCCACAGACACCAATGTCGCGCAAGCATCTAAAGCCATCTCCTGCAATCCCTTGATATAAAAGGCTTGACTCTTTGCCTATGCACTGTGTCTTAAACATGCTATTATTTTTCTGGATATAAGACACCGGATAAGGAGAGAAAAGCAAAGAGGTAATACACTTTTAAAGACGTCCTTAGTATGAGTACCTGAGTATGCTGCAATTCAAGGTCCAAGCTGTTTTTTTCGTCCTTTGCCATTAGAGAAATAATGTAGTTCAGCATAATATCCCTTCTTTTCAAAGGAAAAACTGTCCCATTTTTTGCAGCTTTAATAACCGCTTGGCCTGCCGATCCATGCAACAATGAGAGGTTCCATCGCTTAAAATTCACTATCAAGAATTCAAAGATCTGTTAAGGATTCTCAATTGCCATACCCAGAAGATTGATGGCAGTTAAAACAGCTTGCTTAGATGCTTGAGCTTTAACCTTCAAAAAACCCTTCAGCATATCGCTTCCCTGCAAGATGCATGCGAAGTTTGACACTCCATATGCTTCTGGTGTACACAAGGCTAGTCTACTAATTTCAACTTCCACGTGTCAGTGTGGTATAGCTAAGCGTTGGGCCTCTTCCAAGTGACTTTTGTCAAGAGAATCGCTTCACAGAGCTCCTTGCAAATTGACTTTACTCTTCAATAAAGCAAGTAATATAGAGATCTTACCACTAGTATCTCAATACGGGCTTCAATGCCACTTGACGGTGCATATGATGCAGTATATCCATACATGAGTGCTAAAGTTGCGAATACATTGTCAACTGCTCTTATCTTCTGGGGCTTCCCAAAATGCGATACAAATCTACAAAGTGAGAGACAAGTACGTCATGTCCTATCTTGCATCGAATGGGATTCGAACTCTACTCAAATGCCTCGTTAAGAATTGATTTCAGTAAGGAAAACTATTCCATTCAGTTAGTGTTACTCCATGAAAATGAGTGTCCAAAATCACTTTATTTTCAGTACCTCAGAAATCCATTACGTTTGTGGTTGTCTAGGATTCTTCGCAGCTTTATCAACACAGTATCCAGATGTGCAGAAGCGACCTGACACAATACGTTTCACTTGTGAAGGGTCTTTGATGCGGCTGAGGAAGGGGAAAATAAAATGAACACCGTTAACGTTAAAGATTGGAGCAGAAAATACGTTGAAGAGTCGTTTGAGAGCTCTTGTTACCAGACCCATTGCCGTTGCAAGACCTCCTCTATTTATCTTATTCGAGACATCAGAACGTTGATACATAAGAGTAATCATCCGTTGCACATACACTTCGTTATCAGTTTTTTGTAAAACAGTTCCTATGCACCTGCCAAAAATCCCTAAATAGATTTAGTAATTTTCCAACTTAAACAGTTGCTGTCCTCGAGCATCCAGTACATGATATATTCAACAAACATGTCTGGTACATGCAATATCTCAGAATCACATTCAGTAAATACTATATCTCGTACCTGTGCAAGAGCGATATCTGCTGGTTGTCATCATACAGATCGTAGTGAGTAGCCAAGGCATTTCCTAACGACATTATCCACTCTGGATCATGGACAACACCAAGTGCATCGGATAGCAACTGCAGTTAAATCATTAAAAAAATCAGGAAGCGGAAACAAAGCTCCTAATGAATGTTCTAGGGAGTGACCCTTAAATTCTTATGCCACATTCATTCAAAAGTCCTGCATTCCTTACAAGTTTCGTTTTTCTACTATTTTTCGTTGAGGAGAAATTGATCTTCCAATAACCTATTTAAGAATATTTCATTTTTCTATGCTTTATTTCAAGCCCTCCAAACATGCGGATACTTCAATATCAATGAAATGTAGCGTAGACAACGCAGACGAGATGACATGTGAAGCAATCAATTCTCTACTTTTGGGAGGTTATTTCCCCTACATGTATAATCATGTCCTCCCAGACGATCTGTTGCCAGGAAGCAACGTCGATGTTGCTGATGTAAGCCTTCATTTTCGGAATCTACAGCTTGCGACGGACACATGGAAATATTTAGATTCTCTTGTGCAGGAAAAAAATATTCCTTTATACATGGTTTAAGAATAATCAGTGCGTAAAGTGGACATAGAACTCCAAGTGTAATTTTCGATGAGAAAAGCCTTAGAAAATTACAGACCTCCTCTTCCCAGAGCAGCACAATAGCTGTTGGAAATATTGGCCCCAAATAGTCTAAGATCTGCATCGACAGAATTGAGTTGATTATAAGTAGACGGTTTTTCGATGTTTCAATATTTGAAAGTGGTTGTCATTCACAAGGCTGTTGCTAAGAATACTCGGAAAGATGTTCAACAAAAATATTCATTCAAAGAATCATCAGATGATGTTTTCACATACAATCAACACCCTGGAAGCTAGTTCTGTGTCCAGTGGATATTGAAGGAGCAAAAGTAGACGAGCAAAGAGTTCCTGCATTGCCATTAAGCTTATTTTAGCATAATGAATCTAGGATTGGGTATAAGTCTCATGTATTCAAGGTACGCATCTGGTTAATATTTGCAATTAGATAGGATATAGAAGGATGCAAGCTTAAACCTATTGTATGAACCTAACCAACATCTGTTACAATGTACATTGAAATAATGAAGAATGCCAAACCTCTGGTTCTGGAATATTTGAGGACGTGGAATAATCGACGGATACCTTCTCGCCCCGTGAATGTTTCTGTTTAAGAACTTCGGTTATGCACTTGCACACCTACTCACCATCACATTCGAAATCTTAGAAACCAGCCAATGCGTCGTAAACAAATCCCTTCCAAAATCCATGGACAAGCAAAAATATTTCTACAGGCTAGCGAGGAACTACACCGTCAAATAATGAACAAAATAAGCTCAAAGGTGTTCAAAATTCAGAAGTCTTACCGTATCTAGAGCCGCCGTGTACTCTACTGGCATGAGCATCTTGAGTAGGAATGGCCAAAGTATGACCTGGAAAATGACTCTTCTCTTCAGTACCAGAAAAGCCCACAGTGCTGCACTTTAAAGAATAGCAACCACTTTGACATGGGGATAGTATCCACAAGAAGCGGTATCAAAAAATTAAAGATCATTGCAAGTTAAATTGAAAATTTGATGAAAGTAGTATGAGAAGGAGAACTGTACTTCAGCAGCAGGAACAGTGCCTGCCAGTAGAAGCAAGCCTGTCTCACAAACACGCCGCAACTCCAAGAATCTCAACTGTCCTCCTAATTCCTTACAAAACATTACACAAAAAATCCAATCCGTCATATTCAAGTGGCTGAGACTCAATCTTCTGGAAAAACCAAGCCTCTAATAATACTCTATTAAATGACTGTTCACTAGGTGAATACTTCAACATATGTAATTAATAGTTCGCAAAATGAATCTGTTCGTACTTTCTTCACAGGAATGCTGATAGGCATTTCGGTTGCTATTGGTTTCTCAAGGACTGCAGAGGTTGCCTCCGACAGCCTCTTTCTCGTACTCGCCAGTGCACATTGCTTCACTAAAAATTCAATACAAGCTTCGCTTGTCGTTTTATTAAGATAGCCACTTGAAGCCATGCAAACAATCAACTGCAATGGCATTGCGAATGATCAGTTGGAAAAAGACATTGGTTCTTGTAATTACAACTTCGAGAGGCCACTTATTGTTCGCTTACAAATATCTTTAGGCTATCGTCAAATGTAGATTTGATATTTTAAATGTAAAGAGCACAAGCAAATTTCGTGCTTAATCAGCTGCACCTCAGCAATGGACTTTCTCAGCTTCAAATCTTGTTTCCTGAGAAGATAGTTTACAGCTTCAGCAATTTCACCTCTTCTATTTAACCATGGCTCCGACTGCCTGAAGGATGAAAACAATAAACTGACAGTCCCTTTCTCTAGTAGTGTCGAAATATAAAACGCAGAGTGCAAACTACATACACTGACTGTACCTGAATATCAGGTGCTTCCACACTGACAAGATACCCAATTGGACATATTCCTCTCGCGTTCGAAGTTGCTGCACATACACACAGGAGATAATCAACTGCTAGCTTTCGAAATATTTCATTTTGAACTTAGCAGGGTCGATCAGGCAGTTGCACGAGCGTCTAGATATATTGACTTACATGTAACAAAAAATCAAAGATTTCCGAAGGATAGGCCTCCCTGATCGTGACAAAGCAACGAAGAACTTCATTGTGGTTCTGCGAATTTGCAAAGTGCCATAGCAACGGTCGAGGTGAACATATTGTTAAACCTGCATAGATTGACACCATGTTTGACATCCCATAAGGGAATTCGAGCACCCGAGCGGCATTTGGAGCCCGAGATACAATGCAGGCGCTTCTACTAGAGGGACCGTTCGATGTAAGTTTCCCATCTAACCACGTGGCAGATCATCTATTCAGCTCTGACTAAACCCTTCACCCGAAATATTTCAAGAAGAATGTACCTTCATTTGAGCACTATAAGCAGTGTTGCTTCCCTTCTTCACAGTCAAGTAAGCTTTGAGAAGCAACATATTCAATACTGGCGACAGAGCCTGTAAACGAAGCCATATTCTCCTCAATTGAAATTAGCAGATCCAACGCCCAGCTTCAACAAAAGTATGATCAACATGAAATGAACTCGGGAAATTACCGGTTGTGACCAACAATGGATGCGTACAGTATGCCTATTGAAAAATAATCATTTCTCATGAACATGTATGGAACATAGCCAAAGATGGAGCAGACTAAACTAGGCCTATTCAGGTTGAAAGAGTTTACGAGGAAGTCTATCATTGGTGACCGAGCATCATTCACGAGAATTAGAGATAGGACTGTGTGTAGGCTTGACGTAGCTGGCAGAGAGTTTTCTTTCTCTTTCCTGCAACTGCATAAACGAGAAATAGGCTTCAATGCAAAATTTGTATCACTAGTCATATGTTTGAACGCCTTGCATGACAAAAATGACACTGGAGGTCCATATGTGACAACATTCTTGCGACTTACACTGCTAAAATAGACGGAAGAAGTCTAGGCAATGCAGATCTGAGATGTTTTCTGCTAATTAAATCCACCATTTTTCCTAATGCCTCTGCAGTTGCTAATCGAACCTGCATTCATCAAAAGGGCATTCCAATAAAGAAAATTCCGACTTTAGAATCAGCAATTTGGTATAGAGTTTCGAGATTGATGTAGAATTTCTTAGTGGGCAAGCGCCTACATTTAATTAAAAAGTGTCCACCTTACCCCAGCATCGAGAGACTTGATCCAAGAATTCAGCAATAGTTCAAATGCTTGTTGGAGCAAAGCCCTGCAAAACAATAGGGTGCTGATGTGCGTTGGATCCAATTGGGCATGTGTTTTATTGTTGTGAGTTAAGGTTATTAAGTAAACAAGAATTGGTGCTTGGAGCATCTAGAATGAAGTGCAGTAGCTATTACTTACTGCAAGTCTCCTTCCGGTGAAGTATTAGACGGACACACCTCATTACATTGATTCACGGTGTCACACCAAAACGTGAATGCTGCGAAAAGGTTTTGAAAGTAGCGTTCTTAATGGAATCACGCAAAAGCAAAGCATCGAAGTTTTACCTACTCATAAATCTCGCTAATGAAACCCTCTAAAATGCAACTACTTGCAAATTATAGGAAAATCACCTAAATTTTAGTCTCAAAAGGAAAATATCTGATACTTACCGTTCGCAAAAGCTTGCCGATGGTTGTCTTTCACATTACTGAGAATTGGCAACACACGAGATAATACATTTTTCAGCCTTGGAGCAAACTGCAAACCTTCCATGGCCAACCCAGGTTTCTAGTCTCAATATAGCTCAGGCTCGTGCAAATTCAAACAAACAATGCATTTGAGTTAAAATCAAGGGTGACTTCTTTAAAGTATGGATTTCCGAAGAAGAGTTTAATTGTCAGTGACGCGGGAAATTCTTGGTTACAAAACAAGTGAATAGAGCTAGGTTTACCACAGGATGACGCAAATTCTGCCAATGTTTGCACCAGATGTACGACGGGAACCATTCCTCCGGCAAGCTGATTGAATGTTTCGTCCATAAGCTGTAGCTCAGTGATCAATCACAAGATTATTTATTGGAGTTTTTGATTACGCCTTATCACTCCAGAGAAGTCCTGAAGCACTCTGAAACATTCTGCGAAAGAATTGATAACTTTCGCCGACTAAAAGATCTCTACATACTGAGGGGACTCAGCCTGGAATTGCAACAGAGTGATGGTGTGAGGGAGCTCACTAAATCCGGTGACCGCGATCCAACTGCGACAAGAAGATTTGAAGCTGCGCTATTCCAGTTTGAAACATCTTTCTGTTCCAATAAAGGAAAATAAATTTGTCTTAATTGTAGAAAACCTTTTATTCAACGACCAACCAGTGTGCACTCGCCAAATCTTTCTACTCCTTTTCCGGCGAGTACATTAGCAACCGAAGAGAACATAATGGCCCACTTGAACTTCAAATGTACCTTATTAGCTGCCAACTCAGTCATTGCCAGTTTGGCAGTGCTGCGCATGAGCGAGATATTTATCTGATCCTCGCTCATCTCGCGAATAGTGTAGGCCATGGTGAGGAGCAAACCAGCACGATAACTCACAACCTATTCTCCAAAATCACGCGACCGATGTTTAGCGACAGCTGGATGATCCTCAGAAGATCTCCAACATCATATTTTATAACATTGTATAAATCACTGAAACAAAAGGAATTACCCTCTTGCCAGCTCGTAAGCTCGTGGCGCAGCAGTCAAGCACTGCTTCAGCGTTCCTAAGTGTAAACCAAGAGCACACCATCAATACTTCAAACAGTAGGTGACAAAGAACATATGAATGTCAGCATGAAATACATTGCAAATAGTATACAAAGTTCACCTGCTACTCCTCGTGAAGAGGACTTACTGTTGAGCAATCTGGCAAAGTGCAGATGCGGCAGCTTCTTGCACCGAACGCGCACTATCGCCCATTGCAGCAACGAGCACTCGAATGATAGCTGGAGATCATTTGCATTTCCACGTTCTTCAGCAAACAACATGCTAAGTTGGACAAGGCAATCTATGATAACTCCCATCCCAACAAGTGAAGTGCAGCACTGATGTAAACTTCCAACCACAGAGAATGCGACCCTAGAGCTGCTATTCTTGAATGCTCATCAATGACAGTTCCATGAGATCACATTCTCGTCTACGACCAATTCTTACACAAATTTAAGCTACAATATGCTCCCTGGACTAAATTTCTCCTAGGACAAGTAAATTAGGTCACCAGGCAAAAGTACCAATCCTAGAAGACGTCGTTGCATCATTGGTGGTACTCATGGGAAGCATATCGCCGTCTTTGCGAAAGTTTTCTTTGACAAAGTTACCCTGAGTCTTTTTTGTAATTGCGGTTCTGGTCATCAAGATCCTACTCTCGAAAGCATTTTCATGTATATCTCTGAAGAATGAACCCACAGCTCTCCTGAGCTCCACCATACAGGGTTGCTTGTATATTCCAGTTAGTAGCAAGTTAGTTGAAGTTAGTTATTATGTATCTCGAAAGGAGGGTAGTTGCTAACGACCAGTTCACACAATTTGGCTGTGAGCAGGAATCAGTTGAGAAAATAGCTGGAAGACTCTCAGTCAGCAACCACCCAGTCCCACCACGACGTCTGGATTTGTTTTAAGCAACTTCCAGTGTATGAAACCGTTGAAAATTTTCTTCGATTATTGTGTGTGCCACCCTCATGCTTAAACTGCGGTTGACAATGTTCTCTAATGCATAGTCCCGCGGAGGTCTATCACTACCGATTGTATATACTCATTGGTATAATTTGTGGAAGCAGCTGATCTATGTCTGCTTCCTGTCGTGATTTCTTAACTTAAATATGGATTTTGTTAGTGTTCATCGCAGATTGTTGCCCAATTTAGTTACGATTTTTTCCTGTGATGAAGCTTCACAGACAAGCAAGCCAGCAAACAAGAAAGAAACATGTTCGAACTAAAGGTCATCGCTGTAATGTACAGCTTTATGACACATTTATTGGATTAAACAAGTGGTGTGCCCCTTCTCTCTCTTGAATGACGAGAAAGTGTAGACATCTTTCATGTAAATGAATCTAAAATTTAGCATTTGTTTCTTGTGCATAATCACGAAGTTCATTAGATCGATTCGATGAGGACCAGTTTTTGCGGGTTCAAGAACCCAAAATGTAGGTATATTATATAAAAGAAAACCAATTTGAAGTAACAGCCTAAGCTCTTTCTCCTCTAATCCTTCTAGCAAGCTGAATGTCCTTGGGCATGATGGTCACTCTCTTGGCGTGAATGGCACACAAGTTAGTGTCCTCGAAGAGCCCAACGAGGTATGCCTCTGCCGCCTCTTGAAGGGCAAGAACAGCATGGCTTTGGAAACGCAAATCAGTCTGCGATAACGTGCAGAAAACGGCTGATGTCAGAGACCACTACAACAAAGCATGAAACAGATTATAAAGCAGCAAGAAATCAACCAGAAAGAGAAGCTCCCCAGAATTCCCCAAGTGATTCTCACGACGAAATAACGAAGTTGAAACAAAGAGCACACCTTGAAATCTTGAGCAATTTCCCGGACCAGTCGCTGGAATGGCAGTTTACGAATTAGTAATTCAGTGCTCTTCTGGAACTTGCGAATCTCACTGCAAGTAGGCAAAATTGTTAATATCCAGTTCCCTTTGCAGTCGTTAGGTAAGGTTTCACAAAACAAGAAAACCAGGATGGTTAAATCACTCACCGCAGAGCAACTGTACCGGGGCGATAGCGATGTGGTTTCTTAACTCCTCCGGTGGTAGGGACGGACTTTCTAGCAGCCTGTAGAACCAAAATAAAGTAAAAACTCGATGATAGCAAAAAAGGAACTCGAGCAAAACTTGGGCATGTTTTCAGCGCTTATTTTGGTGAATAGACTGGCACATGACCGGAAAATTCCCACCAAAATTCTGGCTATTTGAGTGAATGTAACCATGTTATCAGTACTACGATTGTAAAGTGCAGGACAGTCATGTGGATGAACTCAAATTGCAAGTTTACTTTTGTAGCCAATTGCTTCCTAGGAGCCTTTCCTCCTGTAGACTTCCGAGCAGTCTGCTTTGTGCGAGCCATTCTGTTTCATCAATGAAGACAATATTTGTGATGATGGAGCATTGACCGGAAAAAAAAAAAAAAAAAGAAAAAAAAAAAACTGAAATTTCGGTTTGGGAGCCTGATGACACTCGAACCATCTAAGACAAGAACATCCCTTTGAATTCAAACATTAAGACCTTTTGAGAGCAAGGAGAAATGACGGTTGCCACCAAACAGAAAAATAAAATGATGAACGACCGGATTAACAGAATGATTAACTTCAAAATCCGGACTGATATGCTACTACTTGTAACTTAAATGATTCAGGTGGAATACCTTAATATGTGAGAATCGACGTTGATAAACTCGCAGCGAACTTCCTGATCCTTAAAGCTTGAATCATGAGCATTCAACAAACAGTTCAAAAACTCAAAAATGGCTATCAAGCACGAAACGGTTGCTATAGTTCAGAACTCAAATTTCAAACCCGACGCACAGAATGTGAGTTTCAATATTATATTCTGCATTCAACAATCTCTTTCATGCACCTTACTCTTTGCAAAGCTCTGTGGAGCACTACATTTTTAAGCAAGACATGACAATTAATTTCCTCCTCCGCATTGGAACATTAAAGCATGCAGCAAGCTCTCCACGGACCTCAAGCCCTGAATCAAAGATGAATAGCTCCCTCAATCTCACAAAAAGGAACAGCTCTCGACGTGCAACTTTGTACGTACCTTGTGTTGTTAGTCTTGGATGCATGCGTTGAAGACAGGCGACAATTAGCACTGCAGAAGCTTTCTAGTTCTTATATAGTCGACCAAACCTGTGGAGAAGGGAAAGGGCAAAGGAGCACAAACGCCAGAACCAGAAAGAGCCGACATCCTGACTCTTGGATTACCTTGCTTGTCATTCACGTTTCCACCGGTGGCTTGGATAGTAAGCATCGTAGACCTCGATATGAGTGGAATTCACTCATCTTTGTTGTCGGTCGGATGGGATCCCATCCAAAGTCAAACCACCAAAACCAGGTTTCATGGAATTGAATGCTAAGCGAGCACTCAATCAGTGCAAACCTCTGCGCACCGTGACTGTTAACCCGAAATTAATCAGTTCTGAAAGCTTTTCAACGTTCCGGCTGAAACATTCTGCGAGTCCACGAAATCCGAACAGGCACAACACTATTCCGCCGACCTATACCAACCAATAGTTCCATAGGTACAACCCTAAGTATCAAAACCTGATCATCAAACCAACATTGATTTCCAGAGTCAAGTAGTCCAGGAGAACATATACAACAAACGTGTTCTTCTAATGTCTTAACAGCACCTTTCAGACATCGAGCAACAAGAGCCAAAAAAACAAGGTCCAAAAACACTGCAAGTATGCAGAGAACTCGGTAATCTCAATGAGAAGACTGCCTGTCAAGTATACTCAGAATCACAAACATTCGAGCTCCGAGGTAACAAAGTTTTCCTCCCTGAAAAGAGAACCAACTCTAGGGATAAACTACATCAGATTGTAATGCAACGTACATGCTCCATAGCTATGAAAAGCTGATCAAAATACAATATCAGAAACCACTGCATTGTGATGAATCCATGAGAGGGTGGGGTATATTCATGTGGTTTTGTTTTGTAATGTTGTGTTTTTATTTAGTAAAGAATGTTTGTGGTTTGTTGGGAGATGATTTTAATTGTGTATCTATGTTTGTGAGGTGAATTTTCACTAGGTAGAAATCATTTTTTGTTTAGGGTAAGTTAGGACTAGTATTCAAGATCAAGGGTGACTTAGGATTACAAATTAGGGTTGATGAAAATTAAATTAAGATTGTGGTTGGTATTATGGTTGTTAAATATACAATGGAATCAAGGTTTGTTTTTTTTATTTTATTATTTAGGATTTAAATTTAATTCTTCAAGTAATGAGTTAAAGTTTAGATATTAATTTTACAATGTTTTGAAAGTATTTGACTGTAAATTATGGTTTAAAAAGTTACTAAGGTATAAAAATAAATGGTTTAACTTTAAGATATAAAAATAAATGATTTAAATTTAAGGTTAGTAAATTGGCACACAATATGTATAATGAATGAATAAGTTGAAATGTGAACTACATGAAGAAGAAGAAAAAGTAATAAGAATAATTAATCAATATTTCTTCTTTTTTATAAATAGCTTATAAGAATGTGCAATAAAAGTTAGTTGGAAATATTTTAGTTCTTTTAAGAAAATTTGATATTGATAGGATAATAAGATTGTTATGGCTTTTGGCTGTTTTATTAAAGAAGATTAGACAATTTCATGTGTTTAAAGGAGAAACTTAATTTTTATATATGTAATTGTAAATTGATTTAATTTCTTGGTCAATGTTACATTATTATAATGCACATACTGTTTGCATTTAGAAATTAGAATACTAACAATGATGCTTGGTGTTGGAATATTCATTGATGACTCTTGATATTATATAGTTTTTACTAAATGAAACATATATATATATATATATATATATACATACACAAATATATAAATTATGTTTCTTGTTGTAGTAGAGTAAAATAACTTCAGTTAAAAAAATTTATATATGTTACAAGAACATTTATTCCATATTGTTTACTATAATTATTGTGGTTTTTATAAGCAATAACTTGGCTTTCAAAATAAAAATAATATGCATCTAATATATTTATTTAGATGTAAGCTTTTATGATTGATTTTTGTTTAAAAAACATTACATAACTAAAGATAAAGTTTACGGCAAGAGAGTAAAGAAGAATGTTATAGATGTAGACATTAAAGTCTAATTGGTGAGTATTATTCAAAAGTTCAATTGTTATAAACTCAAAATAAAATCTATATTTATAATTTAAAATAATAATTTTAGAATTATATTAGTATATTATTTCTTTCATTGAAATGAATATTCATATTAATAAATATTCATAAAAATTATTCTAAATCAAAAGTGTAATTTTCAATGTGTATTAAAAGAATAAGATTAGAATACATACTAGTAGTTCAACATTGCTAATCTATTGAGATTTTTATACAATTTTTATTGAAGATTTGAATATATTTAGTATATTTTAGACATACATATCATGTTATTTTTATATTCTAATTTTCTTGGTTTTTTTATTGTATAAATATAATATTAAATAAATATAAATAAAATAAAATCTTGTGAGTAAGATATCTTCTTTAGCATGAATTAAAATTATTTTTTTAATGTACAATTAATTTATCATTATTTATTTATTTATTTCTGTATAATATTTTTATGTAATATATAATCAACATATATAAAATAAGATATATATATATATATATATATATATATAAATTAGATATGATTAAATTAAATTATTGGATATATTTTATTTGAACTATTAAAATACTATATAAAATCTATACAAAATATATATATATATATAAGTATGTGTATATATGTATGTTTGTATGTATAAATATTAGCATTAGAGTTCTTTACTTTGCTTTAAAACTAACATTTTATAGTTAGCTATTAAAGTATAATAAAGAACAATATAATTTAAATGGATATGTGAATGGATGTATAGATATTTAGATGGATGAACACACTCAAACATACACATTCTTATAAAATGTTGCAAACATAATCTTTCACTTTTACTTTTCTATACATAAGGAACAATGAATATAGCAAATAGACGGCATGAAATAAGGCTAGTCCAAATAAGAATTTGAATAATTATTAGATGAATGAATGGTTAAATGAATGCATGAATATATTTTTTTGTCCTTTAGATAGATAAAAAAAATGTACAAATAGATATCACTTATTTTTATATATAAAATATTTTTAATAATATCAAAAATTAATCAATTTTTAAATTATTATTTTTTAAATTCTAAATGGTGTTAACTTTAATATGGAAGATATAATTTAAATGATAAAATAAATATATATTTATAAAAAGTAGCATATCCAAAAAAATCAAAGACATATTTTATATTATTTTATGTATTTTATTCTAATATGTAATGTTAGTTTATTTACATATAATATTCTTTCTATTAATTAATATCATCTAATATAAAAATATATTAATTATTAGAGATTATTAATTATCAAAGGTGGCATGTTGAAGGTAGAATAGAAATTATCCTTGCTAGGGCCTTATAATCTACGCTACTCACTTTTGTCCTAGCAACCATGTGGCCTTTCTTAATTATCTTTGTTATTTAATAAAATTCAGTAAAAATCAATTGATTATTAGAAATTAGAGGTTATTAATTATGCACCATAAAACAAAGTCAATTTCCAAGATTTTGATTATTTATTGGAGGTTATTAGTTTTTGGGAGATTAATTATTAGAGAAAATACTATACTTTTATTTTTGAAATTTAAGTATTACACCTCAAATTTTTAATCCTAAGACTTGGAATTGTCAACATTTATCATATTGCTCAAATTTTATAAAAATACATGAGGTAGGTTTTGTTTGCAAAAAAGAACATTCAAAATAGGAGATGTTAAAGATGATAATAGCAATTGCTAATAATGAAGATATCATGGGTGATTAGAAAAAGCTGTTTTTGCACAATTTCTATATAAATGAATATATGTACACATAAAGATGGATGCAAATAAATAAACAAATACTATTGTTTCTAATATATATATATATATATATATATATCTTTTTAATGTTATATATAGATTGAGATTTTAAAAAGTAAAATAAAAATCTATTTTTTGAAAAATATTTCAAATAAATCAAAATAAAAAATATTTAAATTTATAATATTAAAAAAAACTACAATATTCCTATTAATAATAAATTTCATCAAAAACAATCCAATCACATCATCAAAATATTTTAAAGAATTGCAAGTTTTTGTTACAAAAAATTTATAATTTAATATACAATTAAAGAATATATATATATATATATATATATAAGTAAACAAAAAAATAAATAATCGTGAGATTGAAGAGGATAATTGAGTATTATTCCAACTTGGTTCTGCTCCAAGATCCAAAAGCTTCAATATAGGTGAAAATACTCATTCTATCACAGCAGTCACCAATTTTCAAAGATTCCACATTGCTTTTATTTACAATATAAATATGTACACACACATACACATACATAATTTCAATTTCACAGATGTTAGTTACCGTTTGAGTACAAGATCGAGGATATTGAATCAGATTTCATTCGGCAATGTTGATGTCAGATCATTGGGCTGTTTTGTTGGTCTGTTTCAGCAACAGATTGCTGCAAATCCCAGTCATAGGTTTCTGATTTGTAGCGACATGAGTCGGCAGTCACAACCTTTCGTGAGATCTCATGAAACTGAGGACATGAAGAGTTCAATCCTTCCAACACTCAATCCTTCTCTTCACGTCGTTGCACTACACTACAAAGCCATTGAAGCGTAGATGGAAAGATTCTATTCATAAGCTCAAGAATATGGTGCCCATGTCGGGGTGACGGAGAAAACGATTCAGTAGCCAAGTCTAGGCTGTGCTGGTGCAGAAAGACGAGCTCCGAAGCAGCAAAAGCAGGTGTAGATTTAGCCACAGCATCGAACAAAGCTCAGATTCTCTTTCCGACGACAGAATAATGGGTAACTCCCCACCAGTTTTTGTATGCAGAAACGTTAAGCAGCATTTTCGATATTGATATGCCACTGACGTGAGTTGGGTCAAGCATCGAACTGTGCGTGCAGCTGGAGATTACAATCTGACTGAGCCTTGTGACACGGTTGTTGCTCTTGTCTGCCAGTGATGCTATTTCCTGACACAGCTGACAGAACTCCGAGGTTCCACACAACGAGCAAAGCATACGGAGAGTTTTATGGCCACTCCAATTGCATGGTATACAACAGCCTCTCCCTCCAGTACGTCTAAAAACCTTGAGCTGCGTCTCAGAAGCGTCTAAATTGTCTGCGGCTTCTTTGATCGCAACTGAGTGTTGATCTCCTTGTTCAAGATAGAACTACTGAAAACCCAAAGTGAATTCCAAAGTTAAGAGATTGTAGACATAAATCGAAACTTGGACGTCACCGTCAACAAGTAAGTCGAGGAATGCCAAAAACTTGCTGATCAAAATCATCTGCATTAGAAATGACAACAATGACCACGAAGGGGAAAAAAACGTCCATAGTGAGCTAGGAGTTTGACGCTAGAGAGTTGATCATAGATGCTAGAACAAGAAAAAGAGGCATTCAGTCATCTACACAATGAATCGTCCGTGACGCCAATAAACCTTACCCTTCTGTATCGAAACCATGCAGTTCAGAAAATACTTAGTTCTCATTTTAACATCTGAACCGGCACTGCAGACTCCCACGGACAATTTCCGACACTCTGCTTGCGAGAGAAGAATTCGTGAATGCCAGCGCGATCTAGAAGATGCTAAATCATGCTTTGACAATATCGAGTGGAGCAAACCCGGTAATGCTAACAAATGGCGCCTCGGGCCGGGTATTCTCGCCATCCTCTATTCTACCACATGTCGTATTTGCAAACTAAATGAGGTTTACGTGAGTTTTGCTACGTACTGGAGAAATAGCCTGAAGTTGCAATGTACTGGAGAAAAAGCTCTTTCACACGTCACTGTAGATTCGAGACAATAATCATAATCCTAATCCATCATCGAAGTGCAAAGACGATAGCCTTGTTATCAATATCTTGTAGGTCCCTGCTGTTTCGAACTGGTAACTGCACGACCAGCTGTCCGAAGTGAGATGAAACCAGTAACGGACAAGATGGAATGTATTCCGGTGAAACTCGAGTTCCTTGAAGACCATGTCAATTATTGCCACCCCCGGCTTGCACCTAAACCAAAGTTTCTCCCCAAAACTCTCTTTGGGCGATCGCACCGGCCCGTGGATCAGTCAAGGTAAACATTAGCCGTCTCTCTTCGACCTTCAACTCATCGTTAGAATTGATGAACACAAGCTGGAGCTCAAAGTTCACAACGACTGGTTCTGAAATGAACTGAATAACCATTCAGTTATAGATAAGACAATGACGACGGTTGTTACATGTCCTCTAAAGGTGGGCGTGCGCACAACGAGTATGTGCAGGGCGTCTACAGAAGTAAACTCTGAAGAAGGATTTGAAGTTGAAAACGCGACGAAGCGGAGACCTCGGTCAGCCCAAGCTGGTAAAAACGGTGAATATTATCGTTTTTAACTGCCTGGCAAGTTCAAAGTCCTGCCCGCCTCTTCACGATACAGCTTCTACAGATATTTCGATAAACATTCTCTCTCGGATCCCTCCTACAAGCTCAACAATGCACAGTTTCATGAAAATAAAAACCCTGCACCTGTCATGCAAACATACCCGGTTGGCTCTAATCATCACACGTCGGCAAACCGGATCATTGAGCAAAGAAGTGGTTCATGATTGTGCAGGCAACGGTGGCCAACGTGCCAAGACAACCAAAGGTCATCACCCTCAGAAGGAATTCCAACCCAGCCAACAATATTCCTCTCTCCATGACCCACCTGCAGAATCTTAAAACAAATCGATCTTAATCTGAGAATACCCACCTGCAAGACAATCGACGCATCCTGAGCTAGGCGAGCGATCTTAAATCCACCATACCGGACTGCTCATGCACAGAAAATTCAACAACCAAGCATGCAAATCCTGTAGAATGTTGTATAGAGACTATGGATCGGCTCAGTTTGAGCTGCGAAGCAAAACGTGGGCCACGCACACAAATTGGTTCCTAAAATCAAATCACACTAGTGCTGGAATCTCCAGTTCGAAAGATGCCGGAGCTCAGTTCGGAGGAAGTGTGATGCACTGTGTGGAGAAAGTTGAAAGTCAAATTCAGAGATGATGACAATTCTTACAAAATTATACAATTATCTTACTTTTATACTGATCTTTTCTAAATGAATTGTACTTGAGATGAAGATATATGATATTTAGATTGATGGAACCAATATAAGGTAGAGTGGGTATGCTTATGTATGATTGTGACTTTTTTAAAATAAATGGGAATATGCTTTGTATTCTATATTTATTGAAAATAGAAAAATAAAATAAAATAAAATAAGCAATCCAGTCATGCACTTGTGCAGTTTAATTTTACACAGTAAAAACAAGGAAAATTTTAAGTTAAAAACTGTAGACATCATCTTGGAAAACTTCCTAAGTATATATTTAGGAAGTGGGACAAGGTTTTTGCAAAGTTTGATAGAGTGGTTTATCGAGTTATATATATATATAGAGAGAGAGACAGACAGACAGACAGATCCAAATTCGCAATGCATGAATAGAAAGACTTGATGGAGTATGTTTAACAATACCAATACCTACCAACTGTTTGCATCTTGTCGCACTGCGCATTGGGCTAGCTCGCCATCTATATGTACATACGTAAATATATATATACACAGACAAACACTTATTTATGTTTGTGTGCGTACACATATATATATATATATATATATATATATATAATTTCATGTTCTGAAAGTTAAAAACTTTATTTGGGATCATCTCACCACCATGCTGGACACATTCTTCCTCAGAACAGTCCCTCCGCACAATCACTCATTGCGAAATAAATTGAGTTCCTGGGTGCGTGTGAGCGATTCCGGGGACCCGATCAACTTCTGACTACCGACAACGGCTCACAGAATCTGCAATTTCCCAATCAAGCCGACCTGGTGCAATTAGTGGTGGCTATACAATTGTCCGATGTAAACATACAGCATTGAAGATCGATATTGTATAATGGGACGTGATGTTGGTGATACGATGGAAATTTTGTACATGGTGGGAACGTAATTAAAGAGTGGACAGTATGACATGGGATGAGGAGAATAAAATCATAACAGAAAAAAAAATTAAAAAAATTAAAAAACGAAAGTAAATACCTTTGCAGTTATTGTAACATTGAAGTAGATATTGAATTTTAGAAATGGTGCACTAGAAGTGCAATCATCTCTGCAGAATTTAGAATAAGTTTAGTACTTTTGAAATTAATGCAAACTTTTGCCACTTTGATACCTGGATAGAAAGTAAACGCATTGGTTTGAAAATGTATGTTCTCATTGTACAATATTGAATAAAGGATAATATATATATATAGATATAGATATAGATATATTTATGTGTGTTTGGTGACAATTACATGACACTAAAATGGCCTCAATTGATGAGATCTGTTATTTGTAATAGTGTTTGAATATTTAATCTGTTTACATGTGTGATTTCTATTTCTTTTCACTTTCATAAACAAACAATTTCAGATACGATTTTAACAAAAGCGATTGTGTGAAATTAATTAATTTTATATTAAGAATTTC
The DNA here is from genome assembly GCA_036785485.1 of Physcomitrellopsis africana. NCBI lineage: Eukaryota > Viridiplantae > Streptophyta > Bryopsida > Funariales > Funariaceae > Physcomitrellopsis > Physcomitrellopsis africana. The sequence goes on along the minus strand of JAWRVF010000217.1, from coordinate 120,584 downwards.
AATTTCCTGTATTCAAAAGAAAATTGGCATGTTTTATGTTTTATAAGCATAGTTATTTAATATTATAAAAAGAGAAAAATGATTAGATATACATATATATATATATATATATATATAACAATAGCTATATTAATTTATAAATTTTATGTCAAAAAAAATCATGTATTTTTGTAAATGTTATGATATTTTGAAGGTTAGATGTTATCTATCCTTAATATATATATATATATATATATATATTAGTTATTTATCTAGTTATATGGCTTCAGATTTTGGATACAAATTTGATATTTGAATTTTTCAAAAGTATCAAAGTATGTCAAGGTTTTTGGATATCTAACTCTAAATTGGCTAACTTTTGTAATGTTTTTATGTATGTACGTGTATATATGTATGTATACATATATAAAATAAGTTTTATGATTTATATATATATATATATATATATTGAAATTAAATATATTAAAACAAAGCTTTGATAATTAGTAAAGAAATAAAACGAGCTTTTGAGTTCTAACTGTAGAGCTATTCTGTTTCAATGTTTGACTTCAAATTTAATTTTTTTTTCCCAGTAAATCATTATTTTATTTTATTTTCCAGAAATCAAAGGTGTTCTTTCATATGGAATTACTACTAGAATATCAATCCAAGATTTTAAAAAATAGTTTGTATGTTTGTATATTTATTTAGAATCGTAAATATACAAATATTTTGAATTTAATTTTTAAAAATAGTTTGTATGTTTGTATTTTCATTTACAGTTTCAAAATATTTTATATGTAGATGAATTTATAAGATTCAAATGTATCTGTGTTATTTCTTTGAGCAAGAATTTAAATAGCACAACCAACTAACTAATTATTTATTTACCAAAAAAAAATTAAATTTCAAGTTATATATTTATCAAATTAAAGTCTAAAAAATGATTTGTTTGATGCAATTTAAAATTGGTTCCAAGGTTATTTTTTTGTTGTTAATGACAACTTTAATATATTCATAAAAATACCTTTCATTTCAAAAACATTCAATACAATCATCCATTAGTGAATTTAAATTATTTTTTAAAAAATGAATATCTATTTTCATATATTTATTTGTAAGTTCTTGTAAAATATAATTCAATAAATCAATTAATCATGCATCATTATTTTTTGGTTAAAATAATGAATACTCCATGAATTTTCATCTAAAGAATTACTTTTCACAAATGTTAAAACACCCATATAAATACTATACCTGGACAAATGTTGACCTCATTAATTATTGACTTCCGTGAGTACAAAAGTATACACGGTTTTCTATAGCTGCCGCTTTCTATAGATACCATTTGACAAGAATAATAACTGAGCTTCAAAAGGTGAAACATTTAGCATATCCCATCAAGCCACAATAAAATAAAAATATGCCTCATCCATGATCCACAATCCACACAAATCCACAAAGCAAACAGAGCAAAGGTGATGGAGGAATCAGTGGAGTGTATTTAGGGACTAGACTATATAGATATATATATATATATATATATATAAAAGGTGGCACATTATTGTCAAGATTAACAGAAAGGCGAATCACAGATGGATGAGAGCTCAATGCTTAGGCTCCCGATTTGGTGTTCTTCGGTGGATCGCCGTCGACTTCGACGGAGAGGACGGAGGCATTTCAAGCGGATTGCATGGTGAAGATGCTCCACGCTCTGGATGTTTACAATGAGGTGAGTGAGTGTGCATGAGATGTTTACAGCTAGAGAGGTTTTCCAGTTCTTCCTTGTGTATCTTAACTGGAAGGCCGACTATTTCGTGTCTTCTCCCTAACAATTAGAGATACACAATTCATATCGCACGAGAGGTAGGATTTCAGTTATGTGATTATATTTCGTTGTGAGATAGCCATTGAAGCACTTGGCACACAACAATGAATTATTTTGAGCGCTAGGCCTGTGACACAGTATCTTCATTGCCAATTTGTAACGAGTATTGCTGTTCATGGAAGTTTAGCCGTGGTTGTGGGATGAGGAAGAAGCAAATGAGGCAGGAAATTCTTCAAAGCCAAGGGCTTGGGTTGATGCACATTTAAGAGCACCCTGAAGTATTAGATGATAAGTTTGGAGTGCATGCGAGTGAAGGACTCACTCTTGCTTTGTTATTTACACTAGTGACTTTATTACAGGTCATGGTGGTGGGCGCTGGTTATGGCGGCGTGGTTGCGTTCTGGATGGCTCATCTTTACCCAAAGTTTGTCAAGAAGGTCGTCTAAGTTGCCTCGGGGACCCACATGACGCAAACATCGCAGAAAGCATTACTCGCAAAGTTTGATTACGACCATATTTCGGAGCTGCTGCTGCCTGCGACGGCCAAGGGGTTGAAGAACTTGGCATCCGTGGCTACCGCCAATCCAGTCTATAGGCTTTCGACGTGCGCCTGCAAGGGCATGTTACATGTAATCAACCATCTCTTCAAATCACAAGCGATTAAGACATTTTTAATGATAACGCCTAAATATTTACAAAGTTTCGTCATTTTATGGAGTAGGAAGAGTTTGAACAGGTTTCTGATGGTGATATGTATCGATTCACAGGATTTCATCTACAAACATCGTCACGAAAAGGTTGAATTGCTTAACAAAATGGTCTGTGGTGCTCGAGGAGCACCTCCTCTTCCACACTTGCCGCAGGTATTGCATACTTCTCCCCATACTTCTAAACCAATGATGAATTACAAATTGTTTAGCGTTAATCATCTTTTTTTTTGTCGCTGTCGAGATGTTTCAATTAACGTCACTTTGTTGCATCTTCAGGAGAAGAGTTTGAAAATCTGGGGCGAGAACGATTAAATTACGAGCCTAGAGTTGGCCTTCAAACTGAAACTGTAAGCGACCTTTCGTTGCAGTGGATTGATGGATTGTGTAACATGTTTTCATAGATATTTACAATACCATCTTAAGCCGTAAAACGAATCTATTATTCTTGGACATAATTTTAAACTGTACCTAGAAATTCCTTTAGTGTGGGTTCATCAACCGTGAGGATTCGAATGATACGTATTTTGCTTAGTTTGGTTGCGTCTAAAAGTACAGGTGACAGCTTTAGACTATCTGGGATAATGATGTCGATCGCTGTTGGATGTGAACAGGCACTTAGGCAGTTCAACAGACCTAGTGGTGATGAACAAGTGTGGTCACTTCCCCCAGGTCGAGAATCCTGATTCTTTCAATCGTATTTCACTCAACTTCCTGAAGAGCACAAATTGGTAACTACATTAGACGTCGGTAAGCCAATTAACATAAGACAAATCTGGTTTTCTGTAAAGACTTCATCGACTGATGTCGATGCGGGAAGGTTTTAGCTAAGGAGGAGCTATTATTCGATCCCTTGGGGTATCACTTCCCCCATGTTCAGCACCAAGTCCTCGAAAACATCACGATAACATTCGGATTTAGCTAGTGACCGCACAATCATCCAGCCATTTTTGCCCAATACGGGTGCGTGGAATCCATATGCTGCTCAACCTCTGCCAATGAAAAACCTCAGATCAGTAACTCGAAGACTTGCTGCAGCTTCAGAAATCAGCTCTGGGAAGCTCTAACAATACATTGCGGTGGCACCTGCAACAGAGGTATTGTGGCATGAGAAATGTGTCTCACTCGCACCGGTTGTACCCAATACTAACTGGCTGACATTCTTGAGGGGATCAGCACCGAGGAACTGATCTGGACTCCGATTGAGGACGAGTGGGTCAGTCGAGTTGCGTTTGAGAAACACCAACAGGTCGGAAGGGACGAGAAACAGAACAAAACAGAAAGAGACAGAAAGAGAATCAGGGAAGTTCCAGTTAAACAAGGTCTTCCAGATTCTGAATATGTAGACTGTGAATAAAATTACACGAATTGAGTGAATGCTCGACCAGAACTATATTAGCAAACTCTTCCAGCAGCGAGAAGTAGGGGGGTCTTGAATCCACACAGTTATCAACGAGGTCTTGTTATGACCCACACTTCATTGAACTGAGTCCGACAGCTACTCGCTCACAATTGCAATCGTCTGAAGTCAGTATAAACATGAGGAATTCGATGCTCGCCCAAATTATCGCACGATGCAACAGCATATTGTTGTGCAAAGCCTCATAAGGATTCATTCTGCCATAATGGCCTCCTCATCTGGAATCTCGCAAGTCACCGGGAAAGCCGATGCCAAAGTGGATAACCCACGCGAGTTGACTCATGATTTTCCCGCATCCTGACAGAGCCGGTATCATCGACCCTAACAGACCCCACGTAATATCCGGCATTGATTGTGTCTCGTTATTATCTTCACATTTCCTTGTCCTGTCCCTATGGCATCACCGTAAAAGCCCTAAAAGGAAACCTCCAGCTTCCAACCAACCACATTCTCAGACGAATGTGTGCCAAAAGATAAGGCGTTGAGCGGGCCCTTGTTGACCACACGCTTTCATTCTCGGTCGAGATACTGTGCTCGAAAAGCATCCCTCGATCGTTACATTCTCGGTATGGGCCACCCAAAAAAGTCAAGTGGCAAGCAGCAATGCAGAAACCCTAACTTCTAAGATAGTTTCCGGGAGCCTCCGATCGGTTCGCGTCGAAGCTCTTAGTCGCCGTTGCAGCAGCAGGTCACAGTTGGCTTTCGAAGACAGCCACACATCTCTGTGAGCTTGAGAAGAACTCTCACGACCCCATTGAAATCCTAATCTTCGCCTGGATGTGCGATTCCTCTGTTCATTTCCTGCTTGTGTCTGTCGTCGTAGGCCTGATGCCTATTTTTCGGTGTCCTTTTGTCCTTCCACGTGTACGGCCACAAGCCGTACTCAACTGACTTTTATTGAAACTGCAGTTAGTGGGCTGTGCACCGAAAAGGTAAAGTAGAATGTAGGGAAAAAGGAAAAGGAAGGAGAGGCAGGATAAGAAATCTATTTGCACAGTGATACCGATTATGTTTTAATTTTTGTGTTTCAAAAGCTGTCCACTATACTTTTATAATAGACAATGCTTAGGTGAGTAAAAATCTAAACATATATATTACTTGTGGTCATTAAATTTTATCTTATGTTATAAATAGAATGTGATTAAACTATGTTTTTGTTGTGAGTCTATTTTTTTTATATTGCTACAAAAACAAAACATAACATTGTAAAGTTCATACTAATTTGCACAATTTTATATATAGTACATATAGATTTGTCAGTATTCTTAATAAAACACAAAAACCATTATATAATATTAAATTTTAGATGATTTAAATATAAGAAATTATATATATATACACACACACACACACACACATATATATATATATATATATATATACATACATACATAAATTGTTATTGTATACAAATTTATTCTTATTTTTAAAAAAATTAAAATTAAAAAGAACTGTTATTCAAACCATGCTTAAGAATAGAATTTATTCAATTGTTGATTTCTTTTAACTTATACTCACATAATGCAATATTTATGTATCCAACTGACTTAAGGTCATAAATTGTGATTAATGAATTGAAAAACTCTACAATCTAAAATCCAGTATTAAATTTTTTTTAAAAATATATCACAAATGGTATTAATAAATTAATTTGATACAATTAAACCATGTTAAAAATTCTGGAAACCCATTTAATCAGAATTTCAAAAAGTTAATAATGATAAATATTTATATTTCAAATTATATAACGAAAAAAATATCTTTTAAAAATTGAAACAAATTTTTAGATTAATAGACTATGTTACTTTAAAACCTTCTTTGTTATTCTAAAATAAGAAACCAATAAACTTGTTACTATTATCATAAATTATTTACATCAAATTCTTTAATAACATCCAAATCTTCTATACAAATATATAAATATAAAATATTTGTAATTAATATATATATATCTTGACAAGTGTATTTATTTTTCATTAAGTAATAGTAGATGATTTGTACTTTTATGTTTTCTAAATAAGTTAATATAACAAATAATATAATAATGAGTATGTATCAAGTTTTTTGTTGTGACTAATATTTACATATATTTATGTTTATTTATTTTCATTCAATTAAAAAAAATATAGTGATTAAATTTTTTATATTTATATTTTTCAAACTATTTATTAAGATACGCATTAGATCAAAAATCTAATTTAAAAAAAATAATAAGAAAAAATATAAAAGATCTACTATTAAAATAAAATATAAGCTAAATAAAAGATATAGAATATTCTTTCTATAATTTGATAAATAAAACAATTAAACATTTAACTCTATTAGATATGTATTTGTTATTTGAATTATGATTCTTAAACTTATGGTAGATAGTATCAAATCATTTAATCAACATAAAAAAATTATTCATATTTTGTACTATACACATAAAAAACATTACATTACAATTTTATATAACAATAATATGTATAAAAACTTGGTTGAGGTCAAGAATTTAAAAACAAGTTTAATATGATTTTTTTTAAATAATAATTTTGAATAATGTTTTTTTAATGTGCTTATGTAAAAGAGATGTGCTGACATTAAAAAAAATATACAAATTTAAAGTATGCAATAAAAAATTAAAAAAATAGTGTCAATACATATAATTTTTGTTTTTTATTTTTTATTTTTTTATTTTTTTTTCTAATTTATTCTTCTATAATATTTATAAATAAATAAATAAATAAATAAATAAAAAAAAACTTAATGCTATGGTTTTTGGTTTAGTTTGATTTTATATGGAATGATCTTTTATTGTTATCTAAAAGCTTCTTGGAAATTTGCAAAGTCATATCTTAGTTGTTATATCTTTATACAATTCAAATAACAATTACATGCTTATCTACATGTTGCAAGTAGAAAAATAATTTACTTCTTTTTATGGTTACAATGAGTTATATCTCCCAAAAGATTTGGAATTCTCAAAGAGGTTTTACTACTTACTATGTCAAATCAACAACTCTTTTCTTGGTTTGTATTTTTTCACAAAGATTTTTATTTAAAATATTTGTTGGAATTCTAAGCTCATATTGGCATAAATTATACTTTTCTACCTCCATCTTTACCAAAATACTATATGTTTTAAGCATCACTATGAAATTTTGGTTGCCCATTTGACAATAAACACATTGAAGACACACTAAAGACACACTACAAGTGATGCAACAAGTGATGATTTGTTCTTTTTGCTAAATTGTTTTTGTTATCCAAAATATTCAATTAAGAGAGATTAGAAGGTACAAACAATAAGTTGAAGATCTCCAACAATAAAATTCATGTCCAAATCAATCAGAAGTATCCAAATTGGCACTAGATTTTTCTGGAAAAAAAAAAAAAAAAAAAACACAAGAAAAGAGAGTCCACCTTGCCTTCATGAAAAGGCCAGAATCAGACACTCGGTAAGAGGTGGTGATGTGCCCTCGCAAATGCTACAAACATCGCCCTCAACGTGGTCTTTGTGGGGCAAGGATGTTGCCTGCACAGTTGCAATGCTTTGAGCATCTTGCAGCATCCGATGTTTGGGATGGTGGGGGGGGTGGGGGTATCCACCACGAATCGAGTGGCTTCCTGAGGTGCTCTGAGGGCACCGCTATCCCCTGCATCGTCCACCTCACCCCTTTGCAAACGGATTCCAGCTCGATGAGCCGGCGGATGTGCACTCCGCGTTTGTGCCAGGAATTGATTTGATCAGATCATGTTTGTAGTGTAGGTGCATCGGCACTTTCAGGCGCCAAAGGTATCGTGCAACGTATCACGGAATCTTTCGGCCACAAACCGTCAATCGAGATCGAGATTTGTGGGGGCATTACAACTGGCTTGTTTCATTCTTAAACCATCGCGCACTACTGAGACCACGAGCTCGGCAACAACGCGCTCGTGGGAGGCATCGCGACAGCACTCGCACCGCTATTTATGTGAGGAATCTGTAAACACCTTCCTTATAAAATGGTTTTGATCTGCCATTCAAACCCAGAGATATTGGTTCTCATGATCCGTTACTTCCATTAACAGTCTCATTGGTCAATGGTGGGTCAACACTTCAATTCTGTTTGCTCAAAACCAACTTGCACCTAGGTGATCAAATCACATTTGTAACCCTAAAAAGTAGTTTCATGATGAAAAGCTTTGGGCCTTGATGCCAGAGTAGCATCCGCTTATAAATCCATGAAACCAAGTCGCAGGTGTTGCAGAAGCAAACCCTAAGTTGATTGGAGAGGTTGCTGTTCAGCAGTGCGATCTGTTCGGGTTCAACAGGCTGGAACAAAACGGACAGAAAGGATTAAAAAGGCAAAAGGATCCATCAAGCCTCACCGCAATCTTTGAAAAGGCATCAAAACTGAGAACAGGAGGCGGCCGTCAACACCAGGTGGATGAAAAGCATCCAGAGACACCCACTTCCTTAACGACAACGGATCCAACAGTATCAAATCTCTTCTCGTTCTCTCACCCTGGGTTGATGACTCTATCTAGTACATCCAATCACTAGTGAAGATACGACGCATCGACGACAAACCATCACTTGGATGACATATTTTTCATCCATCTAGAGGTCAGTGTCCCGAGTGGCGACCTCAGAGACGAGGCGATGGTGTCAGAGGCGACGAGGCCGTGGCAGCAGTGTAATTTGCTGCACCTCATGTGGCGATGGCGAATGCGAACAGACGACTTACCGAGAGCACGGAAGCATGAAAGCTGGCTTACGGGAACAAAATTTGTGTTGCTCACGAGGCTCCTTCCTTTGGTGCAATTGCCTCGTCACGGGACAATAATCTGCTCGTTCCTGGCTTGTGCGTGCCTTGCTTTTCCTGTATGGACATGCTCGTAGCTCCAGTCGAGATCCTCTGTGGGCGTTAGCAGTAGCATAGAAGCGGGCGCGGATAGGCGGCCGAGCTAGGCGTAGCTTCCGCGAGTGGAGTCTCTCTAGCGGTTTTGGCTTTTTTCAGTCGGGTGGGAGGAGTGTGGAGCGTGGCATTCCCCGGGAGAGAAGGTTTTGTGGTGACGAGGGGCTAGGGTTTTCTTCCAGTATTGCATTGTTTCTGTGTCTGCTTGAATTTGGTGCTGTGGATGAGAAAGATGGTTCAGAGATTCTGTTCGGCAGGGGTCTGAGAGGGTGGTTGTGATGAGAAAAGAAGCAGGATCAATGCGACGTGAATGCAGTGGCACGGTGGTGTGTATGTGCGGTGGCAGTGGCGAGAGTTTTAGCATGAAGCTGCAATACAGAGGTGTGGAGTGGGGAGGGAGTCTGTGAAGCGGTTAGTATTTCTCTCGGAGGTACTGAGATGGTTCCTCTGATATACTCTTTGGATTGAAGTGCTGGGATTAGTGAGGCAGATGCTTGGGAATAATGTTTCTTAATTCGGCTGCTGTTTGTTGAGAATAAGCGAGTTCTGGAACTTGGAGAGAGTGTGTGGAGAGATGTTTGCTTTGGTAAAGATTTTCCCCAAGAGAACGTTAATGTCGGCAACTGAGTGTTTCTTTTGCACCCTTCTGAGATCTGGATTCATAGTCCGGAAGAACATCCTAGCATAACATGAAGTTTATTGAATCTTTCGGTTTTTCCTGAGGGACATTTACTGCTTCGGTTGGATAATAATCTTACACTTAGCGTTGTCAACTGGATACTGTAACAGCTTGATTCACTTGTGTGCATCATTTGAGAAGCAGTGTCAGACATGACCTATTCCGAGCCACATGGTGCATCATGAAGCCCTCAATTTTGAATTTCAGAAGTTTTTCCATCAGCATATGTGAAGTCGATTGATAGCCAATATCGGCAGAGGGATAAATGGTCAACAAGTGAAGTGAAGAGGCGAGTGAAGGGGCTAGTTGTGGTCTGAATCGCCGAGTTTAGAGGTATTGACGCGAGTTCTGAGCCTCTCGAATTATAACTTTCCTGCTAAACCGCTATGTTGGTGGAAAGTTGCGATTGAGGATACGTCATCTTACTTGGCATTGATGTATATGAGATCTTTTCTTTAAATTGCTCCGAAAAGGATCATAATAGCGAAGAACAACTCAAACTTGGGATACACTAAGTGGGAAGTAAGAAATGGAAACTGCGAGCCCGGAATCGACACCGTCTCAGAAAATTGGGAAGGCATACGTTGATTACGTACATGCGCAATGTGACCTGACGTTGTGAGCTCTTTGATAAAAATCAACCCTAAGGTTTGAAAGACATTGATTGAGTTGACATTCAGGAGGTTATCAGTCTGGCCATATGGGACCATTTAGCAGAGCAACTGTCGGGCTCATTGCAAGTAAGGATTCAGCAAATAAGAAGAAGAAGAAGCAGACTGCGGATGATGCTGGGGGTAGTATTAAGGGTGGAAGACGGACTGCAGGCAGCTTGCCTAGCTGGGTTACGGATGATGCTATCGAAGAGACACCGGTTAATGAAGGAAAAGAAAAATCTGGGAAGGAAGGAAAGGAAAAATCTAGCAAAGAAGGGAAGGAGAAAGATAAATGGAAAGAAAGGATAAAAGAAAGCAAGGAGAAGAGCAAGAGAGGTTTAACCTCTGGGAAGGGTAAGATTGATGAAGAAGTGGAAATGACAATTTCTGCCCCCATTCTAGACGAGGATTTCCGTCTTGCAACATCTCTTCTGGGCCTCCACCGCATTAAGACGCGCTCGGGTCCTCTTCTTTTTCCCCCTAGCACCCGCTCTGGTCCTGTGTATGCAGGAACCTTTCAAAGTCGATTTGATACGGGCAATGAGGGTCGACAGGATCATGAGAAAGCTGTGAACAGTTCGTCCAAAGGAGAGTCATCAAGCAGACTGCTGTCCGGAGTGCGCAAAGCCTCCAAGGTGCACGCACGCGATTCAGTCTCTCCCAAAGACTTCACTACTGCCGAGGATGGCAGTAAGAGCAACAGAGGAAGAATGTTGATGTATACTGATATTTCAGAGATGGGAGCAAGTCCTCAATCAGATGGTAGTCCTGGGTCTTCGAACGTGAAGAAATTACATCGGAGTTTGAGAATTGGCGATGCTGGTGGGCGTATAAATGGGTCGAGTCTTAGGTTTGAAGGTCACGATGATGGTAATGTTCCGCAGAGAGTAAATCCGTTTGGGAGCAATTGGGCTGATGGTCACTCGAGCTCCTCAGCAGGGCTATCTTCGCATGAAGGAGGAACCTCGGGTAGTTTATACGAATCGCATTCGTTCTTACGAGGTAAGGTTGTAGGCGTTTTCTTGTTGAAGATGAATGTTGAAGATCATAACCTTTTAGTATGTTACGTAATTGTATGTTTTCGAGGTAAGGAATTCACCTCCAGGAAGTGCGAAATCAACTTAGGAGGGAGTGAAGAGGAGCTATAACATGGAATGAGAAGTAGAGGTTTAGGTAGCATTGTCATCTTAATCCACTCAACTGTTGCTTTAGAAAGTAATGTTTGATGATATATGGCATTGAGGTCTTCAACACTTTATCTTTGTTATGGATGATTTATTTCTATTATCATCCAGTGTGTTCATACGTTTGTATGAGGCCATGCCATCAGTTCAACATGTGCGTTACTCTGAAGTATGCATCATGTTTCTTTACGAATAAGATGCTATATCTAAATGATTTGAGTATCACTTGAATTTGTAGTTGTTCACCTGGTGTGCTGGGATTTTCGCAGATAGCAAGAGTATCTCAGGCCAATCTGCAGAGAATGATGCTGAAGCTGAGGTATAGTCAATTTCCATTGCTTTTTGATTAGCATCAGCTTTACGCCTGGATGATTTTTGGTTGTGGATTTTGCAGCCGAAAATTTGAATTTTGTCTGTGAGGATCTTTATTAGAAAACATATTACAGAATTGCAAATGATCTTGATGTTTGAATTCTTTTAGATATTGTACCTAGTAATGAGATTATGTATTACTTACTGCAAGGTTTATGGTGTGTATAATCTGCAGAGCCCAACAGAGTCGCCCCGATTTAAGGCACTTTTGAGAATGACCAAGAGTAATGGCAAGCGACATACTGATATCAAAAGCTTCTCTCATGAGTTGGACCCACGTGGACTTCGTTCGCATGAATTTTTACGGCCTCACAATTTTGGCGGGTTCAATGGTTTAGAGGTATGCTCTATTCTGCACTCGTGTGTCACAGCGGAATCCCTCTCTCCCTCCTTTCCTCCATGCACATCTGTGTTTGTTATAATTGTTGTTTTCATTAAATAAAGAAAACAGAGTCTATGAAAATGCTCATTTGAACTCTTAAGTAGTCTGAGTTTGTTTCGATAGTCTAGTAGACGATATATGAATCATTGTTATTTAAGAAGCAACAAATGCATGAATCTTCTTCCTTATTCATCAGCCTTGTTTACAGGAGTTTGTGCGAACATTGAAAGCAAGGTTTAATACTGCAAAGGAAGAGGTTAATGCTGAGCTTGCGGTCTTTGCTGGTGACCTTATTGAGTTCCTCGAGAAGAATGCTGATGCTGCTCCAGATTGGCGAGAAAGGGCAGAGGATCTTTTGATTTTAGCAAAAGAATGTGCGATGATGGATTCCCAGCAATTTCGAAAGAGCTGCGAGGCAATTGTACATGATTTAGATGAAAAGAGGCAGGAGCTCCCTATGGGAGCTCTTAAGCAACTACATACTCGAATGCTTTTCATTCTCACTCGCTGCACGCGTTTATTGCAATACCAAAAACGTAATTTTCTAGAATTGGATTCTCTTAGAATACAGAAGGTTGAGAAGTTTTGGCACCCAGTTGATAATCAGAAAGTACCCGCAAGTGAACCTGTGAAAAGGAAATCTTGTTCACAAGAACTATACCGACGCAATGATGTCCCCACGGGTAGGTGGACCAAAGACGAAAGTATCAGTAAACTGACCCTTGAATCAATCAAGGAAGCAGAGTCGAAGATTGACTCGCTAAGTCTGCAATCCTCGGATTCCAAGGATGAAACCGCGGATCAACAGGATGCGATTGTTATTGAGAGGCCTACGTCTTGGAAGAAATTTGAGAAGGAGAAGAATGGATCAGATAATCAATCAATTCTTCAAGTTGCTCCAACAACGAAACGAAAAACACAGTCGACACCAGTGAAGTGCCACTCGGGGGATGATACACCAATGGTGATATGCAGAATATGTGAGGAAGAGGTTCCGACGGTACATTTGGAAGAACACTCTCGAGTGTGTGCTTTTGCTGATAGGTGCGATCAGAAAGGGATGGGGGTCGATGAGCGGTTGCGAAGATTAGCTGGAACTCTTGAACGCATTGTGGAATCATATACTCCAAAGAGCTCTGCTGTGGCTGCCAGTGCTAGTCCAGATACGGGCAAAACATTACCAAGTTGTGGTGATAGCGGTATGATCCACCTTTTTCTTGTGCTTGTATGGTTATTTTAAAATTAAAATAACGGCTCGTCTATTGGTGTTGTGGTTCAAGCTAGTGCTCTTATGAAAGACACATCATCTATATCGTGTCATGTAAATGCTGTGCTCGCCAAATTTTCGAAAGTTTTAGAGGCTTGTCGGGTTTCTTTATCAGCATCGTTTGCATTTAGTGAATTGCCCATAGCCCTGATTGAAACTCTTAATGCTGCAGAGTGGATGTAATTTTCTGTACGAAATGCATCCTGTGCTTTCTAACGGCCTCTTACTCACTGGTTGTCCTGGTATTTCCGCAGAGAACTGCTTGACGGATAAACTTGGGACTACTGCAGAAAAACTTGGACAATATGAACGTGGAGGTGGTGACTTGCTCCGCAGGGGATCTGAGGACATGCTTGAGGACCTACACGAAATCGATACTGCGAGTATTTTGGATGAGCCCAGAGTTTTTAATACAATAGCTTGTAAGTTTCGGTTTGGGCCCAAGAATGATACAATTGGAGGTCTTCCTTCTTCGGTGGGCAGCTTGCTTGCTCCTTCATCATCAGTGGGTAGCTTAACACCGCGATCTCCTCTTACCACGCCCAAGAACAGCCATATTGACCTCCTGTTGGCTGATAAAAATTATTTTGCAGAATCAGAAGACCTCCAACAGGTTACTGTCTTCTCTGCCGTGTTTACTGGAGCTTGCTATTTCGTTTATTTTGTTATATAATTCAAGTTGCTTCTTGGACATTCTTTGAATGTTTAACTACAGATGGATTTTGTGATGGTGGTAATATTTGGTCGTATGAATAAGGTCTTGCTCTAAGAACTGTTCAATGCGGCTACAACATGCATGGACACAGCTGTTTATAGACTTGCTGTGAGTTGCAGATCAATGAGTTGGTTGATATTGCTCTATGCATTGCCGACACCAACCAGAATCACCCCAAGGCTGCAGAGTTCATTGTCTCATGTATGGAGGATTTGAATGACGTATTGGAGCAGAATACGGTTGATGCTCTTACTGTTGACACGTTTGGTAGACGGATTGACAAGCTTTGCAGGTTTGTCCTGTCTACTTGAATTTTAGTATGAGAGGCTTGATATTACATTATTATCATTAGTAATAATGAAATATGGTGGATTTCGACATTAAGATTGTGAATGAAAACAAGAGGAAAACTGGTTTCGGCTTGTGTAGCTGAGCAAATCTTTCAAACCTTGAAGTTTCTGTTGGTATAAACTATAAACGTATTCCAATTATCACTGTCTGTTTTTGTTGCAGAGAAAAGTATCAGCAAATTCTAGAGGCTTCTGGACAATTCGTTCCTGAAAATTTAGTGCACTCAGCAGAAGGAAGTCTTTCACTAGATGAAGAGGGTTCGCACAGTTCGAAGTGTACGCCTGTCCACCCAACCCACAAGGATCGAACAACTATTGATGATTTTGAGATTATTAAGCCTATCAGTAGAGGCGCATTTGGGCGGGTATTTCTGGCCAGGAAACGGATCACGGGTGATCTTTTCGCGATCAAGGTGATTTCTTTTCATTTCATTTCTGGATGGTTTCCTTTCTTTTTAGGTTGCTGTTTAATTTTAATTTTTAAAAAATATTTATTTAAGGAGAGCTCGCTCTGTAGTCAGGTTTGAAGCTGGTACATTGCTTTTTTTTGAAGATCTCCAGATCGTGGCTGTGATTGTACTTCTCGCAGTGTTGCATATCTTTTGGAACCACTGTGTTTGTTCAGTAGTCTTTCCCCTCTGTTTCATATGCGCATTTAGTATGATCCACTAATGTCTAGTCTGTTGACTTTGGCATCATTAACTGGTTTTCCTTGCTTATTAGGTCCTTCGAAAAGCAGATATGATTCGAAAGAACGCAGTGGAGAGCGTCAAGGCAGAACGGAATATTCTGATTTCTGTCCGAAATCCTTTTGTGGTATAGCGTACATTCTATTTTCTCTTGTGAATTTGATGATAATGATCATTTTTCTGTTCTCTGCGCTTGAAATGCTATGCTGTCATTATATGGCCATCTTTAAACAATTTTTCTCTTAAACAATATCCGCTGTTTTACAGGTGCGATTCTTTTACTCGTTCACATGCTCTGTAAACCTGTATCTAGTCATGGAGTATCTTAACGGGGGGGATCTGTTCTCTTTGCTGAGGAATCTGGGCTGTTTGGAAGAAGAAATGGCCCGTGTATATATTGCAGAAATCGTAAGTTGCTACTCAACTTTTTAAATTTATATTTGAGGAGGATATAGTTAGCAGCTGGCTTTATCTGATCGATAACAACTGATCCGCTAATGATGACCAAGTTATTTTCACAAGGTATTATTTGGGTAATAGGAAACGTTGTTGGTAATAATCTGTGGGAAGCTACAAGCTACCAGTATAAACAAGTTTGAATATGTACAGGTGCTGGCGCTGGAGTATCTTCATGGCTCGGGTATAGTGCATCGTGATTTAAAACCTGACAATCTTCTCATCGCACATGATGGGCATATTAAGGTGCTTTTAGTGTAGAAAATGTGGTGTTGAATTCCTCTTTGTGTAAATATGTTTTGCATATATTTAGCGTTCTTCTTGTGACTACTAGTATTTATTTCCTTCATTATCGTCTCATTAAACAAGGAGTAGGAGGAATTATTGACGGATGGGGTTCTGTATGACAGCTTACAGATTTTGGTTTATCAAAAGTCGGTCTTATCAACAGTACCGATGACCTCTCAGGTCCTGCAGTAGGTGGAGCCACGTTAATGGAAGAAATAACCAAGCATCATAAAGTGCCAAGTGGAGAGTTGCCGCAGCAAAGGGAGAGGCGTCAACAACGTTCTGCAGTTGGCACACCTGACTATCTAGCTCCAGAGATTCTTCTTGGAAACTCTCATGGTAATTCACGAGTAGATTTTAGAATCAAAGATCGAAATTGGTAGCGATGAGGGTATTGTGCGTTGAGGTAGTTCCTACTCGCATCCGCTTGCATAAGGTCCGCCTTGTCACCTTTTACAGCCCGATCGTATCACAATTTCTCGGTTTGTTCAAATTTCTGGAAAATTTAATTTACTTAAGCATTGTTACTAAAAATAGTTTGATATGTCCTTGCTTGATCTTATATGCAGGACCTGCTGCTGATTGGTGGTCCACTGGCGTTATTTTGTTTGAAATGCTCACTGGAGTGCCGCCCTTTAATGCGGAGCATCCTCAGGTATTATTCCGTACATTCTGAGGTTTTTCATCGATTCTAATGGCATGCAAGTTGTTGGACTAGTGTTAATCAGCATCAGTTTTATATTTTTGTAAGTATTTCCTCTTTAAACTGTGCCTACTTGAATATTCTGCATCTACTTATTTACATTCCTCTCATTCCTTATGTCGCAAGTTTTGATACTGTCTGTTTAGCAAATGTTGTGTTGAAGTTACGGGATTACTATTATCACTTGGGTTGGATTTGTAATTGAATCTAAACAAATTCATAGTCTAGATACATTACCCAGATTCTTTGTTGACATCAAATCCCTAAATTTTAATAATGCGCTGACTAGTTTTTGTTCATATTGTTCAGATTATTTTTGACAACATATTGAATCGCAACATACCATGGCCATCTGTTCCTGAGGAAATGTCATACGAGGCTCAGGATTTGATTGATAGGTATTTTTTTTTTTTTTTTTTTAATTTTTAAAATAGCCTTGATGCTTTTTTGGTGGTATTCAATTTTTAATCTACAGAAAGACTACGATGTAAAGTTTTTAGATGCAGTACTGCAAAAGTTTTAGCATACCAAGAAGTCCACAACGTGAGAAAGAGGTTTTCTGTTTAGACCTTTTCAGAATTATCTTTCTGTTTCGTGTAACTACATGGAAATTCATGAATGTTCTTCAGCAGTTATGCATTTCTATTTGTGATGCTATCGTTTAAGACCTTTTTGGGATAAGGAGTTAATTTCTAGCATCTCAGTTATTGTCTGCGTAAGTGTTATACCATAGTAATTTACAGTTGCTGGTGGACATTATTTGTGATTCAGGCTGTTGACAGAGGATCCTGACTATCGGCTTGGAGCTAAGGGTGCTGCTGAGGTAAGCCATTGTTGTTGCTGCTTTTGTTGTTTACTTGGGCTTTTTAACACTGAAAGATATCAAATTGCTATCTTCATAAAAGGAACTTGAGCTTCTATTATTGTGTTCAGTTATCTGTTTTTGTCATCGACCTCGGTAATTTGGATTTTTCAAAACGAGAGACGCTGTAATAAGGGGATGAGTTTTAATCCTTTATTAAAAATGCAGGTTAAAGCCCACCCTTTCTTTAAAGATATAAATTGGGATACCTTGGCAATGCAGAAGGTAAACAGTCTCTACTTCAGCATCGTCTCTGCTAAAAATTCGCACGTTATTATCGACCTTGTGGAAGCATTGCAATGTTTCGATCATTTTAACCTTACCTGTTCCCTGTGACAGGCTGCCTTCGTCCCAAGCGTGGACAATATTCATGACACGAGTTACTTCACATCCCGTCAGTGTTGGAATTCAGATGAAACACGCTTATTTGCTGACCATAACTATGAAAGTAGTAACTGCGAAACTAGTGATAGCGGAGGGAGTACAAGTTCCTCAGAAATGAGGCCGGAAGACTCGGTAAGTAACGAATGGGAAGTTCACTCCTCCACGAACTTTTCAGGTCTTCGCATATAGTATGTTTGGAATGATCATCTGGGCGTCTGGTTTATGTGTTGCTAGATTATGGTGAATACAATTGGCTTCGTCAGTATTTATATTCATGGCACAGTTATAGACCCTTGAACATGAGCGGAATAATTTCTAAAACTGTGCTCTTTCTTTGGTATGAATTTCAGGAAGTCATCGATGTTGCATGTCCCCTGAGACGACACGAGGGTCGTGACTTGTCTGAAGTTACGCCTTCATCGAGGTTTTCCTTCAGCAACTTCTCGTTTAAGGTTTGCACTAATTTGACCTTCCAAACTTGCGGATTTCGTGTATTCCTAATCCTGCAAGCAATGTGCTGTATGTGCTTCTTTTGAATAATTTGTTTGATGTGCATGTTACAGAATCTATCGCAATTAGCATCTATCAACTACGATCTGCTGCAAACTGCTGTTAAAGATGTAACTTCGCCCCAGGGTCGACACAGTTAGCATCTCGACTTCTCACTGGAATCACAATTATATGATTCCTACAATGATGTAGAACCAACAAGTGGCATCCAGTTTACGCATAGTCCTTGAAGTTGTGGGCACTATGCATGTACTATATGTATCATCTTATCAAATCATCCAAGTTAAACCTCTCCAGTCTTTCCTGACATCATCTTTTGAATCTGGTTTGTTGGGATATTGGTGCTTTGAATCGATTGCTCCATAAATGTTCTGATTGTAGGAATTTAAACTGATGTGGCTATAGTTTTGAAAGCTGTCGGCATAGTTTGTTCTCGCAGCAAAGCTGTCTACAGTATGCAACTTCAATTTCCAGCCAATTTAGAATTCGACTGATAATGACTGCCGACGGCTCTCTTCCAGGTAACGTACCAATGCAATTCTTACTGAACCATACTTACGTCTATTTATACCTAATTTGTTTCTGTTAATTAAAGTCCACTTTTTAATTCGGTATATATTCTGGAAGTATTAGATTCTTAGAAATATAAATGAAGCAGTAGTATAATTACAGAATATGCCATCTATACAGTGTACTGAAATATGGATGAGAACGCGGCCACGCCTGTGGTTCTGCATCATCCCTGTGTCTTGCAGGCTATCATCGCTTATTCATTAGGAGCTTTTAATGACCTGTTGTGTCTTGCTGCAAACGTGCAGTTAGCGAGAATACTCTTGCGGGTGCTTTTACACAATCGGTCACTGAAGAAATTCGTTGGAATCCACTCAGAGTTAATTAACGGTAAGTGGATCTTTTGTATGTGCCTCTGTAAGTAGCTGTTTATTTAGCCATCTGCTCAAATTATTGTCGAGTGCTATCCACAATTAAATATCATCTTGTTCAACTGCAGTGGGGTCTGGTCTGGTCTGGTCTGAATTTGTCCAGGGATTTCAGGTTTTCAATAGTTCAATCAAGGCGTGTGGGCACATCGGTGGTCATGGCGTTACTTCTTACCGGCAGCTGGCTCGAAAGGTCCTTGGCACAGATGCTGATTCACCTACTAGTTCACTATGTCTACTCGTTCTTATAGCTAAATTCCGCCTCTTTTCCACATAAGTCGATGGTACCTCACGCTTTGATCCGGCAGTCTTCGGCGAAGCTCAGAAAATCGAATACTTAAGCCCTTCTTTTGAATTTTGCAATCTTGTTATTGTGTTATTTTATTATTATTAAATTTGACGTTTTCTTGTGAATTCTTTTATCATGACCCTTGATTCGTTGCATAAAGAGGCTTTGTTCCATTACAAATTTTGCTAGACTATGAAAAATTCTCTTAAGACACCTACATGTCATTTTATTATTCATTTGGTGCATTCATCTCAGTACTTTTTTGGGCTAATGTGAAGTACAGAAAGCGACCACATCATTTTTACTGTTAGTGAGGCTTAAGAATGGAAGGGATCAAGTATCTCATGGATAATTTGCAATTAGGTGAGTACCGTAGTTTTATTGAGCTGTGTGACACTTTACATTGATGGTTGATATTGGTTCATGTTTTACTACAATTAATGCTTGACTATGGTGGTCAGCAGTCAACCCATAATTGTAGCAGCTGATCATGTTAATGTGTTGACTAAGCAAGTCATCCATACGCTTGCATTAAAAAGCAACAACTTAAGACTATGTATGGATTCATTTCAAGATATTAGTCTTGATGATTCTGTGATAATCGAATGGTAAGTTCATTTGTGTTTTGTACCGCTAGTTTTGTATCTTATAATATTTGCATTTTTCATGATTATTTTAACAGAATTTTTAAATTTTATATTCTTAAAAATTGAAAACAAATGTTTTGTACATGTGAAATAAGATTTCTTAAAAAAGTCGAAGGTTTTGCCCACAGAATTAACTTGTCATTGTTTGTAGACAGTTTTGGAATATGCATTTGAAGCAAATATTAATTTCAATGTGTGCGTGTCAGGTTTGATGCTAGGTGTAAAAGACAATTTTTACGTCAGCTCTAAAATTTCATACTACCTTTAAGTCCAATTTTCAACGATATCAGTAAGGTAAACGATAACCAAAGTTCATATGTGCTTACAACAAATTTAATTAACTACTTTCTTAAATTACCAGAATGCAATCACATCCAATTATCAATACCAGTTGCGAAGTTACAAATTGTTTAACTTTAGAAATACTGAATAAACATTAAATGTCATGAACTAATTATATAGTTTTGTATCATATGAAATATTTAAGCGGGAAAATCTTAAATCCCGCACTATTTAGTGCGACGTCTTCCCTGCCATGAGTTCCTGAAGGAGAGAAGGACTAGAGCATCCACCCACAAAGGAAAAGCAGCAGGTCTGAAGAATTTCTAGGCTGTCTCTTTACCCGTTCTCTTCTCTCGTTATGACCCATTGTTGATCACGGTAGTAAGCTCACAACATCGGCTCGAAACGAAGGTTCAAGACATCACAGGAGCAATCTTTGAGGTCGACGTTGGGTCAAGTAAGCCTCGAGTTCGTAACTGAAAGTGGTTCCTCTCTCAACACACCCAGGGAGTTTAAACTGAACTGTGGCATCCAAGAAAACTAGTTGATTCTACAACTAAGCGGCTGAGACATAGACCACTTCCTATACGTGTTTTTTATAAATACTCTGAAAGAAACATTTCTGCAGTATTTTAATCTTCACCTCTGACAGCCACAAAACCTTAGCAATGATAGAGTCGATGTAGTTGAAAAGAATCAGCTACCTTATGAAAAAGCCAGCATCTGATGTGTGAAGAGAGAATGGGATATGAGATTCGTATCCCTGAGGTCAAACCAGAAACTCGCATACGGGAGGAAGTAATAGCGGGAAAATCTTAAATCCCGAATGGTCGTATATTAAATGCTAAAAACCATCAATATATAGTCTAGAGACTACAAAAACCCCTTGCTATTAAGGCCTTGACGAAATCTTGATAAGGTGGGAGTTGGTTGCTTCCAAGGTTTCTCGAGTGCATTACTCGGAGCATTCTGTATCTCCGACCTAGACACGTTTGGGTCCACTAGTGATTTCTGAAAACTGTGAGAGAACCCCGTGGCAATAATCGTTACATGGACTTCACCTGTATATTTGTCATCCACTACCGCTCCAAAAATGATATTAGCTGAGGGGTCAGCTAAACCTGTTACAATCTGCATCAACATCTAACTATGTCAAGGCATCCGTCATCCCAGAATTCCAGGGGAGTAAATTAAGAAACTACTGGTTACAGAACTGATTGATCAGTACCGTCGTGATGATGTTATCAATTTTTTTCAAATGCCACCTTACTCACATTAAACACATCTAAAATTCCACCAAAAGAATCACGGAAACATGCTAATTTCTATAGTTTTGAGGACTACAAGTGAAGAATCGAGCGCAAACCTCAGACACGGTGTTGACTTCCTGCAACGTGAGGTCCGGTCCACCAGTGATGTTGTACACAATGCCAGTTGCTTGTTCAATAGAGCGTTCAATAAGTGGGGCTGAAGCAGCTTGAACAGCGGCTTCCTCAGCACGATTCTTGCCACTAGAGAAGCCAACGCCAAGCATGGCTGTACCTGAGTTACTCATTACAGCTCTAACATCTGCAAAATCAACGTTCACAAGACCTGGCGTCTGCATCCGCCATGGGCAAGTTTATATCGTTAAAGTTATATGAAGAAATTACCTTTACATACAATCACGTGTGAAGAGAAAGACGAAGTAGTCCTATTTCACTAATTTGCCAGTGACCTACAAACACTTCTGAAACTAATGCATTCAGTATGCGAATTGCTTTCAAGCCTGGGCTTAAGCAGTTAGCAAAAACAGTGGATTGCAACTTCTTTCAGACAACTATCGATCGGGACACTTACTGTGATGATGTCTGAAATGCCTTGAACTCCCTGCCTAAGAACATCGTCGGCTAGAGAAAATGCTTCCTGAAGAGGAGTTTTATCTCCGGAGACATCGAGTAGACGGTCATTAGGAATGACGATAAGACTGTCGACGGACTTCCGCAGATTCTCTATTGCCTCCACTGCCTGCATAACTACCAACAGCTCAGGTTTTACCCTATTTACTTCTCACCGTATAATAATAGAAAGATGGTCAAATATGGGCGCTTCAACATCTTGCTAAACATTACCTGCTGGCTTCTCCGACGGCCCTCAAAAGTAAACGGATAAGTGACAACACCAACAGTGAGTTGCCCTGCCTCTTTGGCCACACGGGCAACGACCGGGGCAGCCCCAGACCCCGTCCCACCACCCATGCCCGCGGTAATGAAGACAAGATCAGCATCTACCACTGCCTCTGCAATGATTTCTATCGATTCCTCTGCAGCTTGTTCTCCAAGGAATGGCTTTCCACCAGTACCTGCAAAAATGGAAAAAGACTTCCAAAGGTCAAGGTTACATTTAAATAGAAATTGTTATAATAAAACAGCTGAAAGCCAAACCATGATCCCTATCGAACAAAGATGAAGAAAAGAACATAATTGTTAAAAAAAACAGGCTTCAAGTTCGTTTACATGTATGAAAAATTAAAGACTTTGGAGGGGTCAGCACTTAACTTACCAAGTCCTCGGGTCAAAGCTTCGCCGATTTGAACGCGATGTTCGGCTTGTGATTTCTGTAAAGCTTGAACATCTGTGTTGATGGCCCAAAAATCAACACCCTGCAGAACAGGAAAATCGTTTCCTCAATTTACGTTTTATTCAACCCAGATCATTCAACAAGCAGGCATTATATACAGAAACCAAGTATTCTACCCATCCATTCCGGAAATTGGTAGCATCCAGTTGCTGACTTTGTCTCTGCTACCTTGAACAGACATGATAGAGCATGTTGTACTGGTCAATAAACTGAAAAGAAACATAATGACGTCGGTAAGTGAAGATAAAGTTCTATCACTCTTAGAAACTGTGTTACGATGAGAATTATCGATACAGCTGGAGAAAACCTGAAAATGGTTCACATACTTTAGGACATAGCTTGAATTTCAATAGCTTAAGATTTTCAATCTAATGCCAGATTTTCTTTCTGGCTGTTTAAGTTTGTCTAACCGACTCTTCAACACGCCGCTTCTGTGAGGGCAGATATCAGTGAAGATATTTTTATAATCACTGCTTATGCTCGTCGAAAACTATCATCCTCTTTAATAGCGCCATATACAAACCGTCTTGACGTTCCCTATCAATCTTCCAAATTTATACGAAAAACAACGCTAATGTGAAAGTAGCACCGGACGATCACTAATGGTTTCTAACCATTACAAATATTATTTTATCCAATATTGGCCCCTAGTGTTCACGATGTTCTAGGACCGCCATACCTTCTTGTTCTGGGAGTCATCGTTGCTAAATTCCACTCTGAACCCACAATCTTGAACTCTGTTTCCTAATGGACTTCACTACTACAGTAACCTAAGCTTCAACAATGGGATGTCTGGAAACTGCAAAATGTTGCAAGAATGTCACGAATGCCGGAGCATGGAGGGATGAAAGGGGATTCCTACAATATCAACAAACCTGAATGCCGCTCCCAATCATACGGTTCACAGCATTGTTGCCCCCGCCGCCTACACCAATGACCTTGATCTTGGCGCCACTCATACTGGCCATCACCACAGACCTCCCTGCGTGACGCCTCTCCCGCCCCTGACTCCATCCCCGCGTCTGTTGATGCACAAGTGGCTTCCCATCACCCATAAATTGGTCCTTATCCAGCTTATTCTCCGCTCTCAAGCACCCACATTGTTTCGTCACCCTTGCCGCGACAGAGCTCATGGGATGCACCGACTGCGGCGATGTTGTGCACAATGACCCAGTGAAAGAGCACGGGCTCGAGCTAAACCTCGCCATGGAGCTCATCCTGCTCAAAAATACAGACGAGCTCAAAGCGCCAGCTCTCAGACTACGAGGTAACCCAAGTGACACACCACGCGGCAATCTCACAATCTGCACAGAAAAGCCCTCCGAATTACGACGCCTTCAAGAATTACAAAAATCTCCCGAACAAGTCTGCAGCAAGAGCTGTCCTGCCCAGTAATGTGAGTGAAACGAGGGATGGTCACAAGTGTAGGGGCAACAGATCCTATTCCATGTCTTCACACTTCTGTCATCGTCATGGCTACTCCAGACCGCAATTTCTCGCAAAACAGAAGTGTGACGAGGAATGCCAAAGAAACCAAACCCCCGGAGAGTCGGGAAGACGCAGCCGGGGTTCACGTGGGCCGGGTCCCAATACCCGTTCCAAATATCCGCTGCCCAGTCCCTTGTCTCTTTTCTTTCGTGATAATCGGGCTCTGCTCCGCTACCTCCACTACTTGCACGCAAGTCTACTTGTTTGCAGTGAGCAGCTGCTTAAATCTCAAGGAGCGAATTGAAGAAATCACAAACACCCAACTTGCGGTAGTGGAGAGCTTGTTTCCCTTCATTGTCGCCAGACGGTCTTCAAAAAGCAGGACAAGGGAGCTTGTAAGCCAGAGTACAATTGAGTCACAGCTTTTTATTGTCTGGAGAAGCCGATTCGACGGGAACTGGGTTGTGGTGATTACCAGGCCATGGAGCTCACACTCCCGCTAACCGTGCTACTTTTCTTCCTAGCCTTTCTTCTCCTTAGCGCCCTTCTCTTTCCGAGTCCAATTGAGCTCCTGGTGCCTTCTGATTCAACCCCGCCACGGCAGTCATTTAGGAAACCTGTAGACGGTGCGGCGTGTTTGGATCCGTTGACGGTGTATATTGTTGACCTGGCACGGGAATTCAACTATGGTCTTCTGGAGGATTATTACAAGGGCAGAAGAGCGAGAGGCAGCCATAATCTTTGGCATGGTGAGGAATTAAGGGAGGAGCTGGCGGATGGCTCGGTGCCAGACAACCTCCTTCCTTACCCCAAGAACCCCAACTGGTACCAATACAGCGCCGAGTATTGGCTGCTAGCAGATCTGCTGACGGAGGAGAGCCTCAGAAACTCCCATTCACGGCTGTCAGAGTTCAGGAGCTAGAAACCGCGGAGGTGTTCCGGTGCCTTTCTTTTGTGCACTCAGCTCTGAGATACAGCTTGGAGAGGACCATGGAAGGTTCAGAAAGGTGGACGGAAACCGTGACTACGCTCGGCAGCGTGAGGTCATGAAGCTTGTTATGCAGACCAAGGAGTGGCGCCGCTCTGGTGGTCGAGACCATGTTTTTATGCTCACGGGTTTGCAGAATCGAACCACAAGCCAATATTCCCTCCCCGACATACTCCATGCTTCAGAAATTTCTGTACACAATGAGTTGCACAACTGTGCACTCCATCAAGAGTGATCGATATATATCTGTGCTAACGCAGTTCTGTTTTGTTTTAGCAGATCCCATGGCTATGTGGCACGTTCGAGCGGAAATTGCACCCTCAGTATTGCTCGTGGTTGACTTCGAGAGTTGTACATGGAAGACGCCAAGGCAGCGGAGAATGCAAAAATTTGCGGTAAAGGCAAGGATGTCGTTGCTCATATAGATGTGTCCCTCGCAAAAGACGTCATTGTACCATACACCCACTTGCTGCCTACTCTCAACTCGACACGAGAGTCAAATCCTCGCGACGTTCTTCTCTACATCAGAGGTACAAGACACCGGCACAGGGTGAGCTCCTTCTCTTATCCCTGTTCCTTTATGTCGTCCTCTTAATTCTCCATTCTTCTTCCTGAAGGCACAAGAAAGCTACAATTTCTCTTGAATATCATGCACATCCTGTTCTCATCAACTGCCAAGCTTGTTAGACAGGGTTGGTGAGAGAGAAGCTGTGGACCATTCTCAGTGGCGAGCCTGGGGTGATTCTGGAGATTTAATCGATCCTGCGAATATGAGAAGAGGAAAAAGTCTGACGTTATGTACACAGGCATCGGGACGGAAACGAAGGGGCTTGAAATTTTCTCTGTTCTCGGGTGATGGTGGGTTTCAATCCGGGAACCTTCTCCTTCACCTTTCTCCAGATTAAGCTCACCTCATCTCATAACAAGATCCAGGGGTGCAAGATTATCATGCAAACATGCTACAGATAATCTCGTTTTTTTTTTTTTTTTTTTTTTTTGTTTTGTTTTTTTGAAGTCAGCGAGTTAATACAATTTTCTTGCCACAGTTTACTGCGTGTTACTATTTGAAATGTGTTCGTGAAGCGCCCACGGATAACCCATGCCAGCACCTTTATGTTTCACCATAGAATATATCAAACGAAAGTTTAGTCGAATTGTTTCACAGATGCAGCAGAATTTGAGGAACTGTCCAGAACATAAGGTACAAGTATTAAGCGGTCTAAGAACACAACCAAACTGTTGTGTGCAGGTGGATGGGTATAGATTTTGACGCGGGTGCAATGATATCAGGAACACAACTGGAGGATTTCCTTATTTCTCATTCTTAAGTAAGAGCTTCAAAACTATGCAATGGAAATTTATTTCTTCAAATATCTATCGGCATCATATGAATGCTTCTGCAACACGACGCTTCGTTCTGATAATTCGTTGAAGTTAGTGTAATGTAGCCGCTCAGATACCGTTCGATTTGGACAATTCAATTACCAACAGCTACCCCGCCCGCCAGCACAAACTGAATAGAGCCTAAATAAAAATCGCCTCAAGCTCAGGTAATCACAAACGCTGACCGTACGGTCGGAACAAAAAATTCAGTAGAAAGGTTAAGTTGAACCTTGAAATGAAGTGGTAACACTTTTCTATGAGAAACTTCCAAGTGAGTATGTGGAAACATTTCAGCTGGTACCCTCTTCCGACTACTACTATCTTGATTGCTGATCATGTTCGCAGTCTCTTTGTGCCTAAGAAAATGCTCGTCCTTGCCAAGAATAATCGTAGATTTCCATCATTAAGTTGACGACTGCAGTTGGACCCAACCGTAGGAATCATGAAACGGATGGGTGTTTTGACAGCAGACACAGTACACGTTGAGCTTCGACGTTCAGGAGAAGTAATGCCAACAGTCGAAGCTTTTTTAGCATAAATTCTGACCAGTTCATCGTTTTGGAAATCGAACAATCTTGGAGCATATGTAGTGACAAACCTCTGAAGTAATATGACAGAAAATACAAAATGAAAGGAATCTCATGAACTACCTACAGACAAGATGAAGCATTCATTTGAGAGGCTCACTTAGCTATTTCCCCATGACCAGTCTCAAGGATGAACCGTGGATGCTCGTTTAATACAGATCATAGCTGCTGCCATGGTAGTGAGCTCCAACCATTAGCAGACCCAGGGCTAACCGATCCAGGCATTACATGGTCTTCCGAGAGATCTCCCACTCCCCGGTTCACAAGAAACTACTGAAATAAACGAAGTGGTTTCAGAAAAGTCTATTTGAACATAGGTAGGAGGTGCAGAATAAATGAAAACTTCACTAACTGTAAGCACAACTCTGAACACAAACTCCAGCGCAGCATGACGAGTGGAAGCTGGACACATCTGCGATATGGTATATTCTCAGATCAAGAAATTGGTGCAATCGCATTTTCAACAGTAATCATGTGCTTTACAACTAATACGATGCTTCGAATAACAATGACGCTCTAGATGGGATGATCTCTTTTACATCATGAACAAGCATATCCTCTGCCCCTGAAAATAGTATTCTAAAATAAGTACAAGAGTATCCATGGAGAGTTTGTATGTCTTGGTTCTAAGGAAACAATACAAGACGAAACCAGAGACAACTGGTTATAGTATCCTTATCTAAATGCTTATCTACCATACTCCGAGGTCCTCATCAACAGCTGCTTCAACTGAGGATTTGGCAGGTCTATGGACACTGGCATGTACATCCTCAGGGAATTCACATGGCATGCAGGGAATTCAAGAAGCACAAGATCCCAGCAGGACCACCACTGCCGTAAAATCGATGGTCGCCAGCTTTACCAACTCGCGATCTTAAATGTTGTATCCGTAAATCATTGGAGAGTTTGAAGGACTGCAACATCAAGTGCTGCCGAGACGGCACTTTTTACGCTCAGACGAAGTTTCAGTTCCAAAAATTCACTCACAACCACGGTCCCCGGTACCATCTTTACCACCTCCCATTGCCAAACGCACCTTTCCAATGCGCCACTGCACAGTTTTTGCGTCGCAGAACTGCCACCACCCTCTCAGTCACGCAGCCTCCAATGGCCACCAAAATCTTCTG
This sequence comes from Physcomitrellopsis africana, assembly GCA_036785485.1. Taxonomy (NCBI): domain Eukaryota; kingdom Viridiplantae; phylum Streptophyta; class Bryopsida; order Funariales; family Funariaceae; genus Physcomitrellopsis; species Physcomitrellopsis africana. The sequence continues at coordinate 91,985 of JAWRVF010000217.1, read as the reverse complement.
TATCTACATACTACACTCTGGAAAGATGGAAGAGTATCATCACAGCCATCGTGCTTGGCCAAATATGACAGCCGCCATCATCTCTAACAATTGCTCAATGCTGAGTTCAACTCAGCAATGTAATGTTCAATACAACACACAAAGCAACTGTCCTTTCAAGGAAAAAATTACAAAATTCCTTTTTCAGGAATTCCTCAAATTTCCTAGAGTGCGACAAACAAAAAACTCACGGAAATAGTGCATGAACTTCTGTAGTCGAAGTGAACTATGAATGGAATGAATTATGCAACATCAACTCAACCCACAGAAGAACATTTCTCTGAATATGTGAAAGCGAAAAACTAAGTCATCTTGAGTGTGAGAAACTGACGTAAATACAGAGCAGTGGAGGAGGCTGTGCACATAACCTTCTCGCAAACATCGACTAAAGTAAGGTACAATGTTAGATCACGCCAAAAATGCAAACAAGTTTATGCACATCCCAAGTTTCATAAAAAAGCTGACCGGTTCATTTCTCAAGAATCAGTATGCAGTGCATGAACTGAAGGTTGTAGGACATCCATGGCAACGACGGTAGTTTACTTATTGATTTCTTATTTGTCCTGCAAAAAATGAGTTATACGTGAAGCTATTACCAACCTAACGTATTGCCAGTATGTTACATTTACCTGAATGTATTCTACTCAATGCTGTTAACCTATGCGATTAAAGAATTTCATTCTAGTGACTCAACGTCAATTAAAACCTAGTCTCTTCATATAGTGCTTAATTCCCATCAATAAAGCAGCTGCTTTCCAAGTTAATAAGCGAAGCTCTAAGTCTAGCCTATCCCACAACTTTAAAACCTTTGAAAATGGTCCCTTCCGCTCCATCTCAGAAACAGCCTTGGATGATGTCCTCGCAACAATTAGATACGTATTTATGGGAGCACCCTGCACACATAGATTTATATATTAAGATACTGGAAATGCGATTGAAACCAAAGTTAAAATAATAAAAATCTTTTCAAATATTGCTATCACAACACTCTCAGTAGGTACATTTTGTGATACATGTCTCAAAGAATCATCCTGCCCCGCAAGGACCATAAAACATAAGGTCCAGACAAAACATCCATTATATTCTTCGGTCAACTTAGGATTAATTAATGTTCGATCCAGAGTGACCATACATTTCTATAACCTTGACCCAACATTTCTATAACCAGCCAAGTTCCAACAGGGATCGGAGCGTGCTGACGGTGAAAACTTCCATTTGAAACCCCGGAACTGCAGTTCTTTGATTATCACTTCTAGTGATATTCGCATCCTGAAAACTCTGGCCATACAATCCTCTCAATCTAAAAGCATGCCTTCTTAATCTGTAATAGAATTTACTTCAACTGCTAAAGATGAACACTAAAGAGTCTCGATCGCTGCGAACCCATTGAATTTAGTCAGTTGACCCTAACAAGCTGACTTACCAGAGCATTATCAACGGCCCGCAGGCAGTCGTTTGTTTTCAATAGTAGTAACACCACTCGCGGCAACCGACTGAGCAAAGCTGATATTTCCCAAAAGTATTGTGACGCATAACCCTAGATATTGGGACCAACGACGTCAGAAAAAAGTTAGTAGCTGCGAATATACGACATGAAAAAATTCTCAACAGACATATCCGAGAGATTACACCAAAACACTCAACGTACGAGTAAACGTACGGTCAATCGTTTGACACTTAAAAGATGTATAATCAAATTTATGATTTTTTAAGCTCAGAAGAAAGTTTTTCATTTGCACATATGGTATAAACAAATAAGGTATGAAGTTTCTACAGAACATAATTGCGTGGTTTAAGGTCTTTTTAAAAAAAAATAAAACCATAACTTCGACGACGGTATGGTGTGACCAACTAACCTGAAGTTCCACTTTCTCCTCTGGAGTGTCAGGTACAAGTAGGTGATCGATTGACTGATCCACAATCTTGTCCCAAGGACGCATTGTAAGAATTGCAGCAAACAAAGCATACAAGTCATCACCAGCCCCCAATCCAATACAATGCTCCTTAATCTCCTTAGAATCTGCGAACACTAGAGCCTGTGTGCACGAATGACAAAATTATAAACTTCACATTTTAAGGCAGAATATTTGCTGTTCTTCACTAATTGGCTGTACAATCAAAAGGATACACGATCACAGAGACCCTCACATGATCCAACCTGTAGAAATAGATTCTTGTAAATCAAGATAAAACCATTCTTCTAGTTAAAAGCTAAAATCAAAGTCAAATGAAAAGGTAACATATCTTCGATAACAAGTAGACAATCTATTATGTAATACTGTCATTAATTTTAGTACATTGTATGTTCTACTTATCTACGTGAACACCGGTTTAGAATTGCATTATCATTATCTTTTAGTAAAATTATAAGACCGTGTCATCGTAAGCAACACCATGCAGATCGCACAGGTAAGTTTCGGACCTTCCATAAACCGGCATAGTTCGATTGAATTACAGGATCCAAAGTTTTATACAGCCCATGGTCCAATAAGACAAGTTCAGGCTCCTTAGTGCCTGAAGCAAAGACAACATCAAACGTTATGGCAAATTCTTACAGACCAAATCAACTATCTAACAGCGGAATTTTGCGATAACAGAAAGAGCTGCATGCAATCATCAGGTATACAGTAACAGCGAGAAACCAAGACAAAGGATAAAGCATGTACAGGGCTGACTTCTATTCACATGTGAAATTACGAAATGAAAACCTAGACCAAAAACAACATACCAGGCTTAACACGAATCATCATATTAGCAGCATGAGGATCGCAATGCACAAATCCATGGCGGAAAATCATTTCGGTGAAAGTTTGACTAATCTGGAAGTACAGGTCAACACCATCAGAAATATTACATAGATACAAACGTGCAAAGTCTACAGAAGATAAATGTAACCTCACCTCCTAAATACATTCAGAGCCGCAGATGATTCTAAGCGTACAAGGCAAGCTAAAAAGCAGTTGCGCACTACGAAATCCATTCTTTGAGTATTCAAAGGTTGAAATGTACCAATCGAGCCACATCAGCAGGACGTAGGCCAAGTGCTTTTATTGCTTGCACATTAGTCACCCCCACACCCTCCATAAACTCCATAGCAAGGATGCGCTGGGTACTCAACTCCCAATATATACGGGGTACTTTGATCTGAGATGCTAGCTTGGGGGACATCTTCTTGAAATTCATTACACTCTTTTCACAGTTCTTGCCCTCATTCAGAAAATCTAGTTCCTACACAACCAGGTTAACATACAGTTATCAGCACCATAGTGATGACCATGCTCATACAAGGTACCCCATGTTACTCAAACTCACTCAGATCACAAGTTACCCAAACTACAATATCACATTCCTGTTAGTAAGAAAAGATACATACAAAGGGTACAAACCTTGGGAAGACTCTCGCGAACTTCAGCTAGCAACCACCTGCCAACGGTATAAAAAAAGTAAATAAATAATTGCAAGGAGATTCAGACGTATTTATGCATGGAGGGTGATCATGTGATAACATTATACCTGCGCAGAAGTACGTCAAAATACATATTATTGAAAAACTTGTCAAATGCATGGCTAACAATTCTACTACTGGAGTTTCATAGCGCTAAACCTTAACATACAAGAAAGGATTTAAAATTTTAAAAGTTGCGAGGAATAAGTATTGGAAGAAACCATCTCAAACAGCAAATATCGTGGAAAATAAACGGTACCTGTAATCAAAAGAAGGGAAGAACCAATGAACAATGTTGACGATGAGATCAACAGTGGCGGTATCAGCAAGAGCAGAATCTGTCAAGTGCATGTGTTGAACCTGTCCTCGAGCACAATACATGATTAGACATAGAAAAAAAGAGCTTCAAGTGGTAGTTGGGATCTTCGTACATGTGTGTGTTAATAACTTCCATATCCTGAAACATAGGTAGCTAGTCCACAGTAGTTAAAGACTGAGGGATTAAAAACGCACCTTAACAGCAATTTTCTGACCATCAAGAGTTTTAGCCACATGGACCTGAGCCAATGACGCGCTGGCTAGTGGCACCGGATCAAACTCTGCGAAGACCTACCATATACAACAACCAAAACGAGAAAAATAGTGAGAGAGGTAACTCAGTTAAATGAACCTTCATTAAATAATGTATCCCGTTTAGAGAGCCTCAATGGTTGCAGCACAAAAGGTGATATTCAGTTACCGTACAACAGATAGCATGATTTTCCACTGGGCCAATTGTCTATTCTTAGTTCTTATATCTGTTACCAACCGACTAGTGGTACTGACTAACCTTATGACGCCTCAATAGCAGCATCCATTTCCTAACGCGTATTATCATCGAATTGATTGGCAGCTCAAATTATAAATTCATCCACACTTATATACCCATGAATAGCATTTTCATACGAAAAATACCACTTTGAAAATCTGAGGACATTGAGGCATGCCCTATTTACAAATGCCTGCTTCAGAAAACTGGTCATCATATACAGAGTACTTGGACTTTGACATAGTTCATCAAATACATATAATTCGACGAAAGGAACAAGGAGCGTGCAAGTATGCACGATTCTACGAAGAAGTTATATACCCATAATAAGACGCTAAATCTATGCTTACAAAAAGTAGATTATATATATATATATATATATATGCAATTTAATCCGACCTTTGTAGAGCATCTGTTATACAACAGATGATTAATAGCCAAGAAATACCTCATGTGGAGGACGGCCGAGTTCAGCAACAAACACATCGCATACTTGCTTGTACGTTGAAACAGGACACTTGTCCAACATTGAAGCCCGCATAATTTTTACATATTCCTCTGGTAATAGATAATCCTGGGTAGGGAGAGCAAACATCATTATGGTGACTTACAGATAAACCACAACCATACACAAGCAAGCCTTCACATATGAACCCAAACCTGAACAGGAATCTGATTTTGGCTACATAGAACAGCAGTAAAACGACAAATCGAGCGGAATCGCTAGACACAACACACATCGACACAGTAAATCTTTCACCACCCAACGGCACACCTACCAATTGACCAATATGCTGACCGAGTTTGATGTATATTCCTCCATTTTTAAAGCACAAAGCTTGCAGGCGGTTGGCGCAGCGCACATGAGCCTCATGCTTAGCAGCCTCTCTCTCAGAGCTCCCTTCCGGCAGTCCATAAAGAGAATACTTGTAATCTGACACAACGGAATTACTCATGATCTAAGTTAAAAATACACTAATCCATACAAGACCCGTTCTCGATGCGATAGTTCCATCAATTCAATTCAATTCAATTCAACTTTTGAAGCTAGAAAAATTGCACCCATAGAGCCAGATTCAGCTTGACTTATACAAGACTATGTGGATATTTTTATTTTGTAGTAGTAGAATTAGTTTACGAATCTATATCCACAGCTACAAAACAAACAATCAAACAAACCAAAAAGGTGAACTCTTCCATCCTCTCACACCCAATTCTAACTACCCAGATACTAACCTGCAACCATAGCGACAGCAGTAGCAACATCTCGAGCCAATCGCACAGGGATGGTGTACAACATCCTCGCCCTCCGAATAGGGTAGTCCCCGGAGGCAACCCAAGCCGCAGCCCCCGCAACGCCAGTCCCAAAAACCACAGTTCCCAGCTTCCGCGCCCATCCTCTCCTTCTCGGAACCTGCTCAACTACACCTGTGCTAGTCGCGAAACCCCTGCTCAATCCCTCTCCTACTCTCTTCCCGAGCCACTGGACCTCCCCAACGCGAGAAACCTCACCAATCCCTCGAAAACCATTAGAAAAACTGGAAAAATGCAGGGACCGCTGCACAAGAGGCGATGTGATCAGCCGGTCGCCCAACACGACCGCCAAGCGGCGGCGAGCTTGGTGCATGGCTGCACTTACGACCTTCGCCTAAACTCTCGAAGCCCAAAACCTTGACATCAAACACGGAGTGTAAAATCGAAGGAGGAGGAGAAACCCTAAAATGGGACTGGGCTGGAAGAAGACAGTGACGTGGACGAAGGAGCTGCGGACACTGAGTGGAGGTTAGTTATTGACTGTTGGCTCTTCTTTTTTCTGGCTTTTGGCATTTGCAACTACATTCAATGCTTCCTTCTCTGGGGCAGCAGTGCACTGGTCATTAATGTACAACTGTGAAGTTATGACTTGTACTTAAAAAAGTAGAATCGCTGTTACGGTTGTTGGCTGTCCAAGAGTGCAAATGGAAAAGGTTGACATACTTCTCTTTCTTTTCTTTGTTGACACATACATGGTTTATGTATCAATTGATTGGTGCCCCATGTTACAAACAAACTAGGTCCTAATATTCTCATTTGTAAGGTAAATTTAGTAGATCCCAATGCAAATTTCTACTATGTCCAAATCACAACTCTACTTTTTGTTTATTGCAAGGAAAAGTATGCTATTACAAGGAATTTTAGTTTGTTGTTTGATTGTAAAATTTTGTGTGTTTTTAGGTTTTATTTGGCATCTACAACTTATTTAATCTGTTAATAATATTGATATTGTGGTCAAGTCATATCTTGTATCTTTTTTTATTTTAAATTTCTACTTATCTTCTTTGTATGTGCTCCATAACACTATTTTAGATGAATTGATGTATATAAGTGTCACTTCATATGTTGTTATTAAAATTAATATTGATTTTTTAAATTCAAATAATCTATAAATAAATTTATCAAAATAGAATCCATATTATGTTATTATTTTTTTAATCTTTGAAGCAAAAATTTGATAAAAATTATAGATTTTCAAAAACAATCCCTCTTGTCTCTATAAAAATTGGTTGCTATTTTTTTAACACAGAAAAGTAGTATAATCTTATAGGCATTTTGTTATAGAAAGTTTTAAAACCTATATTAGACAATCTTACACACATATTACATTCTAATTATTAGTTATAATATCTTAGCATCAAATCAATTATAAAGTTTATTTTATTTTATTTTATTTTATTTTTTGTTTTTATTCTTGCTTAATACTTGTAACAAATCTTTTTGTAAATAAAAGAAAATTGGAATCAAGTTGAAATTGTCATTTAGAGGAGGTTAGATTTTTTCTTTTATGCTTTATTTAGATTAGTGTTCTACCAAGTTTAATAGAGTTGAATATAATTATAATTTCTTTTCTTGAACACCAAATATATGACTTTAGATCAAAACATAATTATAAAATAGCTCTAAAAAAGAGTTTGAGGTCTACATAGTTATACTTCTTTTCTTTGATTATATTTACTACTATGATATTTAGTGCTATTCTAAAAAGTCACATTTTTATGCATGTTCACTTAGACTTTAAAAATATTGATTTCTCTAATTCTCGTAAAAGACATGGAATTGAGATTCTATCTAAAAATTATTTACTTGACATAAAAAATTTAAAATGAATATATATATATATATATATATATATATATATATATATTCACATGTTTAATTTTTTAAAATATATATTTGATATTAAAATATCACCTATAAAAATTTTATTTTTTAAATTATAAATTATTATTCCTTTACTTTTAATAGAAGAATTTCTTTATATAATTTGTTTGTTTTGTAGTCTAAATAGGAACTAATTAAATATTTCCAAAAGATTAATGATTTCAATTAAAGCCAAATATTTATTCAAATATAATTTTTATCTATTCAATTTTATTTTATTTTTAGTTTTTTATATATTATATATACATATATAATATATCTTTTAAATAATAAAATATCTTTTTGTATACTTTAGTTGCCAAACTTAAATTAATATAAATATTGACTCTAAAAAGAACAAAATTCTATCAAAGGAATTCTATGATCAATTTTATAAAATATAAAAAGTGATTTAAACTAAAGATATTCTATCATTTTTCACCGTGTTTTTTTAATCTTTAGATTCTTTTAAAACAAAATTTTTATTTATGTTATTAGATAAAAATCTACACAAATTTTGGCCACCATTTACTTGATGCTATTAGTTTTATGAACTTTAAGCAATATGTAATAAAATTATTAATATTTGAGTTTTTTGTTTAGAGATTCTAATTATCTACTTACATAGTAGTGCTTGTATAGTTTCTTTAAGGTCAATAATATCTAAGCTTCTATCTTGTTTGGACCTAGAATATAATTTAGAATATACATCAAATCAAACAAATATTTGAATATTTTTTTGGAGAAATTTCAAATTATAGATTTAAAATTAAAATAATTAAGTATTAAAATTACATAAAAAAAATTTATAACAAGATTAAAGTGCATTTAAAACTAGTAATCTAATTTGAATTTTGTCCTCTATGTGAAGAATAAAACTTTGTTAAAAATTTGTATAAATAATCTAATGAAAAATTATGTTTTTTACTTGTATCATTCTCTTATGTCCATATTTAGCTAAATTTGTCCACTTAATGTGATATTAGTCTAAACCTATGTTGCTAATATGTTGTTATTTTGGTTGAACTTATTTTTAATTTTAACGCTAGTCTAAAGCTACAAAAAATCTTAACTATATTGTTTATATTTTTTTTTAATCCTCTTTAATTGTAAAGATAAAATTAACAGCATATTAATTTATAATTTTTTTATTTGGCTAACAAAAAATTTAATGTCTTGAATTTTTTTTATCATTATTATTTTTTTAAATAATAATATTTAGGATTCTTTCTATGAAGAAGATTAGATAGAGGCCTATATGAAATATTTATTTCATATTATAATATATATATATATATATATATATATATATTTGATTGCTATAAATATTGATTATTATTATTTTTCTTTAAAAGAATAATTTAAATATATTAAAGAAGTTTATATAAAATATTAATTTATTTAATGCTAGAAAAAAGAAGTTTTAAAATAATTTATTAATTTTTTTTCAAAAAATGAGATTTAATAGGAACAAAAAAAATTCTTAGAGGATTTATCCAATATAAGGATAAAATTCACCTCTCAATCTAAATTACAATATGGCTTTAATTAAGAGTTGCTTAAAATTTGTGATATAAAATATAAGAAGCAATAAACAACAACAAAGGAGAAGAACAACACAAAATAAGTGAAATATGTGCAATTCAACAATTGCACACTATAAAACTAGTCATATTCTGTTCTCTAGATTTTTATCTAATAAATATATATATATAGATAATTTTTTTATCTTTCTAATGATGTAAAAAATATATAAATTTAATTTATTATGAATAATTTATGATATTTTAAACATAGAAGGTAAATAATAGGAAAATTAAGTGAGTAATTTTTACCTCAAGAATAACTTGCTTAAAAAATCAAGAATTCAAATCTCACCAAGGCTCACAAGTAGTGTATAAGGATGTCCTAGAGAGGCCACGAGGCCTTAGTCTTATCCTCTTACCTACATCCAAGGTACTACAACCAATATGGAACTTATGCACATCCCTTCCTATGAGAACTACACTAGTTGTTGATCCTCCTATTTTCTACTAGTAGAATTAATACTTATGCATTTTTGACTTCACCATGATATTCAAATACATCCAATTAGCCTAGGACTTGTGGATGGCCTTCAAATCTTGCTTCATTTCTTCATAATGGCTCCCAAGGTGGTAAAACTTATTTTTACTAAAGTCTCAAAAATTGTTCTAAAATTTCTTTAAAAATTCTAAATAAAATCTAAATAAATTCTAAAAATATTCATGATATTTTTGAAATAATGGTATCAATTTTAAATTATTTTATTCTATCTTAGTAAATTTTTATAATAATAAAATTAATTTAAATCAACTAAAAATTCTATTTTTTATATAAATAATTAAAAAGATATGAAATTTTTTTTATACTTCTTTTACCTACTAAGTAATATTTATAAGTTTTTAATGAATAATATATATAAATAAAAGGCCAATATAGACATTGATTTCAATAATTAAATACTAATTTTTATAATTAAAAAAAAATACTAAATTAACTAAGATAATTACCTCGAAGACTTACTAAGATTTTATTCTTATGACTTTTCTCTAATAAGACTCTTGTAACTTATAAACTCTTTTAAATTCTAATGAATACTTAAATAAGATAGAATTTTTAATCTTAATATTTTGATATTTAAATAATTTAAAAATTATAATTTTAACTAATCCATCAATTAAGATTCATTGATAGGATTCACATCTTTTTCAAGCTTGAACTTGTCATTATTTTTATTGAGATGTCATTTGATATCAAAGGCCAAAGTATTATTAATGGTTGCAACATGCATCTCATCAAAGAAACTAAAATCAATAGATGTTGATGTAATAGTGACATAAAGGCAAAATTGCTTCGACTTCAACAAAATTATATATTGTTGATCAAATGTTGTCTCTCATGCCCTTGGTACAAGATATGATCTCTTTGATAAAGCATTAGATAATTCTTGTTGCTTCCTAGATCAAAAAGTAATAATCAAGTTAAATCGAGATAAAAACATATTCCATTAAGCTTGATAATAATTAAAAAATCCAAGTTGACATAAAGTATTTTAGGCTCTTGTAATTTATATATATAGTCACCATATGCATTGCATATTTGAAAAAATAATGCCATTTTTGAAAAGAATCCACAATAGTAAAAAATTCTTTATTATAGATTTTATAATTAATTTTAATAATAAAAAACTTTTAAGAATAAAATACAACAAGACAATTTTTTTTGTCTATATCCATTTATAAAAGTACGGCCTCTAATACAAAATCCAAAGCATCAATCTCCATATTGAATGTTTTTATAAAATCTAGATACATCAAGATTGGAGCTATGATAAATATTGTTTTGAGATCTTAGAATACCTTCTCCACTTGAGGCCCCTTTTTCAACTTATTTTTATATGTCAATTGAGTAAGAAGGGTGGCAATTTGAGAGTAATTTTTAATGAAGATCCAATAGAAGTTGGAAAATCTAAGAAAACATTATATGTCTCTTATAATCTTTGGAATGGCCTATTACATAACAACCTCTACCTTCTTAGTACCCATCATCAAATCCTCAATAGATACAATGTGTTTTAAAAATTCCATCTTTAGTTGATGAAATATACATTTTTTTAGTTTGGTATACAGACCTGCATCTTGTAGCTTTTGTAATATCAACTTTAAATGCTACTCATGCTTTTCCAAATTTTTCAAATAGATCAAGGTATCATCAAGATAGATCACTATAAATTTATTTAAATGCTCTCAAAAGATGTCATTTATTAAATATTGAAAGATAATAAGTGTATCTGTTAATCCAAAGGACATGACATTATATTCAAAATATCCATACCTTATCTAAAATGTGGTATTTTATTCATCTCTTTCTTTAATCTATACCAAGTTGTATGCTCCATAAAGATCTATCTTAATACATATCTTGGTTTGGCCAACTTATTCTAAAAGTCTTAAAATTAACGATAGTGGATAATGATTCTTCATTATTATCTTATTCAATTTCCAATAATCAATGCACATATATAAAGAACTATATTTTTTTCATAAAGAGTATAGATACATTTGTTGGAGACTTTAAATGCCTGATGAGATTCTTTGCCAGTTTTTTATCAATATAATCCTTCAACATCAAAAACTTGTTCTAAGAAAGGTTATAAATTGGGCCAAAAGGTGATTGCATTCTTTTTTGAAGATCTATGGTTGTTAGGAACATATACTTCAAAGATTCATAAGTTTTTTTAGAATATTCTAGAAGCTTCTTGAGTAAGTAAAAGTTGGTTGAGAAGCTTCCTAGTTGATAAAAGTCGGTTGAGAAGTTTCCTAGTTAATAGAAGGAGATCAAGAAGCTTCTCAATTAGTGGAAGGAACTCAAGAAGCTTCCAAATTAGTGGAAGGAGTTCAAAAAGCTTCCAAGTTGGTAGAAGCTGCTCAAGAAGCTTCTTAATTTGATAGAAGCTACTCAGGAATCATTCTAGACAAGAGTATATATAGGAATCGAGGCTGAAGAGTTCTTTAGTTTGGACAATACATCTCTTAGAGTTCTACTCACCTTTTTTTGGTATTGTTTGTGTACTCATCTATTTAATTCAAATTTTTATTGATTTTTTTTGGAAATCTTATCCTAATTCAAGTTTCTTATTTTGTATTCTTGTATCGTTGATAATTTGTTAAAATTGACTACATCTTCAGCATCAAAGTTAGATCCTTTTTATTAGAGAGCGGATTATTTCTCTACTTAAAGGTATACCAACACTTTAGATGTTGCAGATTATTCACCTCTAAATTGATATTTTCTTCACTACAATATTAGAACTTTGTCCTTCTTATGAAAGAGTGGATCATCCCTCTTCTTGAAGGTTTTAAAGCATTTTAGAGGTTGCAGATTATCCTCTTCTAAATTAATATTATCTTTTTATAGAGTCATTTCTTCTTTTTCTTAGAATGGCTAGACGTCAAGACATTAGTATGACCAAATCTTCCAATTCTAAGTTAGATGCCATTAGAAGTGATCTTACTATTTTATCTCCTAGGATTGTAAAGATTGAAGGAATTATTGCAAAACTTCATAACAACATAATATCAGTAGTGCTACAATCTAGACCACATCCGCTTCTAATTTTTGTACTTGAAGATGTAATACTATCTATGCTACTCCAAGAAAATCCACGTATTCAACAATATAAAGAGCCTTGAGTTAGTCTTCTAAAAAAATATGATAGTACGTATTCAAAGTTTCAAATATTTATTAATCAAATTTGATTAATAACCATCTTACAACCTAATACTTATCCAATAGAAGAATCATAGGTTGGATTGGTTGGCACCTTACTTATAAGGCAAGCATTATTATGGTTTGCTTCCTTATTTAAAAAAAAATCACTAATTTTGAGTAACTTTGAAGATTTCATGGAAGAATGTGCGGAAGCATTTAGAAAATATGACAAGGCTCGTTGGGCAATAGTTAAGATCCGAATATTACATCAAGGGGCATGCTTTGCATCAATCTATATATCTAATTTTAAGCAATTAGTATGCAACATCAATTGGAATGAAAAAGTCCTAATGAGCCAATTTTATTGGAGATTAAAAGATGATATGAAGGATTTGTTATTGTCATTTTTGGATCCATAATTGCTCAATGAAGCTATTAATCAAGCCGTAAAATATGATAACCAATTATTTCAATATCGATAAGATCAACATTCATAGGCTTCAACAAGACAATATGCAATCCAACATATCCTTACTACATCAAAAAGTATTTTGAATCTACACTCAGAAATAAAAGATATGCAACTTGATGCATTATGATTTAAATCTCTTAATCTATTTGAGTGCTTGAAATGGTCTATAGGTAGATTTATTCATTTTTATTTTATTTTAATATTTTTTATTATCTTTAATTTTTTATAATAATATAATTTTAAAAATTATTGGACTATAGTTATTTATTTCTTTTAATTATTTAAAAAAAATTATAGGGAGCAATGCCTATTCCGAAACTCATATGGATCCATCGAAGATAAAACTTAGTGCTCTAAATTACAATGAGTGAATCCCTAGAAATTTTTCAAGGCTTTATTATATGAACATAATTTCCTATGGTATTTAGTGATTTTAATTATTATATTGAGATGCCAAAATTAATCACTAAACTCTCATAGATTTATCATAGGATGAATCAATTGGTTGAGGATGTTATAATGCTAAGTTCTTCTTATGATATTGTAAAGTTATTTTTTAGAACAAGAATTAAGACTAAGTTATTGATAAATTTTCTTGAAAATTACCAAGTAATCTTTATTAAAAGAAGAAAAGGAGTTCGCCAGATTCTCCTTTTATTTTAGTAGATCCATTCTTGGTGTAGAATTCTTGGAATTTAATCTCTAAATGGTGGAGAATCTTTCTTATTATTTTTATTTTTCTTTTTTCCTACCCCTTGAGCCAGGCTTGGGAGGAGTCGGCCGTTTTTTTAATTTGGGGGCCAGTTTTTCCACCTTGCCGTTAGTTGTTTTGTTCAGTACTAGCCCATCTATCAAGTAGCCACCCTGGCTGATTGAAAGAGCTGACTACACTGTTGGAAGAGGGAGCCGATAGCAAGATCGGGGCCGGGTATTTGATGTGAGTTCTTGGAATAATGCGGGGAGTTCTTGGAATAATGCGGGGAGTTCTTGGCATTCGCGATGGTAGCAAGGTTTAAGGGAGTGGTATACTCGTATAACATTTTTGAGTTGATGTGCTTGCTAGATGCGGATGAAGGGTAGTAGTATGATGCCGGTAGGTTAAAAGAGTGGAAGTTTATCATTTTGTATCTCGCGTGATAAGAAACTTGCGGCTGCAATTGATGTATGCGGCGTTTGCTGATGTGTGGCGACGATGCTAGAAAGAGGGAGTGAGCATGGCGGAGTGTTGGCGGCTGTGATCAGTGTGTGAACCGTCCACTGAAAGAAGGCGGCAGGGTATTCGTGGCTATGATCAATGTGTACAATATTGGTTGGAGTGAACATAATGAGAGGTCCGCGGCTGTGATCGATATATGCGACATCTGCTGAAGTGTGGCGACAGTGTTGGAAAGAGGGAGAGAAGGTAGCGGAGGTTTGCGGCTGCAATCAGTGTGTGTGACGTAGGTGGGTGACATTGGTTGAAGTGAACGCGGCGAGGTGTTCGTGGTTGCGATTAGTGTGTGCAATATCAATTGAAAGAAGGTGGTAGAGTGTTGGCGGCTATAATCAGTGTGTGTGACGTCAGTTAAAGTGAAGGTGGCGGAGTATTTGTGGTTGTAATCGAGGTGCATCGGTGTGACGAAGTGAGTACGATAAGGTGTTAGTATCTCTTAAGTTCTGATTCTTGTTGGCAACGGCGGAATTGTGCAATACCATTGATACAAGGACAGTCTGTTATTTGGTTGGCGATTGGGTTTGGCAGTTTCATTTTGTGTATTCCATCTATTTTAATTTTTATGCTGGTCATTGCAGTACAAGGGATTTTGCTAGTGCAAGGAGCAGCTGCAATCTAGAGATTGCTTGTTGGCATCAACGTATTGTAGTTGTTGACCATTATAATTGACAGAGTATTATAGAGTTGATATCAAAAGTCCTACCAAATGTCCATGACACTTATCAGCTGCTAATTAAATTCAATGTTATACTCATATTATAACTATATTTAATTCAATAATCGCTATTCAAATTCTTGTTAACTTCATTTCTTTGGAAAATCTTGTGTGAATTTTTTCTATTCATCTATTGAATTTTGCTTTAATTAATTGTATTTATTTTTTTATATTATATTTAATTACTAGTTATTATTCTATTAATTATTATTATTATCATTCATTATTTCTTATTTGTTCCATTTAATTATATATTTAAATATCTAATTATTATTAATTATTTATCTAATTATTCTATTATTTTACTAATTTTTATTTTTATTTCTTTATTTTTTTAGTTTTAATTCATTTTTGAGATTTTAATTAATTTTATTTATTATTTTTATTTTTATTTTTATTAATTATTTCAATTTAATTTAATTTCATCTCTTCTGCTGACTAGCATTGTTCAATCTGATTCTAGTCCAATTGGATTAATTAGATGAACTACAACCTGAGGTAAATTTTAAAATCTTTAATTAAATAATTAAATTAGCAAATCAATAAAGAAATAATAAAAAAAAGTTAAATAAAATAATCAAAGAGAATTTAGCTCTTAACCAGGTGGTCTTTTAAATCCTTCAATGAAGGATTTTATTTGAGCTCACAATCCATAAGAAAAGAAGCATCAGATGGAAAAAGGTCTATGCCTGTATTGTGGCAAGGAAGGCCACAAGATTGGCAATTGTCCAAAGAAACAAAATCAACACATTATCAAAACCAAGAGTGTAATTATTTAGAAAAATGACAATGTTTAGGCATAGTAGGGATCGTCCGGTTGGATAATCCAATATTATAAAACTATTTAGATTCCTCCCTTTTTGCTCAAGCTGCTCGTTGTTTTATAATCTCTTTGTATTTTGGCCCTCAAAAGCTTCAAATGACTACTTTGTTAGATTCAGGAGTGTCCATTTGTTCCATGAATGAGGCATTCACTAAACTTTATAAAATTCCTTTAGTACAAAAATCCAAACCTATTCATATAGAGATAATAGATAGATGATCTTTATCCTTTGGTAGTATCACCCATGAAACCACACCTTTGTTAGAAGTGTTGTTCAAAGATCATAGAAGCTAGATTATGTTCAATGTTATTAGAATTCTTTCAAATCTTGTTATTCTCAAGCTGTCTTAGTTAGAAAAGCGTAATCCATCTATGGATTGAAAGTTGCAAAGAATAATATTTCTAATAGAGATCCCTACAAAAAAAATTTATATAAAGCCACAAATTGGTAAACCTATATTCGCTGGAGCAAGGATTATAAGATTAGCCAAAGAAGGTATACCATTTGTTATTTATGTGACTTCAATTAAAAAAGATATGACTTCATCAACAAGTATTCTAGAGCAATATAGCAAATTTCAAGATGTATTTCAAAAGAAAAATGCTAATATATTATTGGAGCACCAATCATACGATTATGCTATAGATCTTTAGGAATGAACACAACCACCTTTTGGCCTAATCTATAATCTTTTTTTAAAATGAGCTTTTGAGGTTGAAGGATTATATTGATGAAAATCTTGCAAAAAACTTCATCAGACATTCAAAATTTCTAATAGGTGCACCTATATTTTTTTGTAAAGAAGAAGGATGGTTTCTTACATATGTATATTGATTATCATGGATTGAATAAGATAAAGATGAAAAATTGTTATCTACTACTATTAATCTTAAGATTTTTGGAACAACTTAGCCAAGTTAAGATCTATACTAAAATAGATCTTTGTGGAGCATACAACCTGGTATGGATCAAGGAAGGAGATGAGTGGAAGACCGCATTTTGGACAAGGTATGGACATTTTGAATATAATGTCATGGCCTTTAGATTGACAAATGTACCAGCTATCTTTCAATATTTAATGAATGACACCTTTTAAAAGTATTTGGAAAAATTTGTGGTGATTTATCTTGATGACATCTTGATCTATTCAAAAAATTAAGAAGAATATGAGGGGCATATCAAATTGGTATTACAAAAGCTGTGAAATACAAGTTTGTATGCCAAACTAGAAAAATGTATATTTTATCAACCTAAGATGGAATTTTTGGAATACATCATATCTACTAAGAATTTGACGATGGATCCTACAAAGATAGAGGTGGTTATACAATGGGCCATTCCGCAAATTGTAAGAGACATACAATATTTTCTTAGATTTGCTAATTTCTATCGCATCTTCATCAAAAATTATTCTCAAGTTGCCACCCTTCTTATTCAATTGATATGTAAGGATAAGTTAGAATCGAGGCCTCAAGGAAAGAAGGCATTTCAAGACCTCAAGACGGCATTTATTACAATCTTAATATTGATGCATTCAAACTTTACAAAGGCATTCTACATGGAGACTCATACTTTGGATTTTGCACTAGGGGCCGTACTTTCACAAATGGATATAAACAACAAATTCCATCTTATTGCATTTTATTCTCAAAATTTTTTTGTTGCCAAAATTAATTATGAAATCCACAATAAAGAGCTTCTTGCTATTGTAGATTCTTTTCAAAAATGGCATCATTTTTTTGAAAGAGTAATGCATCTTGTGACTATATATATATAGATTATATAGAATTTAGAATATTTTATATTACCTCAGATTCCTAATTACCGCCAAGCTTGATGGAATATGTTATTATCTCAATTTAACTTTATTATTAGTTATTGACCTGGGAAGCAACAAAGATTGTGTGATGCTCTATCAAAGAGATTATATTTTGTATCAAGGGTAGGAGATGCAACGTTTAATCATTAATATATAACTTTGTTGAAACCGGAGCAATTTTACTTTTGCGCCACTATTACATTGGTGCCTATTGATTCTAATTTTTTCAATGAGGTGAGTGCTACAACCACTAATGATGCTTTGGCCCTTGATGTCAAGTGTCACTTAAAAAATAATGCTAATAAATTCAAACTTGAGGAAGACCTTCTATATTTTAAAAAATATTTGTATATATCAAAAGGACTAACATGACTATACATCTTTTAATCTTATCTTGGCTTTCCAATTGTGGATCACTTTGAATAAATAAGACCCTATAACTTATTTTTTGAGATTTTTGGTGGCATCAAATGTGGAAGGTAGTGAAAGACTTTGTGCTTTCTTGTGACATCTTTCCAAGGTTAAAAAATCCTCAACATCATCTTTATAGACTCTTATAATCCTTGACTGTTCTAAGACGGTCATGGTCTTCTATCTCAATAGATTTTATCACATATCTGCTACTATCCAATTCATTGGACAACATCTTTATAGTAGTTGATTGACTTTAAAAAATGGCTCATTTATTCTTTACAAAATGACTACATCTAGTGAAGAAACGGCAAGGTTCTTTCTTGATAATATATATCAATATTATAGCCTATTAGATGATATCATATCCAATCAAGGATCCCAGTTTATATCTAAGTTCTGAAAATATCTTTTTGAAATATTGAAGATAGATATTAAACTTTCTTTGGCTTTCTATCCTTAAACTGACGGCCAAATAGAATAAGTTAATCAAGTTTTGAAATAATATTTACGATGCAATATTAACTATCAACAAAATGATTGGATCTTATATCTACCACTAGTAGAATTTATATATAATAATACTATTCATGCCTTAACTTAGTAAATACCATTTTATTTTAACTATAGATATTATCCAAAGCTAAATCCGTAGAATATATTAAAAAATAACAATTAAACGGCTGAAGGATTTACAAAGCATCTATTGCAACATCGACAACCTTAAAGCTTCAATTATAAGTAGCTTAAGATGCTTACAAAGTATCTACAAATAAATTTAGGAATCAACTACCTTCTTTTGATATTAGAAATAAGATAAGGCTTCTTTGACAAAATATCAAAACCAAGCGGCTATGTAATAATTTGGACTATCAAAGGTTGAAACTATTTTCTATCTAGAAGTAAATCAATCCAGTGGTATATCGCTTGAAAGTACCATCTGCTATGAAGGTTCATCTGGTTTTTTATATCTCTCTTTTAGAACCTCATAGATAGTTGCATATTCCAAAAAGAATACAATAATTATCGAAATCAAAGACCATGAAGAATACAAGATTGAAAAGGCACTTGATTCACGGCAAAGATAGGACAAATTAGAATATCTTATTTATTAGCAAGGCTATGACATTAATGTGCTCACATGGAAACTAGCCAAAAATCTCGCCAATGCGCCTCAAAAGATATATGAATTTCATTGACTCTATTCCCACAAATCCAAACGTATTTGATGATAACTTCTTAATGAAGATTAGATTCAAGAAATGCTCATAAGAGGAGGAGAGTTAAATTAAAGCCTTTATTAATATATAGTCAAATATTCTAAGATAGAATAGAGTGGTAGAAGTAAGTTAATCACTATGTCAAATCTTTAAGACTCAAAAGATTTGTTTACCATACAAGCTTCGAACAAATCAATGCAATTTTCACAACCTTCAATTGAACACGATGAAGACAATATATTTCAATGCCAAATATGACTTTGATTGGAGCCATTAGGAACAAGATTCAATCATGCAAGTCTCAATTCCAATACTCAAGCATTAGTGATATTGCTTGAGCTTGAAAAAATAAATTTTTTTAATCTTGAGATCTTGTTTGGAAGATGTTTTGAAGGCCACAATGAAGATCAGATCCTTAGATGGAATATTTCAACAATAGAGGTATTACTTCAAGGCCATAAGTGATTTCTTTGAGAATCCATTGCCTAAGAATAGAAAACAAAATACATAGCTTTACTAGTACAACATATTCTTGATTTCTTATGTATGTAGTAAGATCTAGCTCTTCTTGGAATTTGTTGTTAGAGAAGGAGGTGATGTTAAAAATATATATTTTGGAAGTTTACAAAATCTTTTAGAATATTTAAAAAGCTTTTTAAGTTGGTAAAAGTCTGTTGAGAAGCTTCCTAGTTAGTGAAAGTCAATTGAGAAGTTTCATAGTTAGTGGAAGGAGTTCAAGAAGCTTTTCAATTAGTGGAAGGAACTCAAGAAGCTTCTTAATTGGTGGAAAGAGTTCAAGAAGCTTTCCAGTTGGTAGAAGTTGTTCAAAAAGCTTCTTAGATTGATAGAAGCCACTCAAAAAGCATCCTAGACAAGAATATATATAGGGATCGAGGCTAAAGAGTTCTTCAGTCTTGACAACACATCTCTTGGAGTTCTAGCTCATATTTTTTGGTATTGTTCATGTACTCATCTGGTTAATTCAAGTTCTTATTGGTTTCTTTTAGAAACCTTATCCTAGTTTAAGTCTCTTATTTTGTATTCTCGTGTCTTTAACAATGGTACAATTATATGGTCAGTACTTTGATAATATATGAACATTCTTCTTTTAAAAAACATCTTAAAATTTACTAAATTATTTTAGAATAATTGTTAATGAAGTCATATTTTTTTTAGTTGGAATTACATAAATAACAAATGGTATATCTTTTTTGGCCAATCTTATAAAAATCCTTGTTCTAACAAATAAAGACTTATCAACTTGTGATTTTTTATAAAATTTTCTTATAAGGATTTTTATAAAAAATGTCATTCTTTGTGACATCTAATCTATACATGGATTTTGCTTTTTCAACAAAAAAAGTCCAAGAATAATAAGATTTAAAAGAATTCTAATAATATTGAACATAATTTGGCTGCTATAGTCTTTAAATGCCATTTTTATATGCATTGTTTTATAGATAATATTACCAGAGTATAAAAATTGTCCATCTATTACTTCTATATGAATAGGTTTGGATTTTTGTATTAGGATAATTTTATGAAGCTTAGCAAACATCTCATTTAAGAAATAAGTAGATGCCCCTGAATCTAGTAAGACAATTGCTTGAAGCTTGTGAGGACCAAAGCAGAAAAAAATTATAAAGCAATAAGTAAGCTAAACAAAAAGAAAGGAACCTAAATAATTTTAAAATATTGAATTGTCTAGCCACATGATATGTTCTATGACTAAATATCATTATTTTCTTAAATAATTGCATTCTTGGTTTTGGTGATGCATTGATTTTATTTTTTTTGGCAATTGCCAACCTTAAGGCCTTCCTTGCCATAATACAAACATAGACCTTCTTCCATTTGATGCTTCTTTTTTTATAGATTAAGAGGTTTAAAATATATCACATCGAGTTGTATATTTTTTATTTTTGAATATAAATTTAGACTACTTGTTGATGTAGCAGGAGTGTATCGGATTGTATGTTGTTTTACTGAAGCCCATAAACATTGATCTTGATGATGTTGGAATAATCGATTATCACACTTCATGGCTTGGATGATGGTTTTATTAGTAATTATAGATCTAAAAGTGTTAATAACAAATCCTTCACATTATCTTTTAATTTCCAATAGAATTGATTTATTAAGGCTTCTTCATTTCAATTGATGTTATATGCTAGTTGTCTAAAGTTAGATGGATAGACTAATATAAAACGTGCCGCTTATCACAATGCTCGGATTTTAGCTATTGTTCAATAAGCCTTGTTATATTTTTTAAATACTTCCATAAAAACTTCAAAGTTGTTTAAATTTAATGATCTCTTTTCAAACAAGAAAACAAACCACAATAATACTTGTTCTATAAGTGAAAATCCAACCAATCCAGCATAAAATTCTTTTGTTGAATAAATATCAAGTTGTAGAATTGTTATCTATTGAATTTGGTTGATAAACCTTTGAAACTTCAAACGAATACCATCATATTTTTCCAAAAAATTAACTTGAGGTTCATTACATTACTGAACAGGTGGATTTTTTTGGCACAATATAGATAATAGTGCATCTTCAAGTATAAAAATTGGAGGCTGATGTAATCTAAGTTGTGATATTCCAAATATTGTGTTGTTATAAAGTTTTACAACAATCCTTTTAATCTCTGCAGTCCTAGCAAATAAAGTAATAAGAGGACTTGTGATGGTATTTAACTTGGACTCAAAAGATTTGATCATATTAATGTCTTAATTTTTAGCCATTTAAAAAAAAAAAAAAAAAAAAAAAAAAATCCTTGTCTAAGAAGCTTCTTAAGTGGCTTCCATCAAACTAAGAAGCTTCTTGAGCAGCTTCAACCAACTTGGAAGCTTCTCAAACTTCCACTAACTAGGAAACCTCTAAAATGTTATAGAAGGTTCTGTGAACTTCTTAAATATATATTCCTAACATGAGCTAAAATTGGCTGAATGTTACATCAATCAAAAGATTCAATTTTTTTAAATGAGAATAAGGTTGATGATAAGGATTCTAATTATTATTCTAAAAGGCATTAGACTAGAGCCACCGTAGAGAGTTTGGTGAAGATGAGAGACTTGGTAGATCTAATAATTGCTCTTATTGACCATGGATTTGAAATTAATATTATGTCCAAAGATATTTATAAATATGGGAGGTGGTCTATTGATATTGAATATGATTGGATGATCCAAGCAATAAATAATACATAAAAAGATCTTTATGATGCTTGTCTAGATATAAAGATAGAAATTGGGGATATATCTATTTTTATTTTTATTTTTATTTTTTATTTTTAGAATAATGGTTCATATTTGATGATTCTTGGATAACCATATATCATTGCTATAAGGATAGAAACCAAGATATTAAATTATAGATCAATATGTGCTTGCATCAAAAGTGAAGATGATAAATGAACAGTGTAGTTTTTAATTGTACTTGCTAATTATAAAAGCAACAAGGATTATTTATGGAATAGCTTGTTATCAAGGATCAATAAGGAATTTAATTTTTTTTGATAGGTGCCACTATAGAGCAAAGATATAATAGTACATTAAAAAAAAAATTCTTGCAAGATAAAAAAAATATCTTTTATATATGAGTTATAAAATTTTTTACAATAGATTTGATATATATATATATATATATATATATATATATAGCTATAATTTCACAACCTATACAAATGATAGAAGAAGATTCAAAACAAAATTTTAAAATTTTTTAAAAAAATAACATTATTGAAGTAGTAATATGAAGCTGACTACAATTTTGATTCTTTTTAATGCATATCAAAAGATACACAGGATCAGAGAGGATAGAAATCAAGAGTTATTGGATTCTAAAATTTGAAAAGAAATCAATCTTTTGCAAGTGAATGAGGTATTGAAGGATTTTATTATAATTTGAGCATTTTGTGAAAATTAAAGAGTTTTTTTAGAAGTCAAGACTTTGTAGATGTGAAAAAATAGATATATGAAGCTATAATAAAATTTTGATATAAAGATGAGATTTTGAAAGAAGATTATAGATTTTCTTAGAAGTTATTGAAAATCTAACTTACCTACAATTGATTAGTTGTAATTTTATAAAAAAAAAAGTATCAAGGATTTTTTATATGCCATAGAAAAATTTTATATATAAACCTACTTAAATATAAGATTTTTTTACTAGTATAGTATTTTTTTTATAATATTTTTATATTATTTGTCTTTCTTATTAAAGATAAATCACTTATTGAAATCTTGCTGATAAATTATAAATAAATTTTCTAAAACCAAATATCTAATATATTCCCAGATTAAAAATCATGCCACATGATAATAGGTGAATAAGATATTGAAGGGATTTTATTATAATTTGATCATTTTATACAATCTAAGGGATTTTTTGGAATCTAAGACTTTATGGAGGTATAAAAGATGGATATTTGGAGCTATGATAAAATTTTGATATAAAAATAAATCTTTGAATAGATATTATGGATTTTTTTTGAAATTATTAAGAATTTAATTTTTAAGCAATTGATTAATTATAATTTGGTATAGCAAAGATTGTTAAAAAATTTCTAAATGTTATAAAAAAACTTATATATAAACCTACTTAAATATAAAAGGTTCTTATTTGTATAATATTTTTTAATATTATTATTTGTATTTATACTTCATATTGAAGATAAATCACTTATTGGAATTTAGCCAATAAGTTAAAAATAAAGTCTTTACAATTAGGCACTTAGTATTTTTTTAGATTAAAAATTACACCATATAATAGTGGTGTTTTAAGCTATTTATCTTAAAACATGATCAAGAAAATATAATATGTTCTTAAGTGATGTTCTCTAAACATGGCTTCAAGGGCTCTTTCTATCAAATCAAATAGTTGTAGTATTTGTGAAGGTCAATGCATTGCCAAATAGCCAATGCCATATAAATAAGAAAAGCAAACTAGACCAATACATCATGTGAAGCATCAATTTTAAGATTTTTTAAGATTTTTTTATTTTTTTCTTTC
This sequence comes from Physcomitrellopsis africana, assembly GCA_036785485.1. Taxonomy (NCBI): domain Eukaryota; kingdom Viridiplantae; phylum Streptophyta; class Bryopsida; order Funariales; family Funariaceae; genus Physcomitrellopsis; species Physcomitrellopsis africana. The sequence goes on along the minus strand of JAWRVF010000217.1, from coordinate 67,594 downwards.
AAATATTGGAAGAGCTTCTAATAAGACTTTTACATAGTAGAAATTTATCACTTAAAGGCTTCTATCTTTTATCCTTTTATTAGCTACAACTCTATTTTTTACTTAAGAAAATAAATACTATTGATGTTAGATTAATTTATTTTCTAATATTTATCTTTTATAGCCTATAGAAATAAATAATAAAAAAAAAAGTGGATATTCACTTCAAAAAAGTGATTGTCTTATCAATAAAGAGTATAATATAATTTATGTAATATAATAAGTATTCATTGTTTATTATTAATAGTAGAAAAAATATCAAAGTGTAATTAGGACTTGAATATATATATATTTTTTAATTGCTTTAATACTTCTATGTTGGAATATTGTCTTTTTTGGCTCCAAGTCACTTGAAAAAGGTCCTCCAACTCATCTTTTCCAAGGACACCAAAAAAAAATTATTATTTTTAAATAAATAAAATAAGTGTTATTAACTACAAAATTATCTTTTTTTCTTCAAAAACTTCGATGTCCTCTTCTGCTAATAAAATTAAAGACAATATTATAAACCTAATCAAGTTCTTATGATAGATGACTAGATACCAAAACATATTTAATAGAGATTTTTCATATTACTTTCTACTCTCATGGCTTCATGAGTTTGTATTATCAAACCAACAGAATCTTATTTTTGATATTTGTATATTTATTACTTTTTTTTACTACGTCTTTGATATTATAATTTTGTGAGATCTTTTCTTGAAGAAACAAATGGATGGTAAATTTAGATATAGGTTTCTTAAATCTAGGCACATTAAGCATGTTATTATCAAGCTCAAGCACTTAATAGGGCTCTTATATTAAATAGGATCATACATTTTAGTTAATAGCTATATATATTTTAGTGGATTGTAGTACATATTTACACTATTATTTATATAAATAAAAGAATTTGGTTCATCTTTTAAAAATTGGATATACATCATGCATTTGCTTAATCAATTGTATCATATTTTATTATTTAGTCATAATTGAAGGAGTTTTTAATAGAATTTCTATTAGAAGAGGCTTTTGGTGCATATTTGTTTCTAATTTGGAGACTTTCATATGAAGAGCCTTCTAAAAAGGGGACCTTCTATCAAAGGATTCTTTATACAAAGTCTTAATAAGCCATCTTAAAAAGATACCTTTGTTGAAGGATCCTTCATAGATTCTTCAAGAAATAATATTACTCTATTAGAAGATCAAAAATTCTTTTTTCTTGCCTTCAAAAATCTAAAGAGTCTCCCGTTGAACTTTTTCTGAAATTCTAAAATTATTATTCTAAAATTAAGCTATATTTTCTAGAAATAATTAAATTTGGTAATTATATAGATTAATTTTAATAATTTTGATTTAAATTTTAAGCATTTTGGCTTTATAAAAGCCTAATAAGAAATATTTCAAAAAAACATATGTTTCTAATTGCTAATTGAAGCTATCTTATTCTTTTAATTAAAAAATATAATATTTTTTTTTGCTATATTCTTCAAATTATGCATAATATGTGATAGCTTTATTGATAATATTAAGCTCATATTTTTAATCATATTTCATAAAGCTTTAAATTATTTTCACTAATTCTATATAAACTTAAAATATTTTTAAAGCTAAATCTTTTGCTATGTTATATAAGTCATTGTTAGTTATAGATTTAATTATTATTATATTTATATTCTATAATAAAAAAAATTAATGCCTTTAAAAATACTATTAGTAATTATTTCAAATTTTTGAAAGCATTACATTATCTTATACAATATCAAATAATGGATATTTTTTTAACTTTTTTTATATTCTAAATTATAAAATATCACTATTTTTTTCCTTTAAATCTGTAATTGTATTAAAAATACTATCTCATTTAGTTATTTCTTATAGCTCTTTAAATTTTTTAGTCCTAAAAAGATGACATTATTACCTTTGTTCTTCAAGTTGGTGCAAAACAATTATATAAGTATTAACTTGCCTTATGTTTTTAAATTCTAAAGATGTTATAGAGTAGTCTTTTCTTAGACTATTTTTTGTTAGTTTTTTTTATAAATAAAATAATAGTTTGGTTATTGAATTATTTTATATAAGCTATTAAATTAATAAAACCATTAATTTTTTTAATTAATATATATTTTTTTTTAAATTAATAAATAAAAAAATTATTCTTTGTGGAAAAAAACTTTTAAAATATATATTATATAAAAATAAATAAAATATACTGGTTGACAATAATATCTTTAAAACATATAATACTATCTTTTGATCAACTTATGTTAGCTAAATTGTTATGTTTTAATGCATCTTCAATGTATGTATGTTATATACACATGATTGTCTAAACATGTTTGGCATGCAATTGGCACCTCTTTTGAAACAGGTAGGCCTTCTTGAATGTTAGCATTCTTCAAGCTTGGTTGGAAAATACATTGATTCTTGCAATGGCAATCATTAGGTGCTAACAAACTTGGTAGAATAAGAAGGGACAAGCATCCCAATGGTTGGTGAAACCACCTTTGATACATGTAGAGTACACCTTTTGTTTCATGCATAGTACACAATTATTCTTTACAAAATTTCTATCATTTCATGTAAAATATTTATTCTTTTAACTATTAATTTTTTTTATATATCTATAAGGTATCTATATATAGATATATACATCTTATATATATATATATATATATAAGTTTTTTAAATGATTCAAATTTGATTCAAACTTCATGCTAGAAAACTTAATATATATCTACAAGGTATTTTGTATTTTAAGATGTGCAATCTTGTACACATTGTCAACAAAATATAATTAATAGCAACATGTGGTAAGAAAAGTAACGGTAAGAGAGCACTTAATATAACAGAAATCTGTGGTGAAGTCAATGCAAACAGTAAATCCCAACACATTAAGTATTCAACCTTAAAATGTACCTAGCCTCTGGTAAGTTCATATTGTGAATTTTACTATTCTAGCTAGTCATTCCAATTTGATAGTAAAATTGACCACTCATGCACTTACAGAATAACTTCAAGGTTTAAAACATTTAATGTATAATTAACCACAAAATTATGGATGCTGATTTTCCCTGTGAGCATGCCAAGGAACAATCAATACAGAGTATCAACAAAATTTATTTACGGATAACCATCACGCTATGCGTCTAATACGTACTGCATGACAATTCAGATTATGATGTCAGCCCACCCTGCAGGCACAAATGATCATGCACTGTTACTCCATTGATTGAGAATGCAAATGATGCCGGTATTCTTCATCTAGAAGCACTAGGGCGCTGCATATTTTCGTTTCTCGAGGTCATTTAGAGAATGAGAATGAAACTCAATGCCTCGGGAATTTTGTGGCGCTGGCTGTTGCCGGAACGAATTTCGAATCGACTGCGCTGCACTTGGAATGCACGTCGGCGGTCAACAACAATCCCCATGAGAGAGGGTCCTGAGAATTGCAGCATATGGGACAGGTCGAGCCATAGCAGTTGTGATCTGGTGGCGTGTTGTCTGGTCGACCGGATGGCCGTGTCTTAGAATTGAAGGACAGACTGTTCCGTCCCAGGCAAGTACTCGAACCAGTCGCAGCACCCGAATCCGAGACTGGAAGGTTCTGAAACTGCATCATCATCATCATAATGGTCACTACGTCTAGTACAAGTGGATGTGAGAAGGTTCCAGTCAAGTCGTGCAAGGCAACTGGAAGCGTACTAACTCGGGACTCAATGAACGTCAGCAAGCTGATTCAGTAAGAGGGGAATGAGAGCAATTGCAACCACACGGAAATCTGAATGTCTGAGGCTTCTCGAGTTCCATATGTGTACCTCTGGGCTTGGCTGGATACTTGAGAAGTTTATCCATTGCCATGTACACAGTGTTTGACACCGCGAAGGTGGTAATGCTCTACACCCATGTCAACGTTGCTTGGAATGCGGTTCGAGTTGAACATGATAAAATGAAGTTGTTAAGCTACAAAACAATTGTATGGAATAACAATATCTGGATTACAGACAGGTGGTTGCCAAAGATGCTCATCTTCCAAGCGTTGATAGTCAACGTCGCTGCAAAATGAAATTTGATAGATTCAGTTCATGTTGCCATTGACAGAAGAAACAGGTCCAGTCAAAATGAAGCTCTGGATTGAATCTCTCCAGGTAATAACGAGAAAGCTGAATATCATATTCGACGTGGGCTACTTTATCCATGATGTTTACATTTTCGATGTTACAAATTGAAACGCTACAGCATCCTGCAGGTGGCAAGGGCCAGGGATGGCTAAATTCGGCATGAATAGAAAAACCTCATTTGAAACGACATATTGTAGGTCAATCTTTGGTAGAAATTACCCACGACTAACGATATTATGTCGAACTCGTGTGCGAAATACAGTTCCGCACATTTGAGCCCTACGAACATACCAATGAACTAGCACCACTAATTGTCTGGATGGTAACAGAAGCAAAGCAGTTTTACATCGGTGATGGAGTCTTTTCACACAGCCTTCAGGTAAACAAACTCGAGATCTTTAAATCCAGAGCCTGTAGTCTCCTTGCGTGAATTCATCAAGAGGAGCGTGGCAACCAATGCCATAGGCCCCAATATTGCTTACACGTTGCTAGTCGGCAGTCAACTCCGCTCGATTGCAATACCACCAGCGTAGCACGCAGAATCACAACATGCGGGGGGTAAGAACACGATCTGAGCTCCTGGTTGATCGCCATGAGAAGCATACAGTGGACCTTGGACCATTCGGTAAACTCCGCGTTAAAAAACATGTGGATATTCTACCGTGCGTATATCTCCAACTTGAAGAGAAAAATCATTGACATGGCATCATGTAATCAGGTCTGAGCAAACAAAACTGGTTTGTTACACCAGAAACCCGCATAAATTTTAAAAAAACATCGAAATGGAGAGTCGGTAATAGCGTGTGCTGCTACACTATGCGAGCATGTGGCTAGTGCCGGTTGCAACAATAAAGAAGAAGGTGGTAACCCAGCCGATCACAGAACTCTGTCTGCTATTGAAAGCTCAATTCTAAAATCGCTTAGAGAAAAAGACAGCAAACAATCTCTGAATGGGCCCGGACACTTTTGAGAGTTGAAAAAACAATCAACAAATGGTGTTGAATACTCTACCAACTTACAAACAAATTTGAAACATCCTCCTCTGACATGGTCAACACTCCACAAGATCAAGCAGACAACTAACAAAATCCCAGAAAACATACGCGTACAGACCATAAGCAGACCAAGGACTGCAACGCTGGAGGTAGGATTCAGATATCAGATCCTCCACTGAGACAAGAATATTCCCATTCCGAAGTAAACTCATTACCTCCAATCTTTACGAATGCACTGCTCAACTCGATCTCAACAATCGCGAGTAGCAAGAGCAACTGTCTCGGTTTCGCTACAATTTGTTTCAGTGCATATAACAGCAAGCACTTCGATCCATACACTCAAATTAAGAAGGCATTGTGCGAAAGAAAACATGACAATCGAAATTCTAGGTGCAGCGAGCACCATCGACCGTTACCAACTCGGCGGAACTGAGTCCGTGCCGACTCTAGTTCCTGAATTCTACCTCACTGCTATGTCTGCCAAACTTCCGCGCTGATCACCGGGATAGCTGCATTGCCTCCTCACAAGCATGCTCACGAAGACCAAGACCTCAAACTGTAGCGATCGAAAGCAGAGCAAGCAGCTGTGAGAGAAGGATCCCCTCTGCCTCCATGGGCCCCATCATTCCCTCGCCGACTTTTGGGACTCCACTGTGTAGATAGTCAGCCCCAGGTACCGACCTCTTCACCTTCGGCGTTGGTTCCCTCTTACATTTGAAGCAGCCGCTGCTGAAAAGACCTAATAGTGCCTAATAGGTGGCTGCACAAAATCCATTAGCGGGACCTCCGGATCTCAGGTTAAGCTGTTGCAGAAGCATTACTGTCCAGTCACTACCAGCTAGGAGTGTGGGACTGTCACATGGAAGTATTTGTAACAGCTCAAACTAGTAGTTACTTCCATAAGGGCCTTACATGTGAGGTGGTTGAGGGACCATAGTCGTCATCGAAAGTTGTGATGGCCAGTGCCTAACTAGTGCTTGGGTGTAGGCTTACCAAAGACCTCAAGTCAGGATCCTTAAGTCCAAAAGTTATCTTGAGTGAAATTACTCCTCAGTAACTCAAAGAGAGCACATGGAAGTAATCAAGTAAAATTACTTAGGACTAACTAAATATATTGTGGCATAAGAGTATAAGAGATCATCTCAAAATAAGATCTCAAGGTTGTGAGTGCATGTGACTCATGAAGAGTGTCACAACATAGTCAAATATTAAATTATGTAGCATGTGTTGATGGGCATCAAAGATTAAAAAGTGAAGATTAGGTCATTGCATGTGGTATCAAAGTTAATCAAGTTTGATATCAAGAAGATTAAGAGAATAGCCAAGAATTTTAATATGTTATTTGAGAAAAATGAGGAAGAAATCAAGATCAAACAAAGTTATCTTAAAAATAATAAAATATCAAGGACAAGAATCATGACAAATTCCTAAAAAAATAATACACTTTTGTATCATTAAAAGAGAGAAAGTAGATAAATCAAAGATAGATTTAAAATAAAAAGAAATTAAAATGGCTATTACTAAATACAAAGAGATTACAAAATCTTAAACCTTGGTTGTTATCTATTTCAATAAAATGATGGATTATCATTCATAAGATGTTGAAAAGTAGCTAGTATATTTGTAAATCCAAAAGGCATGACATTATATTCAAAATGCCAATATGTAGTTTGAAATGCAGTCTTCCATTCATCACCTTCTTTGATGTGGACCAAGTTGTATATTCCTTGTAGATCTATTTTTGTATAGATCTTTTCTTGATTGAATTAATGAAAAAGTCCAAAAATTAAAAATAAAGGATATCTATTTTTAATAGTAATCTTATAAAATCCTCGATAATCTATGCATATCTCCAATAATCTATTTTTTTTCTTCATAAATAAGATAAAAACTCTTATTAGAAACTTTGAATGGCGTATGAAGTTCTTAGCTAAATTCTCATCTATATATTCTTTCAATGCAGCCAACTCGTTCTATAATAAATTATAGATTGGTCCAAATAGTGCTTTAGCTCCTTCTTAAAGATCAATTGAACAATCATAAGATCAATGCTTTGGAAGAATATTTGCGTTCTCTTTTTCAAAAATATCTTCAAAGTCTTGATATTAGCTAGGAATACCACTTGTAGTCTTTTCAGCATTCAAAATGGATGTGGCATATATAGCAAAAGATAATCTTTCTTTTGCTGCATGTATGAAAGCTTTTGCACCTATCAATAAAAGTTTGGATATATTAGAATAATATATATTTACTTAACTAATGGATTTTTAGATTAAACTATAAAAAAAGTCAAAGTTACAAGAATTCTTTTATAAGAATTATACTTTTTTAATCAAAATAATCTTAAAATAATTAGGTTGGAAGGGAATCTAATGACATTAAATATTATTACGCTATTATATCTCTTAATTACTACATCTAAAAGAACAATCTTATGGATAGCATCTCTAAAAGATGACAATTGACAATATATGACTTCTACGTGCACGGATTTAGTTTTCTTGACTAAAGATATTTCTTATTTTTTGACAAAATCTTTGTTTATAAAACAAGCTAAGGCTCCTAAATCTAATAAGATAAATACTTTGTAATTTTTAGGTTCTAAAAACATATCTATTGTAAAATAAGATAACAGATCTGAAGAGAGAATAAGACTTTTACAAGATGTTGCACATGATTTCAATCGCACGGTGTTGTATTCTGGTTTGGCTACATGTGAAAAAATTATACATATATATTTAATGTACAAGTTACTATACAGTTAAGTGAAAGCTATAATAGTGGGTTTCATTGGTTATAAGATATCATTAGGTTATTAGTTTAGAAAGAATCTACTTAATAGGACTATTAATGAAGTTTATGCAATCTTATTTTCTTTTTGGTAGTAATTTTGAGATTTATTTATATTAATAATAATTTTTATATATCTTAAGTCACCTTTGTTAGATATTGGTGATCCTTAAGATCTTGTTTGCTTATTTTATTTGATATTTGGAACACATATTGTGTATATCTTATAAAAAGAAGGATTAGAAAGGGATTTTTAGTGTGAAAGGGGGTAGCTAGGCCATCTATGTGGATGAATAGAGATGGATGATAGAAGTCTTTATTCCTATTGGCCACAAATCATGCCCAATGGGCTTCAAGGAGGTTGTCTAAGGATTTATTAGGGATTAGGATTTATTTTTTGAGGATAGTCAAACATCAAAGGCTAGGGTCAGCAAGCTTGGATTTTTGGATATGGTTTTGGTGCAAATCTTGCATAATTTGGACTTTTATAAAAGAGTTATAGGCGCTCAAATGTAGGGTATAGAAATTATATCTATTATCACTATTTTGAACATAATTTGCACAGATAGAAAGCAATAGAGGATCAGTAACTTGCATTGGAAAGAACACTTTTTTAGCTACACTTTTTACATATAGCTTGATGAAATCCAAGCTAAGGTGAAAGAGATATTAGGAGTTGAAGTTAGTGCTTATAAGCTAAGGGTAGTAAGTGACCTTGTTTGACTAGTGGCTATATTTTGAGCTATATCTTAGGCTCAAAATTTTCAAGAGTGTATATGTTTATGTCACAAAACTATGTGCATTAGGATTTTGGATTTGTGAGATATAAGGAAAATGGTGCTCGAGTGTCTCTGAGCTAGGGTTTTAAGCACCTGCTAGGATTTTTGAAATATCGGATGATCAAAAACGAATTTATAATTGATTCTTTTTTGTAGTGAAACTTAAATAGATTATCTACACTTTGAAGAGAATTTTATAGAAATTGAATGGTTGGATCAAGAGTTATTGGATTCTAAAGATCAGGAAGAAATAAGCCTTTGTGGATGAATAAAATTTTGAAGGATTTTTGTAGAAATTTGAACCCTTTTTGTACAAACCTACTTGAATACAAGAGGGTTTATATATATAACTTTTCTTTTGTAAGATTGTTGTATAATTTGTCATTTTTATTAAGGACAAATTACTTTTTGGATTTTTGCCATTAAGTTTCAAGTAAACTCTTCACAACTAGGTACCCAGTGTATTCCCAGTTAAAAGTTCACGCCATACAACAATGGTTTCTATTATAGCTGGAAAAATTCATTTTCTAATACATTATCTTTTTTAGCAACCATATTCTTCATATTATAATTGTGTTGCTTTTTTGAACAATGTTGAGCAGTATCCTTTGCTTCTCTATAATATAAGCACAAATCGTCTTGACGACATTGAATCTTTTCATGTTTAATGAGAGATTTAAAATATATTGCATTAATTTGTATTAGATCTGGTTTAATCAAATAAGTTTCTAAAAACTTAAGAATTATTGTTATTAATTGATTAATCCCTCTCTAGCCAAATCCATATTTCTAGCATTTATCAAATAAATAATTGTTGCATATAATGGCTTGAACAATAAATTGTTCTAAAGAATCTGCTTTTGGCATTGTTGATCTTAAATATAGCTTGGTTTGTTGTAAAAATCCTTGAAATTTTGATCTTATTCCATCAAACTTCTCAGATATACTAATTTTTGCCTCCTTCACGCTTATAGAAGCAAGGCTTCTTAGATTTGCTTATGAAGCTTATTTACTTGTTTCTCTCAATTATACTATTTTTTCATATAGGCTTTGGACTTATTCCATAGATATAGGAATAGTGCCTCCATGATCAATATTAGTGATTCATAAAATTTCCACCTTAAGAATATTGACAAGCTCCTAAAGATCTGTGATAGTTACAAATTTATTCTTACCTCTACTAAGTGTAGCATCCATGATCTTTCCTTCCATCCTAATAACTTTACAATTTTAATTAGAGGAGGGTAATCTACAACCTCTAATATCAAATAAAAACTCTACAAAGAAGGATGATTGACTCTCTTTAAAAGAAAAAATTATGATTAGAAAGTAAAGAATGTTAATTTAAAGGTAGATAATCTACGACTTTTAGATGCAACAATAGAAGTGGCATAATCCATTCACTTCTTAAACACAAAACAAGAATAATGAATCTTCATTCTTATCAAACTATCAAGGATATGAATCATGAAAGAACAAAATGCTAATATACTCTTATATCATTCAAAAGAATAGAAAATCACTTGAAGATAAAATAATATTAAAACTATAATGGATATTGCCAAAGATAAAAAGACTAGAGACTCTTGAAATAAGACTAAGGACAAAAAAGGCGTTGATAAGAATGAAGAAGGCTTCACTCTTGTTTCTATATATATTATCTATTTAAGAGCTATGTGGCAATATTTTGTAGGACCTCCAACATATGTCTAATTTGCAAGACACATGTCAAACTTGTAACACAAGTTTCTTATATGTGTGCAACATATTAAGCTTGTTCTACAAGCTACCAACTATAAGCGACATGTTGCTAGCTTGTTGGCCAAGTTTCTAGTCTATCAATCACCTATAGATATATATAAAGGTGAATTTATGTCTATAAAGCTTCTAAGAAGCTTTTCTAAAGGATATTATCAAATTAATCTACTTTTATTTATTTCTATCTATCCATATTAATTAGATAATTATTGAAATAAATCTTATGTCCGTAACATGGTGTCGACTAGAATTATTGATTTAATGGTTCAAAGATATAATTGCTTTGGTTTCAAAAGAATAATTTATTGTTGATTATATGTGGTATCTATTTTTTTTTTTTTGTTGCCTAGATAAAGTGTTTAATAAGTCTTGTTATTTTTTAAGATGATATTGCAAAGGATACAAGAATATAGAATAAGAGACTTAAATTAGTAAAAGATTTTAAGAAGAAACCAACAAAGATTTGAATTATCTAGATGAATACATGAACAATACCAACAAAGATAAGCTAAAACTCCAAAAGATGTATTGTAGAGACTAAAGAACTCTTCAGCTTTGACTCCAATATACACTCTTATCTAGGAAGCTTCTTTAGAGGCTTTCATTAAACTAAGAAGCTTTTTGAGCAACTTTTATTAACTTAGAAGCTTCTCAAGCAACTTCTACCAACTTAGAAGCTTTTCAAGTTCCTTCTACTAACTTGGAAGCTTCTCGAGTTCCTTCTACTAACTACAAAGTTTTTTAAGTTATTTCTACCAACTAGTAAGCTTCTCAAGTAACTTCCATTAATTAAAAAATCTCTAGAATATTCTAGAAGGTTCTATAAATTTTTAAAGTATATGTCCCTAATAGATATGTAATATTAAATATAATTTATAATTAAATTATTTCAATGGGCTTGGTGATGATTTCAAGCATGTATTGATATGAAATATTGAAGATTTTTATAATTAATATAAGCTATAATTAATTAAAAAGCCCCTTTTAGATAATAACACTATTTTTTAAATGAATCTATAATAATAAGTTCTTTGTTGTGGATCTAGTTGTTAATCTAGGCTATTAAAAAAAAATTGAATAAAAGACAATAAGATAAAATCTATCATATGTATCTATTTATAATAGAATTATATCTAATACAAAGTTGGATAAATTTGTTTCTATAAAAATGGCTTTAAAAAATATAAAAAATATAAAATAAAAATTATTATAAAAATTATTTTTAAGCTTTTAAATGTTATTTTTTCATCTTTATTTGATTATTTTTTTTAAAAAAAAAATTAGTCATATAAATAGAATTCTTGATAAATATCCAATAATAGTTTATAAATTCTAAAAAATATTAAACATCTTGTACAATTTTTGAGGTTATCTAATCTATGATAGCATATATCTTTTTAGAATCTATTTGTAAACTATCATTTGAAATGATATATCCCAAAAATTCTACTTGAATTATGTGAATTATATATTTTTTTAATCTTAGCATATAATTCTATATTTTTAAATTTTTGTAGTATAAAACAAACATGTTGTTTATGTTCCTTTGTATTCTTAGAATAAATAAGGATATCATTCAAATAATCCACAATAAAATTATTTAGATATTTATAAAACACATCATTCATCAAATATTGAAAAGTAGCTGGAACATTTGTAAATCTAAAGGATAAGACATTGTATTTAAAACAACCATACCTAGTTTGAAATATAATCTTTTATTTATTTATTTTTTAATATGTATCAAATTGTAGGCTTTTTGTAGATCTATTTTAATATAAATCTTAACTTCATTCAATTATAAATTGGTCAAAATGGTGGTTGAACTTCTTCTTAAAGATCAATTGTACAACCATAAGATTGGTATTTTGGTAATATATCAACATTTTTCTTCTCAAATATATCTTTGTATTCTTTATATTGCTCTAAGATTCTACTATAACTTTTATTTGAATGAAGATTTGGTATAGCATAAATAATAAATAGATTTTTTTCTTTTATAACTTATATAAATATATTAATTTTAATTAATAAAGATTGAATTATTAAAATAGTCTTTTTAGTTTTTAATTAATATTATAATTATATAATTCAAATAAAAAAAGATCAAGTACCACTAAATTTGAAGGACATTGAATGATGTTGAAGACAATGTTGGATTCTTGATCTTTTAATGTCACTTTTAATGACTTGGTTTCTTCTATAAAATCTTTAAATACAAGAGATTGTCTATCAATAACTTCTATTATAATTGGTCAAATCTTCTTTGAAGTATCAATTTTTGTTGTAATATAAAACATGCTAAGGCTTTGGTCTCTAAAAGTGCTTGCATTCAAATTTCATGATTTGAAGTAGTAACAAATATAAGAAGTTTAAAACAAGATATAGGATTTGATAGTAGTATGAAACTTATATTTGAAAGTTATAGTTTAAAGTTATTCAATTGTAAAATCCCTATTACAATTGAATATCTTTATTTTTTAATTTTTTCACAATTGAATTTGTATTTCTTATCCTAAATCTTGTACCTAATGACCTATTTTTTTATAATATAAATATAATTTTTTATAATAGTGCTTATTTTTTCTCTCTAATATCAATCACTTAAATTGAATTATATCAATTAATATAAAATTTGGCCTTGATAAATAGATTTTTGAAAACTTGGGAGTTAATGGCATTACTTGATTTTTTTTCTCTTTAATAAAATCTTTGTTCTTAGTACCTTTTAAAAAATTGATTATTACATGCAATTGCTTAAGTAATAAAATATTTCAATAAATTTTCTTTTATATTATTAATAATAGATTTTTGATATTATCTTTTAAATTATATTAAAAATAATTGATTTAAAAGTCTTATTATTCCAATTCATGTCATAAACAAGTTGTTGGAATTTGGTAATATAGATAATAATTGAATGTGACTCTTGTTGTAAAGATTAGAATTTTTTTTTGCTATCATTTTTTAATTGTTTTTTCCAAATGTGATTTTAAATACTTCCAAAAATAAATTTAAATTATACAAAAGTCTTAAATCTTTCTTCATTAAAGCTACAAATCAAGAAAAAAAATACTTTTAGATAGAAGTATATTTATAAATCTTACTTGAGTGATTGTATTAAAATATTGAAAAGGATGTTATTTTAAAAAAACCTTTACTTGTTATAGAAATCCTTAAAATTTTTATCTTATTCCATCAAATTTCTTTGATATATTAATCTTTAGCTCTTTTAGACTTTTAATAACAAGACTTTTAAGATTCACTTGTAAGATTGATCTACTTGTATTTGCTTCTCTTAGTTGTATAACTTCTTAGCATAAATATTGAACTTAATTGTTGACTTTTTTCATAGATATAGTAATAGTGCTTTTATAATTAAAATTATTAATATATTATTATATTATATTTCAACTACCATATAAAAATAATATATATATATATTTAATGTATAATTTACTATACAATTAAATGAGAGCCATGTCAATAGATTTTAATTGATTAAAAAATATGAATAGATTATCATTTTAAAAAGAATTTGTTTAAAAAGGCTACTATTAAGATTTATACCTCTTTTTCTTTTTCTTTTTTGATAATGACTTTTGAGGTTGATTTTATATTGATAGTAACTTTTATATATTTTTAGTCACCTTTTTTAGACATTGGTGACTTTTATAATCTTATTTTATTTCTTTTATTTGGTGTCTAAGGTACATGCTATATAAATCTTATTTATAAAAGATTATAAAGAAATCTTAATATTAAAAAGAGTAGTTAGGCCATCTATATGGATGAATGGAGATGGATGATAGAAATCTTCATTCTTATTGGCTAAAAGTCATGTCCAATGGTCTTCAAGGAAGCTATCCAAGGCTTTATTAGGAATTTGAGTTACTCTTTTGAGGTTATTTAAACATCAAAGATTAGACTCAACAATTTTAGTATTTTGAATATGATTTTGGTATAAAAATTGAATGGTTTGGAGTTTTTGTAAAGGAGATAGGCACTCAAAGTTAAGGTATTGATTTTATACCTATTATAATTCTTTGGAACATAATACACATATGAAAAGAAATAAAGGATTTGCAATTAGAGTTTAAAAATAAATAAATTATGACTATATTACTCATATATGGCTTAATAAATTTTGAATTAAAATGAAGGAAATATTAGAAGTTGAAGTCAATCCGTACAATCTAAAGGCAATAAATAACATACTTAAGTAGTGGTTGTATTTTGAGCTATATCTCAAGAAACTTAACAAGGATTTGATTCAAAATTATTAAAGATGTATATTATCATATTACAAAGCTATACACAAATTTTGGTTGTATTTGAATTTTGGATTTTTGAGATATGAAGAAAATAGTGTTTAGATACCTATAAATTAGGATTTTGAGCACTTACTAGGATTTTTGAGATATGAAACAACTAATATTGAATCTACAACTATTTTTTTTGTAGTAAAGTTTAAAGATATAAATTATATTTTTAAAAAATTTGATAAAAATTGAATGATTGGATCAAGGAATATTAGATTTTAAAGTTCAAAAATAAAATAATTTTTTATTGGTGAATAAAATATAGAAGGATTTTTACTATAATTTGAGCATTTTGTATAAATTAAAGAAATTTTTGGAGTTACAAAAGATAGATATATAAAGCTATGATAAAATTTTAATATAAAGATGACTTTTTGAAGAAAAATTATGAAATTTTTTTGAAGTTATTGAAAATTTAACTTATTAGCAATAGTTGGTTATGATTTGGTATAAAAAGGAGTGTTAAAGAATTTCTAGATGCCATAAAAAATCTTATGTGTAAATTTACTTAAATATAAAAGATTTTTATTAATATCATATTTTTTTAATATTATTATATTTATTTATCTTCTTTATTAAGAAAAAATCACTTATTAGAATCTAGCCAACAAGTTAAAGGTAAATTCTCTACATCTAGGTATTCAATGCATTCTTAGATTAAAAATCATGTTATATAATAATGGAAGAATATTGCAGAGAGAATTGTGGGAATTGATTCCAAAGCAAGGAAGTTGAGGTTGAAGAACAAGAAAAAAGAAAGCAATTGGTATGCGGATGAAATAATGAAGAGAGAAGAAAGAAGGTGGTATGACATATGTGTTCATGGCAAGGGTGGAAGAAGTAGGAGCATAGCCCTCCAATGCCCTAGCTTCTAAAGACAAGCAAAGTGATTAAGAGTCAAGGAAAAATTAAAACAAGAGTACTTAAGAATCAGCTTTAATTACAATGTCACTAGTTGAGAAAAGTGTATTGTGGTGTGCAATTCAAGTTTAGAGCAACTTGTGGTGGCAATAGCAAAAATTGTGGTGGCAATAGCAACACCCTTTTAATATATTTTTTTAAAAATTATCTAAAAATCCTTCAAAAATACTTTTTTCTTCCATTTTTTTCTTTTTTCTTTTTTAAATATAATATTTAAACGTATTGGATTAAAAAAGACATACAATAATGCTAATAATATATTATAAAATACAACATTATATTTCAAATTTTTCATATTGGTATGATTTGTTAATTTTTTGCTTTTAAAGAAAAGAACTTGTAATGATATGACATAATTTCATTGGTACAATTGAATTGAAAGTTCATTAATCCTGTTGAAAGTTATGTACAGGCTTTTGTTTCAATAAAGTGGAAGAAATAAATAGATGTATTTGAGTGTATTTGTGTTGAACAAATTTTGGATTAACCATGAGGCTTTACAGACTTTACAATCTAAATGTTCTTACATTCTATGTTCTACTAAAATCACATGATTTATTCACATAATCCTAAATAGAATCATTCATAGATTGAACGACTATATTGTAAACCAACAGCATCCATTAATTGACGTGGCAATTCAATTACATTGACTATCTATGAAAACTTATTTCATGATTAAAATTGCTACTTAGTTCAAAGTCACCCTCAGCATTAACATTTCTAATTTCAGCACTTTTATCATTGGAATTTATAAGAATTACTGGCATTACATCTAACAGTATGAATCAAATAACTGTAGTATAGAACTCAAGATATACAAGTTTTTGTAGTTTACCAACTTCAATATACATCTTTATAGTACATCTTTACTCAATGATCACTCATGCACTTAAGTAGATCAACAACTTGGGATTAGACCCAGTTTGGGTGGATTCTGGAAAATTCTAGCAACACAGCAAAACAAATAGTCCAATTCATCTGAGCACCGAAAATGCTGTCAATACCAAGTTAGCCTTGGTACGTCCCCTGCACATACTGCTAATCGATTCCTGCCCATCGATACAGCTATTCGCTTCACACATTCATGGCTGTCCTGGTTTTCTTCCAGCTAAATCACCAAACAAAAGTTGGATTCTGTGTTAACCAAATTTTCCTTCACATCTTCCACCAAGCTCCCAACTGTCAAAAGCTGGGTTTCATGCTCTTTGTTCAAATCATACTACAATCAAACTAGACCTGTATTGACTATCCACAAAAAAAGATTTTCCAGGTAAATCCTTACCACCCTAAACTGATTTGATAAGTTGGTAATAATGCCTAGAACGTACATTGAGTTATACAATAGACAAATCACCGTGTGTAACCAACGTTGACACGGCTTTTCTTGAGTTGATTTTACATTTCTAGCTTACACCCGTTTCCTGTGCTGCCTACTGGAAGCCTGCAAATTCCGCAAGAAAATTGGATTGCAGCATCTGATTGATTTTGGCTAATGAAATCTGGAGAAGTTCCTGTTAAAACGGTGGCCACATCGAAGGATGATCAGTGTAGCCAATGATCACATGCTTGGTAATTGAATCGATGAATCCTCAAATCCAGACATTTTCATACACACTTCATGATTTGGCAACAAGGAAGGTTAGGATGAACACATACTCACCAAAATTACAATGTAGAAGGTTTCGAGCAGCAAGAGCAACATAAAGTCCGGACAAACATGAACCGCCGTCTTTGTATCACTCTCTTCTCAGTCTGAAAACTTGACTCACTGGATGATCTGCACATGAGATACGTAATCTGATATTTCAGCTGCTGATATTACATCAACTGATTCATAAAAAGCGATAATTATTGCGAGTAGTGCCAAATCCAGAATGCATCGAAAAATCTTCAGTCCGCACATGTGTGAGACCATAATCCCAAGGACGTCCAGACGAAAAGCAGAGGAAGTGAATCTGGTTAGCCTCACGACTACATTTTCCAATGTCAGCCAAATGCCAAATCGTGATGCGTTCCACATTATAACTAAACACACAGCCCATGCAACCATGGCGAATATGAAAAATTAATCAATTTATTGAATGGGAAGGCTCTTCCAATTATGCGGTTTGATTTTTTTGTTACTTACGAATTGCAGATGATGGAGTCGCGTACACTAGGAGCATTCGGCACAAATGATGCTTTTGTAGCCGTATTTGAGTGTACAGGGAACATAACTGCTGCTTCATCAAAATCTGAGGAATGGGCCAAGACATAGCATTATCATTCATGAAAAAAAGAGTTTCTTTTTGCCTCACTCCAAGATGGCAGTAGGAAGATAACCTAACTTGATACTTGCAAAAAAGCTAACATCCACAATAAACAGTTTAACTTTGCGACAAACCTGAGCCATTTCGAGTGGGCGATTTTGCTTCCTTCTCACCACCTGATAGATAACTCCGATCATCCTGGTAAACGGCATGTTTCTCCATGGTGTCACTGTGGCTGAGATTCGCAATAGTTCTGGAGGAGTTAACTTTAACTGGACTTGGTATCGTTGTGGGTACTGAGATCGCACTAACAGGGTCACCCCGAGAATCTATGAACGTCAGGTTGTGTATTGATCCAATGAAGGACCCCGCAAGTACCTCCTTTTCATCACAATCCGTATTCCTTCCAGAAGTCATCTGTGTCTTTTCTTCTTTTGAAAGCTCTGAAGGCCACATAGAAATATCATCTCCCTTTCTCTTCTGCTGCTCTTCGTTTTGGTAAATTCTCTCATTTTTATCTGCGGGTGTAGTAACTAAGGCATCCGACAGCCGCGTGTTTTGATTGTCATTCACCTGTTTACAAGTTTCTCCAGTTCCTTCATTTTCAAAATGTAGTTTACTTGATTTCTCAACTTCTGCTACCTTGATTGACATCTCTTGTTCTTTCTGTAAGGAGACTGAATCTAAAGGCTGCTCACCCCTGTTAGCGGCACTCTCATGACCACCCAATGAGAGCTTGGATGTTTTGTAAGTTGTCTCCGGGGTGTCCCACTCTAATCTTTCGGGTATCGCAATTGTGTTGTTTGAAAGTTTCAGAGGCCTTTTTTCATCCCATCTTTCTTCCTCTCCAAAGTCACGCCAGATGCTGGCGTGATTTTCAGGGTGCTCAGAAACATCATTTATCTGCTGAGAAATTTGACTTGCTGCACCACATTTAGTGAAGCTCTTATCTTCTTGACCTTCAATTTCCTCAGAATGCGTCACTTCTTTGCAATCTTCGACTGAAACGATATCAGCTAAAAGGGAGTTGTTAGCAGAGACAGACGTCACGGGTTGCTTAAAAGTACTATGTACAAGCATACTTGAGCCTGGAACATCAATGTCTTCTTCTGATAATAATTTGCTAGAATCCACTGGTCTTTGGCATGAAAAAGTAAAAACGCAATCATTTTCATTTCCACTTGTAGCTGTAGTGGCACCTGTATCTTTCGCTACTCGGCACAAGTTCTCATCCTGTTCAACATCATCAACTTCCAGTGAGGAAGGAGACGTCTCGGTTTTGACAGGATTAAGGGCAGGTTCCAAGTCAACTACACCTGTAAAATTGCCCCTCTCGGTCAACAGGTTATTACCTCCATCGGATTCAGCTCCACCCAAAACATCCTTAGTTTCAGAACCCGAAGTCTTATTCACTTTGCCTTCCAATTCCTCATTGCGACAATGCTTCAACGAAGAATTCATCTTCTCTTCGTGAGAGTTCGAAGGGGCTGTATATTCAATCCCTGCTAATTCAGCTCCTTTGTCTTCAGCTAGAAATAACTCTTCGGGTTCAGGCAACAGCGTAAAGTCAGAATGGGGAGTGAAGTCAACTTTTTCCTCCTCCTGAGTCGACGACTTTGGAGTTTCACAAATCATATGTAGGTCTTCTCCAACCGGCTGTAGTTGACGATCGAACTGAACAGCAGCAGTGGTAACTATCAAATCTGCTGAAATGGACTTCAGAGATTCCCGCTGAATTAACTCTGGTTCCCTGTGTTCCTCACTGGTCATTTTATTCCTATCAAGGTACTCAGACTGTGGAAATTGTTGGTCGCCATCGGTCCTGAGAGAGAGTTCAGTGTCATTACTGCCAGCAATCACGCTTCCAGGTAGATTACCTGCATCAGAGGTTTCTAAATTTTTCAGTACATAGCTTTCACCTCCAGATTCTTCTTCCGTAGCTTTCACTGGAAGAGTTACTTCTATCCCCCCCTTCACCTTGAAATGTCCACTCTGTCCAGCATTTACATCACGAAGCGAATCGTCTTGCTCAAAGTTAGATCTTCTGCTACTTCGAGACTCAACGCGAACAGCTTGCTCCAGTGCTGTATCCGGTAATGATTCTCGACTTCTAGCAAATCTTGATTCTTCTAAAATGTAGCGAGTGTCATTGTCACCCTCTTCTTGTACATAAGATGGCAGAGCTACACTGTCAATCTCAGTCGAAGTTTTAGAAGGCGGGCTTCCTTGTAAAACAGCCCCTTCCAAAGAACCATTTGTGGCTGCATCAGTACTAAAAGACACTGTGTAACCATTTAAGGGATCCGTTTGTTGATTACAACCAGAGTCAAGGAATTTATTTTCGATCCCATACCATACTTCTTCTTGGGAATTGATCATACTGTAGCCGCCCACTTCTTCATCCTTTTCTTGTCGTGGGTTTTTACCTTCAACCAAATACGGCTCATCTTCACCTGTATTGGTGATGTGTTCGTTAGGGTGTCCACTGGAGGTATGGCCTTCTTCGATTCCTGTAGAAATTTCTGGAGTCTCAATCCCAGCAGCATCTAACTCCTTTATATCAGACCCACCTGTTACTAAATCTTCTTTGGCAAGAAAATCCCTACCATGGTCCTCCTCACCTGAAGGAATTGAAGATAATGAATTACCATCAATAGATCGCGGCTCACAGTCTTTCGTAGGAAAGTCCACTTCCATCTCATTCTGAGCGAGAGCACCACTTAATTCACCTTCACAGTCAGTGACAACTACTTCAGAATCATCGCCCGATACAACGTCGGCAAACAAGTGTTCTTCATTCCCCTCCAGGTCCTTGTCGTCACTGAGCAGAATTGCGGAGTTGGTTACGACCGATGCTTCAGTCTTTTCCATTTTCTCCGAAGGAAACCCGTCAGGCAGCTTTAATTCGAGCGCATCATGTGAGAGTGTTCCTGCGTCAGTGCTTCCATCAATGGCGGATGAAGCAACCACCTTAATGACGTCCTCTTGATGATTTTGAGATGACGAAGATGGAAGAGATGTGCCGTTTGCAGTCGTATTTGTTAGAGGCGGAAGCTCCTTCGGAGAAGTTGGTCTGCTTCCAGTAATGTAATTGACTAAAATCATGTGAAGACCATCATGTGAAGTTGGCTCGGTAATCACCTCATTCTCACTCATCCCATCCGGAATTGAATTATCCTCGGATTCAACAGAAAGGTCAGAGCTTCGGTCTTCGTCACTGTCAAATGTCATCAAGTTATAACTAGGAGTAAGCAATTCTGCACCTGGTTCAAGGTCCAGCTCAGGGTTGTTGTCACAGGGTACCGAACCAGTTTCTTCTGTTCCTGGCACTTCGTTTGTATCTACGTCAATAGTGGAACACAATTCAGAAGTGCCGTTGCCAAGCGGAAGTGTAGATTCCTCATCTTGAGCATGAGAAAGGATCGTGCCATCCTCAAGAAAGTCTTTAACAGGCACTGACTGCGCGACTTCTTCTGTTCCTTGCTGTCTCAAAGACGTCATGCAGCGTTCATCATCTGTATCATCGTCAGAGTTGGATAGGCTTTCGCCCTTCTCTGAGGAGGTGGAAGAAATAGAGGTGCTTTCATCATCTGAAGTTGGAGATGAACTAGAAGAACTATACTGCGAGAATGAAGAACTGGAGGAGCTATTTCCTCTATTGTCATCGTCACTGTCCTCACTGTCCAAAGCAGGCGAACTATCCAAGATATCGGTTATAGCTTCCACATTCTCTTGTCCCTGCCTTAAATCAAGGGACTCCTGTTCTCGGCTTTCTACCTCACCCTCTGATAGGGTGCCTGCTTCACCTGGTAAACTTCCTTCAGTAGGATCTAAGCATAACTTGGAACTTTCCTCCTTGTCTTTAATAGCAATTGACGCAAAAAGCTTATCACTCGCATCGGAGGAAGAGGAAGGGAGAGTACTAGAGTGATATTCGTGATCTGCTATATCCCCCTCGACACAATCCACTGCTACATTGTTGCTTCCTATCACTTCCGGTACGACCTTCCTCGTGATCTCATCAGCTTTGCCCATGTCAATTTGAGCATTATCAGACACTCCTACATTGCTCATGCAGGATTCGTCTTCGATATGTTTCGACTCGGTTTGCTTTGCACTGTATCTAGATTCCTGCTCCACCTCTGTTGTTTTTCGTACAGGAGAAGACAGCTCCTGCGAATTACAGGGATAAAATTATGAGAAAAATTCATTGTTAACATCTATTATTCCACTTATTAGGTACTTTCAGCAATTCTGAACCGCATTAAAATATCAATAAGAGACGGAGAATCT
Source organism: Physcomitrellopsis africana (assembly GCA_036785485.1). NCBI lineage: Eukaryota > Viridiplantae > Streptophyta > Bryopsida > Funariales > Funariaceae > Physcomitrellopsis > Physcomitrellopsis africana. Next base: position 45,345 of record JAWRVF010000217.1, on the reverse strand, counting down.
GACGCAGTGGTTCAAAAGGACTTCTCAAATTAGCTGGAAGTGGGCATCATGCACTAAAACCATTGTAAGGATGATTTGTTGTAATTATGATTCTGTGCTAGCAAGTAGCTTCGGATGGACATATCGCAACTACTAATTTTCATGGTCAAAGAGTTGTGTGTGGTGACACAGGTTCACCATTTTGAATAATCATACCTCAGTAAATTGCTGAACTTGGGTGCTTTCAAGGGTTGGAGCTTGATCAAGCAAAGGCACCTTTTCAGAGTGTATTCCTAGCAAAAAGCATGTAATGATTATGTAGTGAGTTTGAATGACGATCACCATGCATACCAGGCAAATAAGGGGAGAACGAAAGGAAATGAGCAATCTTGAGCTAAAGATGTCAAACCTTTAGCTGCTTCACTTTCAAAGTTCTTCTCGTTAAGCATGCCAGGAGCACCTTCCAGAACTTGTCCAGAACTTGTCCAGAACTTGACAAGTTCTTGCACATGTCCAGAACTTCCCGTCAATGAACTGCGTACTAGGAGTTCTGGCGTTTCTTCGCCGACTTCCTTCGCATGAGAACTATCTACAACACTCATTACATTTCTCTGGCCAAGAGCTGCAGTTGATGAATCATAGGACACACTATTGGGAGCTCCAAAGGTTTTCGCGCCCCAGACGTCATTATCCTCATCATCTTCACCACCCGATTTGTCAACTAGAGGAATTGGCACGCTTGTACTCTTCACACAAGCAACATCGTATATATCTTGTTTATCTGCGACTTGGGTACCTCCCGCACTCTCCAACTCACTATTCCCGGAAACCTCAAGAGGAAGAGGTCTACGAGGAATATTGGCATCCAGCGATTTTTTCTGTTCCGTTTCCAAATTTAATCGCAAGGCACTGTCTTTGTCGTCTTCAATTTGTGACAAGGATGCCATGATGCTGTCATCATGCTTTCTGAACCTTGAAGAGCCATGATTATTCTCCTCATCCTGCTCCGCAAGAGGCTGAAGTCTCTCGCCATAAGGAAGAGAGAGGTTGCCGTCTGAACTGGGAATGCGAGAGGAGAATGATCTCCTCGGTGGAGTGCTGCCTGCACCATCCCAGCCAGCACCTGGCAATGAGGATGGAGGAGATATACTGTATGATCGAGTCCTCCGTGGCGAGATAATTTCAGAAGGTATTTGTACTCCAGGACTTCCTACCACTTTAGAGTAGTGCATGGAAAATGAATTTCGAGGGCTGGAAATACTCCCCCGAGGGCTCAAAGTAGAAAAGCTTCCACGAGGACTCTGAAGCGGACTTGGAGGTATGGAGCCTCTCAAGGAACCAAAAGCAGGACTTGTTTTTACGGAAGAGTGCCATTGGACATCTATAGCATCCAAAATATCGTCGCTTGTGAACTCCGGCGCATCTTTGGATGCCAGAAGGGGCCGAACAAGCTCCAACAACTTAGTGAGCGTGTCAGCAATGGCTTCGTATCCATATTTCTGAAAATGGGTGAGGATCAAGGGAGCCACTGCAACGCCTGGAGCAACAACACCAGCTGCGCTTTAAGTAAAAATACTAAGTCTCAGGAGAGGAAATTCTATTCAAATTCTATCTCCAAAATTCTTTGCTTATGTAGCTTCGCAGTGCACTCAAAAGAGCGGATGAATTTACAGGTGACGAAATGATATGAAAAAACAGATAGGGAAGAAATTTTACCTTGAGCAGCCAAACCGAACAGAAGACTTGAAATAGTCTCCGTGTGAGAGTGCAATCGATCTTTCGAAGGATCCTTCAAGAATTTCTGAGATATCATCGAGGGAAGGGGGTTTAGTAAGAGACGTTTGCATCATAGAGCTTCAACTGTAAGAATAAGACCCAATTCACGCCAGCCATTGAAATGCTGCAGTTCTTCTCTACAATCATAAAATGTACAGGAGTCCGGTGTCAGCAGTCCAATGGTTCATCCTTTCAGTTTCTATGTCACAAAAGATTTGAAGCTAACACGCCTGAGAGTTTCAAATAGAAACTTTGCCATCACCGTTTGCGGCGGTAACAGCCTAGAAAAATTAAAGCTCCGGCTCAAGGCGCACCAAACCCATATCAAGAACCAATTAAATTTGAGAAGCATGTTGTAAGGACCAATACCTTTCCATAAGAGGATATGGTGGAAGAAAACTGTTCGGTAATGTTTACCTGAGTTTCAGGAAAGGAAGAGTCGTAGATCATGTCCACAAGCATTTGCAGCTCATCATTCTCCACCTGCAGGCTACTTTGTACGTTTTTCTGCATGACCAGAATCCAAGCTACAAACTATTAGTACTGTAGAACTCTGATAGCTTAAAAGTTTATCACAATTTTTTTCATTTCCGCAGGTTTCCAAGGGTGTCCACGACAAATGTTGCTTTCGCTCATCACAGAGGGTTGTGTGGTGGTCATTGCTAAGGGTGAGGGATAATTGAAACCCAGATAGCATCTGGGTGTCAATTGAGATACATTGGTACGGGAAGAGCGAATTTTATGTTTGTGGCATTTTCGAGAGTGATTGTCAGAAGTCTAGATACTAGTCTTTTTGAAATAAGAACTTGTGTATTGAAAAGTTAGCTTAGGAAGCAATTAAGTTTCTTTGCAAACTACTCGAGGCAGAAGCTTTTATTCACAAGCTGGAAAAGATACTGAGTGATTGTAGAGCAAAACTTAAATATTGTTGAGATCACTCGGATGCTCGGTTCATGACGTGGTCCGTCAGGTCTCTCTATTTTGTCGCACTTTTCAAACGACGCGATAGTCGCCGATAGAAGATTCCAAAAAGAAAGACACAATAAGAGACTCCAAAAACCCGAGCAAACATATGGTTTAGAAGTGGCTCATCGCAGGAGATGGCCGAGCCTCCAAAAGAAAATATTCAGGGCAACAAAAGGAAAACTGCGACGTACCAGCTCTTCTTGAAACGTCTTGTTCACGATCTCCGCAGATTTCTGACTATCTTTCAGCCTCTCCGACCAGGAAAAAACTTTGTAGAGAAATGCCATTTTCAATACTTCAAGTAAGGTATCCTTACGCGCTAATCGTACAAAGCTACAACTGAATCACCAAGAATATCATGCGAATTCGAAGCAAACGATCGGTCAAAGACCAGTAAAATATGTTATGGGTTGCCCGAACGGCACATGGTGTGAAGAGCCAGACTGACATGCCTGCGTCCACCTATTGCGTCTAAACAAAATCCAGCATAGACACGAGCCAAACTTTCCCCGTTCTCCATGTAAAATCATCAACAGCGGCCTGTCAAACGATCACCCAAGTCTTCCATCAGAGAATGAGCTTCAAGTTGGATCGGCTTGTAAGCGCCACACTTGCAAATACTTGAAAATCTTTCTCCAAGAACCGGTGGCTGAAAGAACCACTCGAAAGCTTGAGACCCAGCAACCGAAAGGTTCACTTGGTGCGTCCTGTAATGCCACATGGTACAATGCAGTTCCAGAGTGCGGGAAACTCCAAGACGAAGAGAGACTTCGCCGCATTCCAACAAATCGGAACCAAACTACATACTACTATTTCAATGTCAATCTGTAACGCACCTGCTGCAAGGAAGAAAATAAGTTACCTAACACTTCATTGAAGAACATGGTTTCTACTTGGGGACTTCCAAAATTCGCATAGCTGTTTCTTTAATGGCGGCGGACAAAGGACAAGCCGAGTTGTGCAAGGGACTGCGCAGAAATCGAAATCCACGCATAACACCACTTCTGTTGTTTGCCATTTCGATGTAAGACTAGTAAAGCAAGGTTTTCAAAGTTCAAACATAATTCTTCTTATTTTACTCCACACATGCGAGCTCTGCAATTTGCCGTAACGTAACACTCTGTAGGTGAAATGTATCCCCGACAAATCATTTGGGTGATGAGTCCCCACAGCGGTGATTCCCACAGGCGAAAGATTGTGCAGAACTCGAGAATTGCTGCTAAACTCGTGTGAAATGCTTCTTCAAATACTTTCACACCGTTTTACGGCAGTCATTGAGCTGCAAGTCCACTGTCGCAGTTTAGCGGGTCCAGGGTGCGTAGAGCAGAATGGACAACGAAAGAAGATGCACAGAGTGTTAGTCTTCAGAAATTCAGAAGCTTCGACCATGTCCAACCAGGTAATTGCAGCCTTGACCAATTAGTGCTACGTTCGATTGTGAGACTACGCACATCACGTACGCATAATACCATGTACCCCAAAACGCGCCGCTCCTACAACTGCAGCTCAGACTCTAAAAAAGTCAGCATTACACCTTAATAGTACTGACAATGCAAAGATACTGTCACACGACGAGCATTTGCGACAATCAATTCGATTCCTAACGTTGCAGTGCTGAAAAAAGTTGGGCACTCTGCTGCTGTACGCACTGGCGAACTGAGCAGGTCATGGAATAATTTGATCATAGCTCAGCATCTGGAAGTACAATATCAGTGACAAAGGAATTGTCGTAGAGGTGGTTCACGTCCTTTTAAGAGTATCGTCCTTCCCAACCAAAATCCTCCCCACCGCTTTCATGTCCACCAATACCTATACAAACCCTGCTGTCTGTACAATTAAGTTCAACTCCTTAACGGTTAACCCTATGCTTCCAAGCTCCACAGTAATTCCAGCTAGATTCCCTGTCTACATACCCTCCTTTCCTGACATTACCGATAATACCAAACCAGTGGAAGCATTCAAATATCAGAGTTTAGAAAATATCCTCATTGACTCTGACAATTCACTACGAAAAATCCTGCCCACCCTCTCATTTGCAACGATTCAAAAGCAACGATAGAGGTTAAATATCGTCGACGTCTTCCCACTCTTCCCGTATTTCCCGAAATTGGCCCTTCACTTTGAAACAGGCGCCTCTAAGGAAGTCAGACACGAGAGGAAGAGCAAGGCCCCGGCAAGCGACGCATTCTCTCCCCAACCGTGCAAAAGTCACGCAGCTTTTTATAACATTCGTGCGTCGTAAAGCAACACACCACCCCTTTCGCGCAGAAGCCTTTGGAGGGCGCAACAACGACCTCCACGACAAAATTCGAGACGAAACGTGCGGTAATCCAAGCTAATATCTCAGAGAAAGTAGGTGTTGAAGGTTTGTTGACAACGGAGGATGAAGAATCGCCCAAATCACGCGTTGCGACCAGTCATCATAGCCACATCCTCATCCTCCGTCCCCATTTGGCGGTCACGTTCCGCTCGCCGGCGCAACCCAGCTTGTCGAAACGCTACACTCTCCCAAAGCGTCCTCCGAAGGCGTCGCTACGCAATGAGCGTCTGTGTTGTGGCGCAAGGGCTGATCTCGTCGCCATGGGCACGCAAAAGCAAGGAATTACACCCTACGATCAGTGACGCAGCGTCTTGTGCATCCACAGCTGCGTCAACATCCCTGCCGATATTCGACTTTCGTGCTGATATTCTGCCTCCGTGTCCATGCATGAAACATCCATGGATTCCACGCTTCACCGCATCGTGGCTCAAATCGTCGTGGTCCCGCGGCGATGGACGACGCGCCTTCGCTCACATGGTTCATGGCGGCGCTGCTGCAGCTGCTTCATCAGATGAAGAACTGTTCAAATTCTGGATATATCATTCGTCTATATCTTCATTCATCCATCATGATCCTCTTCAAAAGGAAGCTTGGGAAGTGTGATTCATCAGATGAAGAACTGTTCATATTTTGGATATATCATTCGTCTATATCTTCATTCATCCATCATGATCCTCTTCAAAAGGAAGCTTGGGAAGTGTGATTCATCAGATGAAGAACTGTTCATATTTTGGATATATCATTCGTCTATATCTTCATTCATCCATCATGATCCTCTTCAAAAGGAAGCTTGGGAAGTGTGAACGCTTGTTTCAAATGATGCTTTCTCTTTGAGTTAGTTATTTAGAGAATGAGTCCACTTTGCCAAGGGGTCGAGTGAGGACAAAACGACTTTAATGTGGAGCTTTACCAATGCGTGTTTGATGGTCTCTTGCAAATTTAGGCTTGTTGTTTTTCATTTTTGAAAATTCTAAAAATTCTTCTTTTTAGTCAGGATTTTTAATGTTATCTAGAGCATTGCAATTGGAAGTATTTTAAATGAAGTTCTTTATTTGAAGGAAGTGGTGTATTGAGTTGTAATTATGCATTCATATAAAAGTAACCTCACTCCAAATTTTTAAATAAAAAAATCAAATAAAAAGGATTAGACTTAAGTTGTTTTTCTAAAAACTTAACAATTGTGTGTTGATTAAATGGCTTTCATAATGGAACCGAGATTTTTAAATTTACTTCTTTTCTTCATCTTTCAGACACACTGTTTATATACTAACAGTCATAAAACTGATTGAAATTATTATCATAGAAGAAGTTCTAGATTTGCTAATCTTGGATGTTATCACACTATGGTTTTCATCAACAAAACTGTTGAATTTTAAGTCGCACAATGTAAATAACATATTTTCTTTTTCAAAATATTGGAAGTCAAATAAAAAGAAACATGCAAACGATTGTTCTACTTTTGTTGTACATCACGTGTTCATTACTTATTTTTAAAATCAATCGTCTTTTTGTATACCTTACAACATTGGGTTTTTTGTTTTAAAATATATATGTATATGTATATATATATATATATATATACATTTGAACTGACATCTTTATGACATACAAATTATTGACATGTTTTTTTAACAAACGCTGCAGAGACATTTTACTTTAATATAAGGTTGAAATTTTTAATTTAAAACTTTGAATTAAAAAATTGACCTTCAAATGAAATAATATAAATAAATAAATGAGCTTGAAAGCTGTTGCAACTTTTTTCAAAGTCTGATTCCTAGTATTGATTCGTAGAGATGTTCATGGCATTGAAGGTGTCAGTTTTTATTGTAAAAAGATGGAAGGCAGTTTCTTGTATTGAGATAAAGATATTCCTCACAGTAAAAATTCCAATTTTTATTGTAAAAAGATGGTCCGTGCATACCTAGCCAGTACATGTCACAATAACCAATCATACTTTTACCAAGCCAAGTAACTCATGTATCATTACATTAAGATGAATATTGTAATCCATCAAAGTATGTAAATAATGCATAATTTCTTTTCATGAATATGTACAAGCATACATGAGTCAAACTAAAATAAAATGCCGAGTTATTACATGCAACATTTTCATAATTCACAATTATCAAAACTTTTAAATACATGTATAAATTGATTGACAATCATTGATGTTACTGTGGACAGTGTGTAAATAATACATCGCAATAAATTTATTTATTTATTTATTTATTTATTTATTTATTTATGACATTTTAATGAGTAATGAATTTCATTTACAAGTACACAATATTTTATTCCTCAATATACTAGACTTGGTTGCATTTAAATACGTTCAGTAGATTCATTTTTTCTTCTGCATATTCGTTGCTTGAAGTGCATGACTTGACACAAAATAGCGAAGCCAAGGAATAAACTTTCTGAAGACAGGACAGTGCTTAAATAATTGTCGTGAATAGTGACGATATCCTATAAATATACTGAAATATGGGGTTCACTGATCGTTTCAGTATCGAATGTCTTTAACAAAGGCTATGCTTTATGACCTACTCCAAAAAAATGTAGATGGTCGATAGGTCATCGGAAGCATCAGGGTGCCGAAATATCGATATTTGAGGACCAGTATGTTTCTGGATCTAAGCTCACAAACAATCCTGCAAGAAAATCTGTTTCTCCAGAAGCAGGAACCTAGCAACTATCCATGTTAAAACCAAAACATGAAAGAGGATAGTTGCACACATGGCCTCTAGTATGGAGACAAAATTGAAATGAAGCAACAGCCGTGAAAGAGTGAAGGGAAAATAGGCTTGATAAATGTTGATATATCAAAAATAGGTTTTTTTATTTTAAAAAAGTAAAAAATAGTCTTTGTGATGGGGTTGTGGAGTAATGTGATTTCAAAATAATAAATGAATAGATATTTGTTTATTTCTATTATATTTAGGAAATTGATATTTCTATCCACACTTTTACTATTTCCATCCATCATGTGGCTACAACCATGACATAGTAGTTCTAACATATATGTGGAGTTACAAATGGTGCATTGCATCGCCTTCACAAAGGTCTATAATTTCTATCCCCTCTTTGCCCACTTCATTTGGCCCCATGGCCAGCTACAACTTCACACGCATTGCAAATTGTTGATACCATGTGGCTCACAATTTAGTCCCACCTTGCCTTTGTCGAAAGGAGACTTCAATAGGAAGTAACAGGTTGTTGGAAACCAACCACAATACTTGAAGTTGTTGGAAACCAACCACAATACTTGAAAATAGTTGTCATAATGAACAATGGTCAACTATTCTATTGTATCATATGATGGGTGAAAATAGTAAAAATGTGGATGGAAATATCAATTCCCTATATTTATTTCTGTTGTAATATAATATAATCTAAAATATTTATTACATTTCAATTTTAAAATAATAAATAGATAATTACTTGTTTACTTATATTATATTAATACACATATGGCACTAGATCATATATTTTCAGAGAAAATAAAATAAAACAATAAAATAAAATAAAATAAAACAATAAAATAAAATAAAATAAAAATCCAGATAAGACATGTTTGAAAGTTTTTTATTAAAAAAGAAAAAGAAATCATATCATATTGCATTTAATGTGAAAGGGAGTAGGCCACAATTGAAAAAGGAAATGTAGAGGGAAATGTAAAGATGTTTAAAATACTCTAAATCCACAATCCCATCCCAAGGACTATTTTGGAAATTAAAAACTTGTCAGGCCCATTTTTGATATTTTCCTGGTTCTTCTTACTCTTTCTGGAACAGCTTGAACATGAGTAAACACTCAGCCCAACTCTAATTCCACAGATTCTGTCGCGTGCATTGCGTGCTTACATATCCCTAGTCTTTGTCCAAAAATTGAAAACTGTTTGCCCATGGTGCAGCAATTCGTGTTGAAGTTCGAGAACGTAAATGTTACGCTTGAATTATTCCAGAAACCCAAGGCACTATCACGGGAGCAGTGGGGTGCTCTCGCCTGTATTCTTCATCACAATGACCTTTGAAGTTTAACTTGGGCTCATCTGCCTGCATACAAAAAGACATAAAATGGCTCATATCTTCGTCATAGAAAGACCGATATAAGTGCGAGAATATGTCACTGGGATGAATCAATAAACAAATCTGCCAGACGAAACCAACAAGCGTGTTATTTACATGCTTAAATCAGCACTCCTGGTGCTTGTGCTAATAAATATCAGGAGAGAAGCAGAGCCCCCTTGGGCAGAACACCCATACATTGCACTTTTTTTTCATTGCTTTTGGCTGCCCGGGCTTGCTTCAGGCATGCTTCACAGCAATCTACTGCACTTTCCACATGATGAGTCAGACCCCAGCGCACCGCGTTATCACCGTAGTCTGTGTGCGCCTCTACGTGGCATATTTCAGGTACAGGTCTTCCAGGGATAATTCCATCTTCTGCCCCTCCAATAAGCAAACGATGAGTACAACACAACACAAGCATGACAAATATGTGTAGCCAATACTTTTCACACACACAAAATCACATCGTACACCGCTTAGCATGAAATCAACAATAATCAATTACTCTTCGCCACTTAAACCATGTCCTATGGACACAATTATGATGAAGTCAACTGGAGAATCTAGCGCAATTTCAGACATACCCTGAGGTTCGATCTACAAAATATAGCTTACCGATCTCCGGTCCATCTTGCACCTTTCCACTGCCTTCACTTTGGTCTAGAACGTTAACCACCTCGTCAGGCATCAACTCTTCCTCCGCAGTCACATTGTCTACATGAAAATCAATTCAAGATTGAAGTCCCTTGATCAAACAGGCTCTGACTCCTAACCCAATCATAACCAAATGGATGCACAGCAACTCCTCAAAACACTACTGCAGGAGAAGCGTGTGCTCCTAAATCTACATATACAAGCCTACCGATGCAACAAACTACAAATTCACTCATGTAACTTCTCAATCATTTCAATATAGCACCGCTTTGATAAGGTATAATCCCAATTTGGAAATTTTTACAAATAGCACAGGGGCATTAAAACATTAAACAGCCATTTGTGTATAATTTAGAACCCATGAACATAAGATAGTTAATCAAATTGGCAGCTATATGATACTTTTTAAAGAGCACCTTTTACTTGCGAGGTCCTTTCAGTCTCCAGTATAGCTGCCTCGCGAATCTGTGCATACTTAAGCCTACCCTTCCTCCACTTGTCTAATCCTGCGCAACACATAAACCAACAAAGTGTGAGATTTACCGTCGATCGCCCAGAGACAATGCCTCTTCTACAACTTTTCATTCATAACTCGCCAAAAAACTTGGCATAAACGAGCTCCTCTGATTTATCAACAAATTTTGGTTGTGTCCTATGAGTTGAATTTCAAACTGAAAGAACAAATGAAGATTTCAAACCAGGCACCCCGAAGACAACAGATACAAGACTTAAAATAGGGAGGTATTTCACAGGGTGAACCTTGGAACCTCTTGTTCTATTTCTTTCACCTGAATAGAGTCACATCAATCGATGATCATTGCCTTATACACTTTTTCAGAAATTAGAAAAACTGTTTGATGACAACTATAGTACTCTTGTGTCAATCGAAGCCAAAGTTCTGAAACCTGAAGTACTGTTCATTCATCAGTAAGCAAGAGAGGAAGATGAAACCAGGCACCTCATCACAAAACGCTCAGGAGTTATGATGAACACATGCATCACGAAATAACTAGAAGGAACAGACGGCGGTGTCTTACCCTAATGCGCCAGGAAACCTCTTTCTAATAGTGACATGCAACAAGCATAAGGAAGCTATTAAGGATATAAGTAGTTTCACAGGCTTACTCTCGCAATTAGTAAAACAGGCTTTGCCGCAAGTCGTGCTTGGATCGCATCTCGAACTACGTTCAGCCGCTCCTGCACGTTCAGTGTTGTTGGAAGAAGAGTACCTGCAACCTACAGCCCTTCAAATTTCGAAACTACATAATACATCAACAGCAGTGCCCTCAGAATCAGTTTCCCCAAATCACATGCAACCGAGCTTCGTCACCGAGCTCAAGCTATTCCATCAGAAATATGTAGTCAAGAAAACTGCCAACACTCTTTCAAATTCCCTACAACTATCTCATCTGGAGCTTGAAGTGCAAAGGATACCTACAGCCAAATTACTTCAACTTCAACGCAGAGCACTGCAGATCAACGCTAAAAGAGACCCTAAGCTTTACAATGGGGCTCTTGCCATGAAAATGAAAGACTGCACCTAAAAGTAGAATTAGACGCTGCGGCGCAAGAATTAGATTTCCTACCATCAGCTTGGCGAGTGTACATGAGAGGTAACTCCATGGCAGGCACGTAGTAGGACAGGAGCAAACACTGAGAAATGCACACCGCCACCATCAAATTGCAAGCACAAATGACCACGGTGGCCTGCTTGAACGAACATCGCGCCCAATCAGCCATGTCGCACCCTTTTGCCATCACATGCTAGTCCTCCTCAAAAGCATCCGCTCTTTGAATGAAGCTAAAACCCACACACCCCACCCAAGGCTTCGCCAACCTTTGGACCAATCCTCACCACATTCCACGAACGCTTCACATAACTTACAAGCTGTGAATCCAAACGACTCCCTGCCGCGAACAGCATCCTTCCTCCCACGAACAGCTCCAACCCAATCCAGTGAACTTCTTCCCTGCAAAGCCCTAATACAGCTCCATGAACTCCCCAAAATCCACAAACTCTCCCCGAAAAACCCATCACTCTTGCACCTTCGAGGCCAGAATTGCGGCAGCCCGTCTTCGACAATCTCTCGCACGTCTCGAATTCAGCTGGTGGGTTGCTCCCATTTCTCGAGTGCTGCTCGAAATTGCTGCGATCGGGAGGTGGATTTGCTTATAGAGAAACAAGCTTCGCCTAGCATTCGGAGGCGCGGGGACTGGGATGTCCTAGCTTTGTTCACTCTCCTACTTTTCTCTTTAAAGTAAAAGCTTTCCATAGCCATGGCCCTCTCTCCTCCTTCTTCGCTTCTTATTACTATGACGTTGCTTTTTCAATACAAAGATTATATGCTAATCAAGAAAAAAAAACATTTTTGATAGTATAAGGGTGTATTCAATTTTAGAAGTTGAGAAACATAATGATTTTTTATTTATAATCTTCAATTTTTACTCTAACACTAGGATTTAACAAATATGTTTAGACTTGGTCTACATTGGTGCCCATGTTGCCTTTTGAGTACTTTAAGTTCAAACAGAAGTTGAGGATAAATTTTTATTTTTAATTATTTATTTTTCTCTATAATAATTTTTTTAGAGGCACATTGACCATTTTTAATATTGATTCAAACATGTTTTTTAATATTGAGATTGTTTCAATATATCAAACATTTAAAATTGTGTCATTCTGTTTCTAAAAAAAGTGTTATTTACACTTGATATTATTCATGATTATTAATTTCATCACAAGGTTGTGGTAATTGTATATCATGTTATAGTTAAATTTTTATATAATAAAAATAAAAAATAAAAGTAATTTAATTTTAAAAATAAGTTTTTACATTTATTATTGTTAGTAACTTAAATTGATAGATTAGAAAAATCATTTGCTGAACTTTTTTTTTAAAATCTACACTTTAATATTCTAACTTTTTATAGAAACTATAATGCTACAACTTCTTATAAATTTCATTTGATGTTGAAAAACATATTTTACTCTAAATTCAGTATATATGTACAAGATGTTGCTATTGCCACCCCAATTTTTACTACTGCCACCACAACTTGCCATTTACCTTGCATCATTATGGTTTTTTGTGGTTTTTGCTAATGTCACCACAAGTTGCCCTTAACTTGACTTGCACTCCGCAATACACTTTTGTGCAGTGGCACCCCCTCTCCACCATCTGGTCATCGCCTCTGCTCGTACCTCTCTTACTTGCGAATGCATAATGACGTCAGTTCGTGATGGACTCTAAATGTGCCCCGGATTGCCGCACAGCTCGGTAACATTCGATAGGCGGGGGCACGGTGTAGCAACGCAGCGTCCCTCCGCGACCACCCCGCCGTCTCTCCTCTCTCCAGCCAAGACGTACCCCAGACTAAGAAAGGTCAAGAAATTTGAGAGAAAGCGTGTGAGACCCACGCAAATCACACTCTGCGTTGAATTCGTACGCGTCACACACAAAAGCAGAGCTGCCTTTGAGTGAAGATGCCCTCGCCCCTAGTCATCACCGAATGCAGCTAAATCCCAGAACCCCAGGTAGGTCTCAAGCATGAAGCAGCAGAGAATTGTGGACATGTGCGGATTCGCAGATCGGTGGTAAAAGCACAATGCTCCGTCCGATCGTCCATCGGAAGTGCGAGCAAAGCATCGTTTCTCTGGGCATTGGCCAGACAAGAATGTGAGGGTGTCGGGTCTGGTTGAGATCAGTGCAAAACAATGTGGCTTTTACAACCATTTTGTGTGTTTTCATCATTGTGGTAGAACGATAGTCATTGTCCATGTGTTCGTCTGATTCCTTTCCCTACTCGTGACGCATCCAAGGATCATGTGTGGATGGGTGCGAAATGGAGAGCAAATTCGAAGCGCTGGGCATGCGTGTGAAGTGTCTGTTAGCTGTATGCTGGCAATCTAGCTTAGAATCAATAGGCGGGGGCGTTGCTACGTCGTGTCTCCTAGCTCCGCTGCCTGTACCCTCGATCGCCAGCAGCTCCACGAGAGCGCTGGTTGCAATTGGCACCATTGATGTGCAGGTAAGGCACATCCTCCCCCCCTGGTCTTGTGGAGCTCAGTTACCGAGCTGTGCGTGAGGCAATGTGCCTCGAATGGCTGCATTGCAGAGTCCATCACGAACTGACGTCATTATGCATTCGCAAGTAAGAGAGGTACGAGCAGAGGGAAGCGATGACCCGATGGCTGAGAGAGGGTGGGATGACTGGAAGGATGGAACAGGAACCAAGGCCACTGCAGAAAAGTGCATTGTGGAGTTTAACTCAAGTTTAGGGCAGCTTGTGGTGATATTAGCAAAAACCGTAGTGACATGAGGTAAATGGCAAGTTGTGGTGGCAGTAGTAAAAATTGGGGTGGTAATAGTAACACCTTATATATACATATTATTTTGTTTGAGCTTATTCTAATTAAAATTTTATAGATTCTTGAAGCTCAAACAATTGTTTCTCAAAGTCTTTTATTCTTAAATTCTTAGTTTATTGACTTTGAATCAAATTTGACAAAAGATAATAACAACAACTAAGAATACATATAAATTAAGAAATAGATGGAAGTGTAAAGGTGTTGTTGTATGCAAATTCAACTTAACATAACCACAATGTTTACTAATTTATTTATAGTTGATAACACATTTTTAATTTTCTCCAAAGTTTTAAAAATAAATTTTAAAATTATAAAACCAATGCTCATGCAAGATATTCACATTTCTCTTTGAAAATACTTTATTGAAGTCCTTGCACAACTTTGCATACTTGATGTTTATGTAACTTTACATGTCAATTTTTTAAATTACAGAGAAAATTATATATTAACATAAAATATTTATAAATATCCTAAGAATAATAATAAATGATTAAAATGATTTTATTATTACTTAGATTATTTTAGAATATTCTATTTATGTACACATTTATAAACTATTTATGTACACAAAAATATTAGGATTAAAAAATTTACAACCTATGAAACAGATGTATTTTTTAAATCAATAAAATCTTAAATAACTATATTAAGTAGAATTTGATGGTTCAAATTAAAATCAAGGTATATTGATTACATAATGTTACTTCTAAAACACTCGATTTTTAAATATAGTTTGTTAATTTAATTAGTTTTTATTCTGAGTGAGTTTTGTACATGAAACATAAGTGGCGAGATTGAAAAATAATAAAAAAACACAGTTGATATATTTTTTATTTGTAGAATATATATATATATATATATATATATATTTATTTACAACCTGAAAAAATTAAACATCTTTTACATGCAATTAAAAGACATAATATGAATCAAACTTATAATTTATCAATGTTTTTGTTTTGGTTCTATTCACAGATATTGAATAAGTCATCACAAAATTTTGTCAATGTTTTTAAATAATTAGTATTGATCAAATAAAAATTTACAAGAATCTACGTATTATTCGTAAATTAAAATACAGTATTTAGTATTGTTTGACTGTAAAATTCTTTCCCACCAAGATGCATGCAACATTTTTTCTTGCATTATTGTGACAGCTTATAAGTAGTCAGATCAAACTCCATCCACACTAACTGTACTCATTCAAATTAAGCTTTTTATTATACCATCACAAAGGCATTCCAAATCTTATTATAGAAGATGCTAGAAGCTGGTTTTTGCACACAAGCTCCATGTGGAGGCATAACAATAACAGCCACATTGATGTCAGAGTTATGCATTTTGAATGAAATGATGTCTACTCAACAATGGAAGACCGAGGGCGACATGCCACGATCGGATGGGATAACGTGGCAGTCCGAGGGCGAGTCAGGAGAAAGTGACCGGCTAATCCGGTTTTTGCAGAACCAACCCGATCTGCAGCGTTGGTACAGTGGGACAAGTTCAAAGCGGGGGAAACGATGATCTGGAATGATGACGTGGGATAAGCCTCCTCGTAAGGTGATGCGCTGGCACGCCACCAGGTGGCACCCGAGCGGTGCTTTCAATGGAGCCAAGCGAGATCTGCGTTTTCGTAAGAGCTGCATACAGAGCACCACTTCGTTGCTGAGTGTGGGTGCGTCTTCGAGACCTTGTCTACTTGCTTTGTTCGGAATTCACCTTGCCGACACCTTGGAAGCATTGCTAGTGAGGCGACCACTGGCGGTACTGCGAATACCTGACAGCAGGTGGGTGTGTTGAAGTTCTGGGTGAGCATTTTTGTGAGCACCGCGTAGTCGGTTTTTTGTTTGTTGTAGGTGAGAGGTTTTAGCATTGCTTAACGATGGTTTGTTGGAATAGTAGATCGTGATCAAGTTTTGCACGAAGATGGTGGAGGGTTATCCGTATGGGTTGGGAGGATGGGGCGTGCCGGCGATTTTCAGGGAGGGCGGCAGGCTGTTCGGTCGGTATATTGGTCTCCTATCCCCTTTCATTTTTGCCTTTCTTCTGCCAACTGCGTTGATTCAGCTCCTGGATCTCTTCGGCCTGACGTGGTGGGCGTCTGGGCAGAGTCCATTTATTCCACCCGGCCCACACCTGCATAGTTTTACCTCTAAGGTACTGCTGCTTTCTTCCCTCGGTTGCATCTTGAGAAAATCTCCGATATTTTGATGCGGTGTAGTGCAACTCTTGTGGCAAGCACAAACGATGTATGATGCAGGGGTTCAGAGTGCGAAGTTTGTGAAATCCTGTGGGCTTTCTTGTACAGAATCAGTGTCCTTTGCAATCCACTGTCGTTTAAGTTTCTTTTTTGGGGTTTTAAAGTATTAGGGGTGAAGTTGGTCTTCATTATTAAGAAATGCTGTGTTTCGAATCAGCTGCGTGCTCATTAATTCTCGTTAGGGGAAATCGGAGTAGCGTTCAGTTTGTAAGATATCTTTTGCGTTTCAGATTGGGCTGGTCGAAAAACCTTGCACCTTTGATCGCTATGAACCCTGCTAAGTAATAGCTCTTAGCAGCTCTGCTGACTTCACACTGTTGACTCAAGTGTAAAACTTGCTCGGAAGCTGCTTGTTCAGAAGGCGATGCGTGAACTAAGTCAGGGGATAGAGATTCTAACTCATTGTTCGGAACGTGCAGATAAGCGTAGGATTGGATGGCAACATCCCTCCGCCACCCCCTCCCATAACAGGGCGGACCATCTTAATAATGGTCGCTGTAGGTATCTTGATGTGGCTGCTTGCGAGCCTGGCTGTTGCATCCATCAGCAAAGCAGTGGAATATATATACTCTGAGCAGGAAGAGAATCCTTCCGTGATCAAGTCCATCTTCAGTTCTCTTCCGGGAGCTCTCTTCCGGCTCTTCGTGACATCTATCTGGGTCTTCTTGCTCACTCTTGCTACGATTATCACTGTTTCGCTTCCATTTTACCTGCTGGCTTTGATCTTCAAGCAGGCACCTATCTTGGCACTCCTTCAAAAAGTGTTCCTTTCTGTCTCCCTCACTATCCTGGCATTCCTGTTCCTGTTGTCGCAAGAAGTAGCAGTTTTGGAGCCTGCCCACTATGGTCTTTCAGCGTTGAAGAAAAGCTCAAAGCTTGTTCAGGAGAAATTCCTGCCCGCATTAACTGTCTTTGTTCTGACTATCCTCGTCGGTGGATTATTCTCTAGACTCTCTACCTTCATTGGAGCAAGTTACTTCGATAGTGGCAAGTTGCCGCGTTGGGCAGTGTACGTTTTGGCAGTCATCTTCGCCATTCTGTATCTTGTCTTCCTGGTCTACGTTCTACTTGTCACCGTCGTATTGTACTTTTCAAGCAAGTTGAAATACGACGCCGAAGAAGGGTCCCTTCCCGAATTTCGTCACAGCAGCAACGAAAACCCTTACGCCCCACTTGTAGTGGTAAGTTTCCAAGTTTATCTCCGCACCATTTGATCCATTCTTCTTATTTCTTTCATACTTGTCGGATGTTACACATGGATCTGCTTATCTAAAGATCGGCATATCCGTTAGTACTAATGTTCTGCTGTGGAGTCACAACCTCTTTGTATTATCGTCAATCACATGAGATTGGCGGTTGAGTTTTTCTTTCAATTGTCTTCTTAGAAACACAACATCCTCAAACAAGTGGAGGTTCATATTTCGACTTGCTTCTAACTCTAATTGGTGGGCGGTGGTTGTAGCCGGCTGAGAATTAAGCAGCGAGCTGTCTTTTGCAAAACATGAATCTCTGCTTCGTCCGGGTGAAGAATCAGCAATCACCAGCTCAGTCTTTGTATAGCATCAGTGCTTCATGGCGCATGGAGCAGATCTTCACCATTTCTGTTTATAATAAAGCTTGTTTTTTTTATGTGCAGAATCAACTTAATAGATTGTGGGTCCCTGTTGAGGTTCAAATGGAACCACATCCTTAAACATTGTTTGACTATCTTTCAAAGAACGCAACAATCGATATATTCATTCTGTGTTTCATGAATACCACTTGATACTGTTTGTTAAATACCTCTTCTATTCTTTTTGCAACGTGCGATCTTAATAGATAAGTATCAAACAAAGATCAATATAGGTCATGCTGGTAATCTAGTTTGGTTTGATTTGATTATCGCAAATTTTATTCAGATTAAGTATTGGTGTTGGATTAAAGTGGACATGTTCATATGTGCATCTTGAATTTGTCTTTCAATTTCTTTCTTTTAAATTGTCTGAGGTGAAGTTTTGTCATTCACATTTTATTTACTTTCATTTTTTGTGAGTGATTTTGTATGTATAAACTATCATCTGCTTTGTTCTGTTTTCTTGTTTGAAATGTTTCTACATTACCTAGTGGATGAAAATCAATGGATTTGTGATGTATTTGCTAAAGTTGATATTTAATCCAGCATTGAATGATTCTAATCAAAATGATGTTCATAAACAAACTGCCTTGGTGGTTTAAATACCTTTGTACAGAACAGAAAAAGAAGCATCAAGTCCACAAAAGATGGTTAGGCTTAATCAACTAAGAGAGCTGCTGTATGAAAATTTCTGAATGTGATTTCAATTTATATTATCCAGCGAAAGGTGTATAAGTCGTAGAAAAGTATACTCATCTTTGCTTCAGAACTTTCGGACATAAAAAACTACCCAAAAAGAATTATTATGAAAATATAAACTTAATTTAAAGGCCATTCATCTATTCATAGATTATGTTTTAATTGGCTTTAAGTATGCAGATATATCTATTTTACACTCTGACAATACCAATACAAATAAAACTTGCTGACAGGGTGTATACATGTTTGAGAATACTTGTAACCAAAAACGTGAAACTTAATTATAAAATGGAGACAATATTTATTAATAATAAGTCGAATATAAGTTTGCAACGAATTTTCGAAACAAAGATGGTATCTGCGAAACTAAAACTAAATACATATTCATCAAATTTTGCACCCTATAAATGTATCTTTTGTATCACATTTATTTCTATTAATTTTTTAAGAAAAACATATCCAATTTTTTTGAGGCACGTAAACAGGCAGTTACTATTTACCATACACAAAATTCCAATGTCAAAAGCTTTTGAACCACTTTTGGCATTCATATTGAAAAACTCATTACACCAAAACAAACATTTATTATTTTAATGAGAAAAAGTCACATGTAGAATATCACTCCGAGGAGAAGATTCCAGGAAAGTAATAGAAACTTGAGTGAGGTTTCAGGGTCAACAAGCTTTGACTTTACGATAAGCACGGCCTACCACCAATTGAGCGCGGGTGCAGGTCCTAGCGTGGCAAGCTGGACGCACGAAGTGACGGCGAAACGGACGAACAAATAGATGAAGACGATTTCAACCGACCCCCTGCCGGTCCGTCCATTCGTTCGTTAGTTCGTTCTTTCGCTAACGACGGATATGGCTGATGGCCTACTCCGACACAAAAGCACAAATGTGCAGCTTGGGATCCCGTAGGGCTAGGTGGACGCCACGTGTGATCCACGCGGCATGCATCGGTGCCTTCTGAACGCGGGACTGCTTCGCCGTGGTCTCGCATCCGGCGCGATCCCCTCGCCCCTTCGTTGCCACTTCCATGGCTCATACCTCGCAGATTGGATCCCAAGCCAGCCTTTCATCTGTCTGCATTCACCGTCCTCCGCTGCCTCCACCCCCCGCGGTATATCTGCCTCCTCTCGCTGCTTTCTCTACCATTCTCTCTCCTCTCCAAGTCACTCTTCACTCACTTTCATCAATTTCTCAAAATCTCCACCAGATTCTAAGGCTTTCTCTTCTGTTTCGTGAAGATTTTGGCAATCGGCGTTCAGGAAGCCTTCTACTGTTTGGCACTGCTATCTTGTTGGGTAAGTGTTTTTGTGGGTCGTGGTGGAATTTTGAGGTCAGTGAGAACTGTTTGCTGTAGGTCGTGTTGGGTGATGAGAAGAAGTTTGGAGTTGTGTGCTTTCTCCAAACGGGTTGAGTGCTGTAATCCTTGATAAGTTGAGTGCTTCTGTTTGGTTGAGCCGGATGGTGTTTGAGTATGGCGTGGCGTGAATCTAGAGAGGCTTCACTGGAATTTCCCTTCCTTGGTTACTGTTTGTCTTTTTTCTTTATCGTCGTGTGGATATGGTGCTCGACACAAGCATAGGATAGCGCGGTAGCGAATGATATTAAATCGCATGAATGTTCCTGCCGTTGGACTGGGTAGAGATTTCTGTAGTTTTTTTGGTATATTCTGCAGCCTTTTCTACACCCTGAGAGTAGACAACGAATAATCTCTTTTAAAGGCTTTAGCTCTGCAAAAAAAATTGTGGAGTTTGCGACAGAGGCGCTTCTTGTTAATATTTGATAAACCTCTCCGAATAAGATCGAATACATGATGTGCACCTCGAACCATGGTATGTAGTCAATTTATTCATTTTCATTGTGTTTATTGTGCAGGCATTTGATAAATTAGAGGACATTCACGATGGATCACGGTTATCCCGCTAACCAAGGGCCAACCCCCGCATATAACGACATTCGCACTCAAGACGATGAACCATTGTTTACTTCACCACCTGAGGACCGCAGTGCCAGCATGAGGCGGCCTCCTCAGCAGCAAGCGTCTAGCAATCCTAGCACTTTCGGAGCTCCTCCGATGGGAGAGCCATCCGAGCCAGATGCTCACCCTGATAATAAAACTGCTGCTACTCAAACTACAGGTGTTGCGTCCGTTCCTCAGGCCCCAGTGCACATAAGTGATCCTGCTCCCCGTGGCCCTGCTCCTGGTGGACTTGGAGGTTTGGGCAGACAACCTAGTGGGTCATTTGACAAGGCCACATTGGGCGGCGGTGACGGAGGATTGCGAAGACAGCCCAGTGGTGCTTATGATCCATCAACTGCATCCAAAAGCGATAAGGGTTTCTTCGGTGGACACAAGCACCAGACGACTCCTGCCCCGCCTATCGCACAGCCTGCCGCTGCTGGCCCTACTCCTGTGGGAGCTGCACCCGGAAGCCCATATGTCAAGACGGAGGAAGTTCCACCTACAGGAACCAGTGAGTTGCCACAAATCATTGAATTGTTTTTTTTTTTTTTTTTTTTTTTTTTTTTTTCTGTTTCGAAATCATTGTTATATGTTATGTATAAGGAGTAGATCTCAGTGAGCTGTGACCTTATTATTTGCTTCAGCAGAATCGATCTTTGAAGCTTCAGTTTACATGCAGGTTAAAATTCATCGGGGAATGTGATAGGGTAGATAGATGGATTGTATGAATTTGTGTGTAACATAGGACTGTTTGTGATCACTTGTTTTGACGCTTATTTTTCTTGTTATTTCCAGGTCCTATGAACATGATCATGGAGAACTTTAACAAGTATTATTCCAAGGCGGAAGTACTTGCAGGAAACGTTTGGAGCCACAGTAAGTTACATTTAACCGGAATAGACTTGGAAGGTGTAAATGACGCGATATGTGTTCTAATCTGCACTGCAGGTTATTTATCTTAGTCACGTTTTCCATGAATCGTCCATCTTGTATCAGGTTGCTAATTACTCTGGCGGATTTTGTGGAATTGCAGTGAAGACGGGTCCATCTGTCACAGACGCTGCCCGGGGAAAAATGAGCCAAGGAATTAAGCTGGTAACAGAAGGTGGTTTCGAAGGAATATACAAGCAAACCTTCGGAATGGATGAGGGGGAGCAGCTCCGCAAGACATACGCTTGTTACCTATCCACTTCCACGGGTCCAGTAGCCGGCACTCTGTATGTTTCCAACTTGAAATTCTCATTCTGCAGCGATCGACCTCTATCATACGCACCCACTCCTGGTCAGCAAGCCTGGAGTTATTACAAGGTTAGCAAACTCAAGCTGTAATCTCAAATGAATAGTTGATTCGACGATCCTGAATTTAATTGTTTTAATTGTAGTACCTGCCGCACTACCTACCTGCTGACTTGACGAAATGCTGTCAACCCTTGTTTACTTTTCAAGGAACTGAAAGTTTAACATTCTCTGTTCAGATGGTCGTGCCTCTGGCAAAGGTGAAGGAGGTGATCCCATCCTTCAACGAAAGCAAGCCTGCGGAGAAATATATTCAAGTTGCGACACAAGATGGCCACGATTTCTGGTTCATGGGGTTCGTGAACTACGACAAAGGTGTGCGAAACATGCAATTGGCGCTGGAGCACATCGGAGTGATTGATCCCAATGGTGGCCTCAAGGCTCCATGGGCTGGAATGACCAACAATCTTCCAGGATTGAAGAAGCCTGCTGCTCAGCAACCAACTGGTGCTCACAACCCAACCTCTGGTGGCCCTGCTCCGAACCATCCCATCAACCCAACCACCGGTGGTGCTGCTCCATATCCACCCACCACCAATCCAACCATGTAAAGCTACAAAGGTTAGATTGCCATCAGGGTACAGTGATTTGATCCTAGAAAAGATTAGTTGTTCATAGAGGTATTGACGAGTTGGAACCTACTTACAAGGTGCATTGTTACACAGTGATTTATAAAACAAGAGTAAAATGTTTTGATCGACATCGTTGCATTCATAAGATGTGGGTAGCGTGTGCTTCTTCCTACATTAAAAGCTTAAGTGGGTAAAACGTTCATGTTTAAATGGAACGAACTGCATAATTTCACTAAAACTTGCAGGGGATCTGAACTCTAGTTTCCCGGAGCCAGGCGCCGTGCATATTTTATGATCTAGCACAGATCAATCTTAATTTTTAAAAACAGTATATATTTAAAAAGATAAGTTTAAAAAACAATTTATAAATGACTAAATAAATATGTATATATGTAGTATTTTCCAAATGAAAACAAACCGATCGTACCATTCAGCCAATATATCTAAAACACACCATTAAAATTTAATTCAGAACCATTCGAGTAGAAAAGAAACTCATGTACATTACAAACCTTGTCTTACAAAGACATCTAAAAACTCTACCCTGTAAAATCAACTAAATGCAAATATACAATTTGTTTTAAGAAAAAAGTGATAAGACGTTTCATTTTCAGAATAAACTTATAATTTTTAAAAAAGGTAATGCCAATCGGAATGTCTTAGAGGTTTATGGGCAGTAATTTGATTTTGCAAGGGAAAATTTTGACGGTTTTTTTTCTTTTTTCTTTTTTTTTTCTGGCTTTGCCTGGAATACGAATGCCAAACATCTGCTACCCGTGGTGACCAAGCTCGCAACCAGCTCGCAGAGTTCATCCGCGGCGGCGCAACTGCGAATTGCGAATGCGGGCGGCGCTGCACAAACGAAGCAGGAATGGCGACGCCGCGGGCTTACAGGATTGTACAAACGCAACCAGTGCAGACACTCCGACACAGAATTCGCGTGCCGACTCTCGCAATAGGTACTCCGATTGTGTGCACGCACGCGATGCACTTCGCATTCGGCTCGGGCACCGTCTGAATCTGCTTTCCCTCGGCGTCGTACTCTACCAAAGCCTGCTTCTGGTTGTAAATTGACGGTGTTTGCTGCTGCTGCTGCTGCTGCTGTTGATGATGCACGGGAGTCCGGGCATATGGCCCTTGTGGAGCTGGTTGAGGACGATGGCGATTCTCTACTGGTCTCCGTTGTTGGGGAAGCGGATGCTCCCCATGGCGTTGATAGATGGGTCCCTCCGTAACCGCTGGTAGCTTCGTGCCTCGTGGAACATCGAAGATTTGAGTTTCCATGTCTCGTTTCTCACCGGGGAAGACAATCATGCTGAAGTCCTGAGCATGGGCAGGTGTAGGATCATTCGTGGTAGAGTTGATGGTAAGAGGAGCAATTGGCGGTTGGTTGTTATCTAGCGATCGTAAGACATCTGCTGTTAAGCGGTTGCTACCGCCATTGCTCGCTACACTTGCACCTAGACGGGATGCACCAATTGAGTGTCTTTGATCGCCTACACGATTGCTTCCTCCACGAGCCCGGCCACTCCCACTTGGGTCGCGGTCTGAGGCTTTAGATTGACCATGCAAACTCCCGTCTTGGCTTACTCGAGATCGCCCACTCCCAGATCCATCACTCCGACCACTTGCATCGCGGTTACCGTAGTGATCTACAAGCGCATGGCTGACTGCTCTAGGAGAGCCATCCAGTACCTCATGTGTAGGGTTTCCGGGGAATTCGCTGGATTGCTTGCTTTTCTTTCTTTCTTTGTGCTTCACACCTGCTGGTGGAACCATCCCGTTGTCAACCCCACCGTAAGGAAGCTCACCAACGTCAGACCGCTTGTCCTTTGATGGCTTGTGACTTTTCTCGCGTTTCGGCTGCTGCTGCCCTGGAACGGGATCGGTATACCCTCCATCCGCATAATTGCCCTGCACTGGCTGGTTATACCCTTCCACCTCGCATTGGTTTCCGTAGCCTACTTCATAACTCACCGGCAATTGCTGGTCATAGCCACCCCACTGCTGCTGGTTTTCATAACCTCCTTGTTGATCATGGCCATAGTCAGGATGAACTCCTTCAGCGGCTGGCTGTGAATTCGGTTTCTTGTTTTTCACTTTCTTGCCGGGTTGGGTGGGTCGGACGCGGCCGAGTTCCTGAACCTGCCCTTGATCACCACCATAGCCATGTCCAGTAGGTGCATAATCCACTTGTGCAACATCGTAGCCATTATATCCGTGACCATCTGCTTGCGCAACGCCATAGCCAGATCCTTCAAAACCTTCTACTTGCAAACCAGCAGAGCCGTATTGCTGGACGTTACCATGGTAATGCGGATCTGCGAAGCCCTGAGCTGGCTGCTGCTGCAATTCAGCACGATTGGTTTTGCGGGGGTGAGGTTGTTGGTTCTGAACTACTTGAGGTCCTTGCTGCTGAACAACTGCTGCGGGGTCCCTAGGGTTGGGTTTTGGGCGCCTCCTAACTTGAGGGTCACCGGGAGGTATGTATTGTGCCTCCATGTTTTGGACACACTAAGTTTTATTCGATTCACCAAGACCACTGTCAGAAACGACGCACGTCAGTACAAGTGAAAATAAATAAATAAATAAATAACGCTGAGAACAGGAAAACCTAAATCAAGCACATACAAATCAAAATTCTGCGAGGCGCTTGATGTGCTTGCCTTTTCAAAGGTTGTATCAGTCTTCAAGTAACTCATTTCAATTCCATTTCCCAAGCTTCTACAGCTGCATCTTTGGCATCACTGCAACTCTCGACGAAATCAAAGAATGTCAGCCGTAGGCAAGCAGAGTAAATTTATCGCAACACGCAATTCCACAACTCTGCAATGTACCCATAGACGAAATCGCTCTCAAGACTTGGAACAAACGCGAACGCTTGTCAGTTCACGGCTAAACATTTGATTCGTAGGAGTGAACACAGTGGAATACAATGCACTAGACTTTGGGAAGACTAGAGCTTTGGACATCCTTATTATTTGTTTAGAACCAGCATTGCTGCAACTCGAATTTACACAAAATCTTTTCACCCGCCACTAACGCACAATAGTATCCGAGAGAAGGTGATATTGTCGGTACTCTGAATCTTCTCACAGATGGCAGATTCTGAAAGCTAAGAGAAGTGTATCAAGATAATTGGCTGTGAATAGCTAGAATTCGCTATGGATTCTGCAATGAGCGTCGATACCCATATTGAAAGCGCGTCACCAATCTACACAGTCATCCGAAGTGCTTCTTAAATGCGTAATTTGGGAAAATTAATTTTGGGCTCTATGTGACAAGACACGAGGATAAGTACTATCTGAACAGTACCATTACGAAGAATCAGTTTGCACAACAACGAAGTGAAAAGGTGTATTAAATTTATCTGAACTTACCTTAGCACGCCGAGATTCGTCAACAGAAAGGAACACTTGATACACGCTCAGTCTGCTTTTCAACGCAGTGACGCCTCGCAGGTTGATCTATACAGGCATTCATTTCATAGAAATGTTACCACATCATCATGTCTCAAATACCACGATGCTAATTGAACCCAGCAATAACACCGATAGTCTTCTCCCAACCCTACCGACACTTTTTCCACAACGTAGTACAGCATTCGAACCGCCGCCGCACATCCACAATCTTCTAAAAAAAACACGCAAAAGAGCTACAACTGGAGCAAGTAAACAACTACATTGTGTCAGTGGCGACCACTGGCACAATGTCCACTATTCTCGCAGCTCCACCGACAATCCAAACACGCCCCCACCTCCACCACCACTCCACGAAATCCAACACCGGCAACAAACGATACTGAAATCCACACACGAGAGGTACCTCTGGACCAGGAAGCTAAACGAACAATTGAGAGCTCAACAACCCACAATCACACACTAATCGACAAACGCCGTGTGGAACCGGGTCGCGTCCATGGGGTGACTCGGAACACACCGTAACAAATTTTAAAAAATCCCATTCTGACTTGGAGAAGGATGATAAAGACCAAGTGTAGAGCTCCAGATAAAGCTGCAAGCAACTCACCGGAAACGTCGAAGCTGGGGCAGGGGAAGAATGAGGGTGTAGTGAGCTCAGTCTCAAGAGATGGTTGTGCGATGTGGCTTCCTCCCTCGGACAGCTGGGATTGCGCAGAAAGGGCCCAGTTTTGGGAGACATTGTGACGTTGAGGTAGCGCGCATATGCCCCCCTCCACCTCCTCCTCCCCCTCCCTGGACTTGGCGGCCTATTTGACTTTGGCACCACCACAACCCCTTGTGGGTCATCATTCTCATCCCTCTTTCCTGTACTCATTCTAATATTGGGACTCGCATCCCATTTGGATGCTTCCTTCTCTTCCTGCTTCCATGTCCGACCTCGGTGTCAAAGCATCCGAATCCATGAAGTAGGGGTTGTTTAAAGGGTTTTTGAAGTCGTTTTTGGGAAGGGTTTATTGGGGGGTGGGAGTGTGGGGGATAGGGTGGTGGATAAAAGATGGGACCTTTTGATATGGATGAATGAGTTGGTAGTGGATGTGAAGCCTTTTGGAACGGAGTATTGATGGATGTCTAAGTAAAAAGTAATTGGAAGGAAAAGTAGTGGAGGTGCACTATAGATAGTCTTAACATGAGATGTAGAATCATGTAGGTGGAACAATGAGGCTTGTACCGATTGTTGGTGTTCAGAGTAGTTTCCAAGTCATTACTTGTGCACTGGCAAAAGAAGCTATAGGATCAACATATATGGTTTTGCATGGAATATTGAAGTATAAGGTGATAGTGATTTGCAGTATTTAATAATAGTCTGGATTTGATTAACTATATATATTCATTAGCAAGACAAAAGCTCGTTGATTTTATATTAAATAGTGCATTGTATTTGAAAAGCAAAAAATCATCATGTTGTATTCTCAATACAACAAATATGATAAAGTGACTAAAACTAAGATGCATCAACATATACTATACTTGACAATATTTATTAAAACTTAGTATAAGAAAGGACTTGATGCATAGAAGTGTCTCCACAATAGATTGTAGTATAAGTAAGAAATATATTTTGTATATATGAAATTAACTTAGTTTACTAAGTATGATTTTTATAATACAAATAACTTTGATTAAAACAACTAATAAAGCCAAAATATATACAAAGGATATTAAAATATTAATAAAATTATATTTATGGAACAAATTTTTTTTTTTATAAAAAAATTGAATTATTTATATTATGGATTAGGTCAAGAATATAACAAAACAATGGAATATATAAGTCTTATTGCAAGGCAACGTAATATAAGATCAAAAGTAAGACTAGAAGGTTCAAATTAAACCATAAGACATGCATTGTCAAGGCTAATGAGTTCCTTAGCCTCGGCACCTATATATAATAGAAATTAGGAAGCTTCCAAGTAGATTCTTGTAAAAGTCTTTGTCCTTAAGTCATCCTAGGATGCTTCTTAAGTACCTTCTTTATTACTTCAATATGAAGCAAACTTGAGAACCTTCTAAAACTATTAAGAATCTTCAAAAACCTTTTTGAACCTTCTAAAATCTTTTGTAGATGGATGTCTATCTTCTCTTTTAACTTTGAGTTCTTTAAAGAATAGTAAAACCAACATTGTTTAAAGACAAAGAAAATCAAAGATGTATCTTATAGTCTTTGTAACATACTCCAATTGTCTTTCTTAAGATAAAAGTCTCATTGGTCCTTATAACCAACGATAATGACCAATGCCTATGAAGCTTATACTTTTGTATCTTCATTGTAAAAATATCCTTCAAATATATCTTTTGGACGATCTTCATGGATAAGTTTAATTTCAATAATAATTACTTCTAATTAGCTACAAGATATTTTTTGACTCCTACATAGCTTGATCAATTCTTCTTCTTGACATCAACTCTGTGACCTTCTTAGTTGAAATGGCCTAACTTATAAGATATCATCTTCTTGGATATCCATGGTTGATATATTAAATAAAAGCAAATCATATATTGTAGATAGAATGGGATGATATTAGATTTATTATTATTATTATTATTTTAAAAAATAAAAAATATTATATTCAAACCTTCTAGTTTAGATGACATGACAATATTATTGAATAATTAGTATATGTGTTGTTGCTTTGGATTT
Organism: Physcomitrellopsis africana; assembly: GCA_036785485.1. Classification (NCBI taxonomy): domain Eukaryota; kingdom Viridiplantae; phylum Streptophyta; class Bryopsida; order Funariales; family Funariaceae; genus Physcomitrellopsis; species Physcomitrellopsis africana. The sequence continues at coordinate 16,678 of JAWRVF010000217.1, read as the reverse complement.
GAAAAGGTGTTGTTAATGAAATTTTTGTACTTTTTGAAGCGCATTAATTAAGTTATGAGTTGGCTTCTATGTGCAATCACTAATGGTGTAGCCCTGCTAATGTACAAAGTAATCTAGTTATTTTCTTTTTATCATTGAATTAAGTACTTCCTCTAGATCAAATTCTTTATAGTTATCTATTTTAATATAAGGTGGTGGTGCTTGTATTTTTTCTAATATGTTTGATTTTTTATAAGGCTCCAGAAGAAAAGAATAAAAAATAAGATATATCTTCATAGATGTTGGTAGTTCCAAATGGCAATAAGGTTAATTTATTTTTATATAAAAAATAGTCATAATTTTTGATAGTTTAATTTGTTACAAGATTGATTGATTTTAATATTGCATCAAAGGAGCCACACTTTGTCACCTACATCAAAGACATATTGTTCTTTTTGGAGCCTATGTGTTGTTGCTTTATACTATTCTTGAGCTTCTTCCAATTGAAGTTTCATAATTGAATGTAGCTCTTTTAATTGATTAATAAATTTTTCAATTACTAGATTGTCAAATCTAAAAAGAAAATTTGGCAAGTAGTAAGTAGGAAGTCTAATCATCTTATTGATAACTATTGTAAAATATTGCTCCAAAATTTAATTGATTTGCTTTGTTTGACTCTCAATTTGCAAGTAGAATGTTGTAAACAACTTAGTGTCTACTAAAAGGATCTCAAATAGTGATTTTTAAAACTTGGATAAAAATCATGGTCCTCGATTTGATAAAATATAATTTAACAATCTATGATATCAATAGACATTATTAATAAAGAATTTGGCCATTCTTCTCCTATGATTGTCTTCTTGTAAGAAATAAAATAAGATATATTAGTAAATTGATCAACAACCACAAATATGATATCAAAATAATTAGATGGTAGATGATCCATAATAAAGTCTATAGAAATAAAAGACCAAGGTTGATTTAGAATAGGTAGTGGTTAACAAAGTCTATATGGATAATATTAAAAATTCTTTGATTTAGAATATATGTTGTATGAAAGTATAAATTTCTTAATGGGCTTCTATATCTGAGGCCACCAAAATTCTTAAGATAAAAATTCAAATGTCTTATTAAATCCAAAATATCCAATACTTGAAAAGTCATGGTATTCTTGCAAAATACAAAGATATGCTAGTCCTTTTAGAATATATAAACATTTTTTTAAAATAAAGGAAATTATCTTCAAACTTAAATTTTCTAAGATCATCTTGAATGATATTAATATATTATTTAATATCAAATATAAGAAGATTTGTTGCTATTATTGTATGAATTTGATCAATAAGTGAAGAATCCATTGAAATTAATAAAGTTGTTGCTTAAAGACAAACCTACTCAGATTTTAAGAACATTTTCTATTATTATATGGCATGATTTTAAATTTAAAAATATACTAGGTATCTAGCTATAGAGAGTTTATTTTTAATTTATTGGTGATGTTTTAATAAGTAATATGTTTTTAATAAGAAAGACAAATAAATATAATAATATTAAAAAGTATTATATTAATAAGAATCTTTTAAATTTAAATAAATTTATATATAAAATTTTCTATAGTATCTAAAAATTTCTTAATATCCTTTTCTATGCATATCCGTAAGTTAGATTTTTAATAATTTCAAAAAACATCCATAATTTCTTTTCAAAGATTCATCTTTATATCAAAATTTTATCATAATCCATATATCTATTTTTTAGACCTCTACAAAGTCTTGACTCCCATAAAATCTCTTTAGTTTGTACAAAATGCTCAAATTGTAATAAAAATCCTTCAATATCTTATTCATCTATAAAATATTATTTTTGTCTTAAACTTTATGATCTAATATCTCTTCATCTAATTGTTCAATTTTTGTCAATTTTTTTAAAAGTATAGTTTATATCTTTAAGCTTTATCACAAGACAAATTAGCTGTAGATTTTCTTTTGATTATTTAATATCTCAAAAATCCCATCAAGTATTCAAAATCCTAATTTATAAACATCCAATTACTATTTTTTTAATATCTCAAAAATTTAAAATCTAAATACCACAAACATTTATGTATAGTTTTGTAACATAATAAAATACATTTATATAAAATTTGAATCAAAACCTTATCAAATTGCTTGAGATATAGCTCAAAACATAACTACTAATTACTTATTATCTTTAAATTGCAAGCATTGACTTCAACTTCCAAAATCTCCTTCATCCCAACTTAAAATTTATTGAGTCATATGTTTATAATATAGCTAAGAAAGTACTCTCTGTAATCCTAATTGCAAATATTGCTTTTTGTATGCATGCATTATACTCCAAAGAATGATAGTAGGTACAAAATCTACACCTTGGCTTTAAGCACCTCTATCTTTTTCACTCAAATTTTATACCAAAACCATATTCAAAATACTAAAATTATTGATCTTAACCATTTCTATTCAGATGATCTCAAATAAATAACTCTAATTCCTATTAAGACTTCAGACAACCTCCTTGAAGTCCATTGGGCATGATTTTTGATTAATAGAAATGGAGATTTCTATCATCCATTTCCATTTATCTACATAGATGGCCTAATCACTCTTTTTGATACCAAGACTCCTTTAATATATATATATATATATATATATATATATATATATTTTAATAAAATTTATATAATATGGATCTTAAATATCAAAAAAATAAAATAAAATAAGATTTCAAACATCACCAATGTCTAATAAAGATGACTTAAGATGTGTAAAAGTTATTATTAATATAAAATCAACTTCAAAAATCACTATTAAAAAAAATGAGATTGTATAAACTTCAATAATAGCTTTTCAAATAAATTCCTTTCAAAATAATATTCTAATCATATTTTATAATTAATTAAAATATATTGTTATGGCTTTCATCAACTGTATAATAAATTATATATTAAAATATATATATATATATATATATATATATATATATATATGCATTATTTTCACATGGTAGATGTAGAATGGGTAGGAATTTTAGGATTTATAATACATAGTTTATAAGATTAAGAATAGGCAAGAAGCCGTTGAATGGCCAGTTTAGAAGACAGAATGGATGAGAAAGTTAGGAAAAGTAGTTATTATCGGTTGTAAAGCAGTTAACATAGACGAGGCAAGTATAAATCGATTCGGTACGGGGGAGTCGGAGCCAGACTGTGATAGTCCTGAGTCAGGATGAACTTGGTGCTATCTCTCTCTTTTCTTTTTGTTAGACTATAGTGGAGGATCCAGATTCTATTCCAAAGGGTTATACCATATCAATGATGAAGTACAGTAATAAAATAAAAAATTTATATATATGTGGATGAGTAAGAAATTATGATTATTTGTTACTAGAAGTTCTTTGCGGTGAATTAGAGCTTGAAGACCGGCTATGTCAATGAAGTTCGGTTGTGGATGTGAGTGTCATGCCATATTGACTGTGAGAATTGAGCGGTGGAGAATATTGGAGTAACAATTTGTTTTGAGAGACGTTGTAGGTGATGAATTATTTCCAATGATTGGAGAAAGAAGTGGATGTATGCAATCTGTGGAAATGGTACAACATTGCCAATTGTTGTTATGAATTCGGAAGAAGACAAAAGATTACAGTAAGAGTATTGGTGGAGGATTGTGTCACGAAGTATCTTTAGTTGCGGAATAGCAGAACCAATAGAGTGGATAGCAGTATTTTAGAGAAAAGTATGTACGTGTGTATTGGACTCTAATGTTCAGTAGGTAGTTAGTTATGTGACCCTAACAGTTTAACTCAATGCGGATAGTCTCTCCCTGTGTTCGAATCCCCTTTTACAGATTTACTCTAGGCACTATTGATAGAATAAGTGAGACGAATAAGAACAACATTTTGGTGCAGCTGCCGGAGATTGATAATAGTATTGAGTGTTAGGAATTAACTGCCGAATGAGTAGTTAAATTAGTGATGGAAAGCAATGTCAATAATAGATGATGAAAGATTATAATTAATAAGAATGAGAACATTGCTCAGAGAAAAATACGTCAGTCGAAAGGAAGACAAGAGAGAGCACAAGTAAGAAATTTGTTGTGGGACGAGCAAGAACGGAAGCTAAAAAGGAAGTGTTGACAAAGTTGGATTAAACCATGGTTGCATGCGTGTCGGCACATCCGAGCATATCAAGAACATGAAAGATCTTTAATATTTTAGACATATATACCGTTAAAGAAATTGCCAAAAGCACTCGTGGATAACTCCGCAAATAGCCTAGTGTATCTCTTAAGCCCATTAACGGAAAGAAAATAGAGCACAGAAGAATTGGATACTCTATTGGGTATTTTTTCAATAGTGGATACAGCTGATTCTAGCAAGGCTAGTTCTTTAGTAGGGAATGTATTGCTTGTCAATAAGGGCCAATTCAGTATATTCCAAAATCCATCATTTTCACCTCAACTTCAACCAATAAAATTATTTGCAGATAATAATATCAAATTGCGGAGGCCTAGAAGTCCGAAAAAGACAATTGAGGGAGGCAGCGTCTATTTTAATAAGGAAGTGAATAGAACATTGTCACCTTCAATGGCGGCAGAGGGTCTAGCAGTACCAATTGCGATACAAATGGGTGTGGTGGATAATCGCACAACTAGTATAGCCCCATTACCTACCTTTAGGAGTCTGCCAGGAGCTGACTTAGATCAACACTTGTCTCAATTCCTGACTGCATATGTAGCCAATAATGGTAGAACTGAAGATATTTGATTAAGATGGCTGTTAGCAATCTTGAAAGACACGGCGTTTGAATGGTATAATCGCCAACCTATGGGACAATTTCCTAATTGGGAGGCATTGAAAAATATATTTTTGACTCATTTTCGACCAATAGGATTTGAAGAACGTCTTAGAGAAAGATTAATGAATAGCAAAATGGTACCGAGAGAAGCGGTGCAGTCATATTATGGCCGAGTAGCAGATATCCTTTATAAATGGCCAAATAACCAAATGTCAAATTTGTTTGTTATGTCTATATTGGTTAACGGACTATACCAAGCAGAATTGAAGATGTTTGTAAAGGAGGTCCAACCTGCGACTATGGTTGCCTTACTTGACCGAACTAAGGTATGGGAAGAATGTCATTATGACCAATTCTTAACCACAAGAGCCACAATGATTCTATCTCAAGGAGGGTATCAAATACCAACCTGGAATGAAACAGTGAATAGTTATCCAAGGACAATTGACTACGGCGCAAATCTTAGTGTCAATCCGCAAGGGATAGTGAATGTTGTTCTATTGCAGGCTGTACCACCAACAACTGTAGTTCCGTATTTCCCATATTTCCCATATCAAAAACCAATACCTATAAAGGAGTTATCTAATGAACTAGTATCAAAGGATCCAAATGAGACTTTGTTGTTAACTTTGACAAAGAAGATGGACGAGTTGGCTGTTAATCTGGCAAAGGATAAGGAAAAGAGGCATAAACTGACTAATATGCGCCCTAATATTTGGTGCAGTAATTGTAAGGGGCAAGGCCATTTAGTAACGGAGTGCCCTTCACTATCCCAAATGATTGTGCAATGTACATTTTGTGGAGGTAAGTATGTAATCACCAATTGCTGGAATTTAAAAAGGCAACAACAGTTAGAAAATCAGACCATGATTCAACTGACTTTGTGGAATGTTAATCAAGTTCAGATAGGAAATAGGTTTGGTTGGAACGGGAATCGTCCTATAAAACAAAATAGAAATTTTTATAATTTTCAAAATTCTGAGTAACCAAGAAGGTGACCCCAATTTTCAAGGTTTTGTGCAAAATCAGCAAGGACAATCCCAATATCCACCTATTCAGAATCCAATTTCAGATCTTACTTTACCAATTGGTTGGCCAAGATCCTTTGTCCATCAAACCTGGAACAAGCCTAGCCGATATATACCAGTCGAGACACCCCATATTCCAGATGGAGGAGGAAGAAGACCACTTCGATGCTATCGATGCAGGCAGCTAGGACACTATCTTAATAAATGTCTCAATCCTAGAGCCAATGATGATTATGCTCCAATATGTGGAAATTGTAAGCAATCTAGATATATTTACTAGCAGTGCAATGCGCCGTTTAATCTTAATAACTGAGATCAGCGTATCCAATTGCAAAGTAAGATGGAAGACAATAATTGAGTTCTTCAAGATTCTCCGATAAATCGGGTGGAATGCGTCCATGTAGTACTCATTTGGATCCAACAAAAAGAAAAAGATCCAATTCAATAATTGGAAGTACTAGTGGCGGACCAATGTAATCTATTGAATGGTACTGCAAATCTAATACCAATATCGAAGGTATTACCAATGAATGGATCTAATTTGTCTGTGCAACTTGAGGATGTCCTTAGCCCCAAGATATTGGTTCAACCAAAATCAGTACCAATATCTTCAAAGTTTCAGGAGCCACCTTACCCATTAAAAGATCCTTTCATGGAAAAGAATTACAACAAAGTCCATTTAGTAGTTCTAGTTCCAAATTCCGTAAGAAAATTATTTCAAGGGATTAAATTAAAATCCATGAAAAAGAAAAGGGCCTTAGAAATCATTGTCAATATGAAACTATATGATATTATGAAATATTTGGATGAAATTAAACCTTCTATTACAATGAAGCAATTATTAACAATTGTTGTCACGGACACAGAATACGAAGAGAAAATCTAAACAAGAATTTCAAAGAGAACTGGCAGGAACTGGATTAATCAGATGAGTACAAAAACAACACCAGAGAGGTGAGCTAGAGCTCCAAGAGATGTGTTGTCGAGACTGAAGAACTCTTGACCTCAAGCCTATCTCTCTTCTGACAAAAATTAACGCTTCATACCGCAGGCTTAAGGCTTCACCGAGCATCTACATGAATTGGGCTTCTCCAGCAGCACCTGGTGGAAGCTTCTCAAGCAACTTCCACTAACTAGGAAGCTTCTCAAGAAACTTCCACTAACTGCTAATGAAAATTTCTAGAAGGTTCCAGGGACTTGCTTCTAGAATGTTCTAATTTCTAGAAGGTTCTAAGACTATGTCCCTAACATTACCCCCTCCTTTAGCTTCGAGGTCTCCGAGAAGCAATGTTGTTGTCAGTCAATACCAACGCAAAAAAATGAAGATCTGTCGCATAACATCTGCTATAAATTCCAATTGTCTTTCACGAGGCAAGTGGTTCATCGGTCCTTGAAGCCAACGGTAGTGGCCCACGCCCTCAACTTCTAACCAAGCATGAACTTCCGTGTCCTCATTGTGAAATTGTCCTGCAAACACACCTTCTGGCTGACCATTGCAAGTAGACTCGACTTCAAATACAATCACCAGCGATTGGTTATTTAGTATCCTCCGTCGTCGTCGTGGTTGTAGGTGGTTTTTCATCTCAAGGTCGCCTTCGTGAGCTAGTAGGTTGAGATGATATGATTGGCATGGTATCTATCTCTTGGCTATCCATGTCGAAAGACCAAACTATGGCTATCAGAAAAGATCTACTCTATCTTGGAGAAAATAACTACATCAACTATGAATTTTGGTAGTGTTCTCCCCTCTTTTTATGTTACTAGATGAGCAAGCTTTAGAAAGAAGTTATCCTCAAACCAGCTTAGATTTCTGAGGATATTGTTGATAAAACTCTTGTACCTTTTGCGGCGCATTGGCGAGATTTTTGACCGGCTCCCATGTTCGCTCATTGATATCGTAGCCTCTCCAATGTACAAAATACTCCAATTTTCTCCATTTACGTCGCAAATCTAGCACCTTTTTTACCTCGTATTCCTCGTGGTTCTCGATTTTGATACTAGGTGGCGAACTTTGCACTCTTCCAGGAAAAGACGATTCTCGATAAATCTCCAAGAAAGAAACATGAAAGACTAAATGTACCTTCATAGCAGCTGGTAACTCTACACAGTACGCCACTGGATTGATTTACTTCAAGATGACAAATGGTCCCAACCTCTGGTAGTCCAACTTATCACACTTGGTCTTGATGTTCCGTTGAAGTAGCCATACCTTATCTCCAATTTTGAAAATAGGTGCTTGATTTCAAAGTTTATCTGCGGATGTCTTATAAGACTCTTGAGCACACTGCAATTTCACCTTTAACATAGTTTGAAGCTCTGATAGCTGCTTCACAAATCCTTCAACTGCTGGATTGTTATTCGTTGACAGACTTAACAAATCAAGCTTCGGATGGTACCCATAGTTAGAAAAGAATGGTGTTTCTTGAGTTGATGCGTGCAAGGTGTTGTTATATGCAAACTCGGCTAATGATAGATATGCGGCCCAATCATCTTGCTGATAATTGATGCTGCATCTTAGATACTGTTCCAAAATTTGATTCACCCGTTCTGTTTGGCCGTCAGTTTGAGGATGGAAAGCTGAAGAAAGCTTGATATCCACCTTCAATATTTCAAAAAGAGATCTCCAAAACTTTGATACAAACTGAGTTCCTCGATCCGACGCGATATCATCTGGTAGGCCATGATATCGATACACATTGTCAAAAAAGAGCCTTGTTGTATCTTCACTTGACGATGTCTTCTTGCAAGGGACAAAGTGTGCCATCTTTGTAAGTCGATCTACCACAACAAAAATGTTGTCAAAATAATTCGATGGTGGCAGGTCTGTAATAAAGTCCATGGAAACTGAAGACCATGATCGCCGTGGAATTGGCAATGGCTGTAAAAGTCCGTAAGGGCGATGCCGAGGATTTTTAGATCTTGAACAGATGTCGCAAGTGAGGACAAAATCTTTCACATCCTTCCACATTTGGAGCCACCAAAAATCTTGAGAAATAAGTTCCAAGGTCTTGTTGAATCCAAAATGTCCCGCAACTGGAAAATCGTGACGAGATTGAAGAACTCGGAGCCGTACTGGTCCTTTCGGAATATACAACCGCTCCTCAAAGTATAAAAGATCTCCCTCCACTTTGAACTTGTCATTATTGGCACGTTGCTTGATATCAACTGCTATTGAATCTTCAATGGTCGCGGTACGTACCTGATTGAGGAAGTCAGCATCAATTGGTACAATGGCAGCGTGAAGCCGGAATTGCTCTGGCTTCAATAGCGTCGTACACTGTTGGTCGAATACTGCCTCTCCAGCCTTTGATGCAAGATACGATCTCCTTGATAATACGTCAGATAGTCCTTGTTGCTTTCCAGGTCGATAAGTGATAACAAAGTCGAATCTAGATAGCAACATATTCCACCGAGCTTGACGCCGATTCAAAATTCGAGCCGACATGAAATATTCCAAATTCTTGTGATCCGTGTATATAGTTACCGGATGTGCCGCTCCTTCGAGAAAGTGACGCCACTCTTGGAAAGAATCCACTATAGCAAGAAGCTCCTTATCGTGGATCTTATAGTTGATCTCAGCAGCAGAGAACTTTCGAGAATAGAATGCAACTGGATGGAGCTTTTCATCAGCACCCATCTGTGAAAGTACGGCTCCCAAAGCAAAATCTGAAGCATCGGTTTCCAAATAAAAGACCTTTGCAAAATCCGGGTGGACCAAGATCGGAGCCGTTGTAAACGCCATCTTAAGATCTTGAAATGCTTTCTCTACTAGGAGTCCCCATTTGAGCTTGTCCTTACACGTCAACCGAGTGAGTGGAGCAGCAACTTGGGAATAATTCTTAATAAAAATCTGATAGAAATTAGCAAAACCAAGAAAACATTGTACGTCTCTAACCGTCTTCGGAACCTCCCATGACACGATTGCTGCCACTTTCTTGGGATCCATTTTCAAGCCTTCTGTAGTCGCGATGAATCCCAAAAACTCCATCTCAGTTTGGTGAAATAAGCACTTCTCCAACTTGGCGTAGAGTCCTCGCTCACGTAGTTTTTCAAGAATGAGACGAACATGCTTTTCATGCTCTTTTTTGTTCTTAGAAAATATCAGAATATCATCCAGATAGATGACAACAAAATTGTCAAGATGCTCCCGGAAGATGTCATTCATCATGTGTTAAAAAATTGCCGGAGCATTGGTAAGACCAAAAGGCATGACATTATACTCGAAATGGCCATACCTTGTATGAAAAGCTGTCTTCCATTTGTCTCTTTTTTTAATTTGTACAAGGTTGTAGGCTCCTCTTAGATCAATTTTTGTAAAGATCCTTGCCCGTCCAAGTTGTTCAAGAAGACCAGATATCAAGGGTAATGGGTAACGATTCTTCTTTGTTACCTTGTTGAGACCTCGATAGTCCACGCACATCCGTAGCGAGCCATCCTTCTTTTTTACAAATAAGATTGGTGCTCCAGTTGGTGACTTCAAATAGCGAATGAAATTCTTGGCTAGATTCTCATCAATGTACTTCCGCAATTCTGCCAACTCTATCTATGACAAATTGTAGATTGGGCCAAAAGGGGGTTGTGCTCCTTCTTGCAAGTCTATGGCACAATCATATGGTCGGTGCTCCGATAGCATATCAGCATTCTTCTTTTGAAACACATCTTGAAAATCTTTATATTGCTCTGGTATACTTGTTGTCGAAATCTTCTCTTCTCTGGTTGGAGTCGCATAAATGACAAACGGTGTACCTTCCTTGGATGATCTTACAAATATTCTTGCTCCAATAAATAAAGGTTTTTTGATTCGGGGTCTTCTAACTGGTTTACTCTCAGAACGTTCTATTGGAAATGTTATCTTTCGAAACCTCCAATCTATGGTTGGATTATACTTTTCCAACTAGGAAAGACCAAGAATAATAGGACTTGATGGAGTTTTTATAATGTTGAAGATAATATAACTACTATGGTCCTTAAATGCTATTTCTATAGGTTCTGATTCATGAGTGACACTACCAGACAGTAAAGGTCGTCCATCTATGACTTCTACGTAAATAGGTTTAGATTTCCGTACTAGAAGGATCTTATGATATTTAGCATATTCTTTGTCTAAGAAACAAGTGGATGCTCCTGAATCTAATAATGCTAAAGTTTTAAGCTTCTGAGGACCAAAAAACAAAGGGATTGTAAAACAAAGGGCAGGTTGGATAGAAAAGGAGGAACCTGATTGTTATTGCGATTTTTGACTGTCCAGTCGCACGGTTCCTATTGTGGCTGGGCATTTTCGTTTTCCTGAAAAAACGTGCCTGTGGTCTTGACAATGCGTCGATTCTGCTTCTTGGGGCAATTTCCAACCTTGTGGCCTTCTTCACCGCAATATAAGTATAGTCCTTCTTCCATGCGCCGCTTCTTCTCTTCTGGAGTGAGGGATTTGACACGTACCGCATCAATTTGCATGTCGTCCGTCTCGGAATGTGAATTCAAACTGCTTGCTGACATAGTTGAGGCATTACGAGTCACATGTTGTTTTGAGCGTTGGTCTTGGCGACGCTGAAATAGGCGATTATGACACTTCACAGCTTGGCTAATGGCTTCGTTGAGCGTTTGTGGATCAGGAAGAGATAATAGCAAATCCTTCACATCATCCCTCAAACCCCAATAAAATTGACTCGTCAATGCTTCTTCATCCCAGTTGATGTCACATGCTAATTGTTTGAAGTTTGATGCATAAACTGATGCAGAGCGTATCCCTTGTTGTAGTGATCGAATCTTTGTTGTAGCCCATCGAGCCTTGTCATGCTCGCTAAATGCTTCCGCAAACGCTTCCAAAAAAGTTTTGAAGTTGTTCAAAATTGATGATCCCTTCTCGAATAAAGGAGCAAACCATGATAGAGCCTGCCCCGTAAGTAGGGTTCCAACCAGTCCAACACGTGACTCCTCCGTTGGATAGCGTTCGGATTGTAAAATTGTTATAAATCTGATTTGATTGACAAAACCTCAAAACTTGGAGCGTGTACCATCGAACTTATTTGGAAGGCTAACTCGAGGCTCCTTTCGTTGTAGAACTAGTGGTTCTTGTCGAATTACAGGCAAAGCTATTTCTTCTGGTGCAGAAACTTGAGGTTGATGAATTCTAGATTATGTTACTCCAGATGCTCCATCATTATGAAGTCTTGCAAACGCTCCTTCAATCTCCGTAATTCTTTGCGATAACATAGCAAGGGCATTCATAATGGCGTCCAACTTGGACTCCGAACTTTCAGTCATACTAATCCCTTGACCTCCAGCCATTCTAAAAGAGAGAAATAATTGATTCTACGAAGAAGAAAATATTGGTTTAGAGGAGGGTACTCCGCAACCTCTAAAACGTCTAAAATCCTTCAAGAAGAGAGATAATCCACTCTCTCCAGGAAGAATAAGACTCCAATATTGTAATGGGAGAGATATCAGTTTACAGGAGGGTAATCCGCAACCTCTAAAACACTAGTATACCTTTAAGAAGAGGGGTAATCTACACTCTAACAAGAAGGACTAGCTCTAATATCTGAGATGAGAGCAGTCTCGACAAACTGTCATGGACACAGAATACAAAGAGGAAATCTAAACAAGAATTTCAAAGAGAACTGGCAAGAACTAGATTGATCAGATGAGTACAAGAGCAACACCAGAGAGGTGAGGTAGAGCTCCAAGAGATGTGTTGTCGAGACTGAAGAATTCTTTAGCCTCGACTCCTATATATACTTCTAAATAAGAAACTTCTTGAGCGACTTCTAACAACTTAGGAAGCTTCTCAAGCAGCTTCTATGAATTAGGAGGCTTCTCAAGCAACTTCTACTAGCTAGGAAGCTTCTCAAGTAACTTCTACTAACTACGAAGCTTCTCAAGAAACTTCCACTAACTGCTAATGGAAACTTCTAGAAGATTCTAGGGACTTGCTTCTAGAATGTTCTAATTTCTAGAAGGTTCTAAGACTATGTCCCTAACAATTGCCCGAGTGTTTATTAGGAGTTAGGGTTTGTTTTTCAAGAGGAGTCGAATATCAGAGGCTAGGATCATAAGGTTTAGGTTTTTGGATCTGGTTTAGGTGCAAATTTTGTGTGATTAGCACTTTCTATGAAAAAGTTATAGGCGCCCAAAATTAAGGTGTTGATTTTAGATCTACTGTCACTCTTTGGGGTATAACTCGGGTATACAAAGAGCAATCGAGAATCGACGACTAGGGTTGGAGAAAGCACTTTTAGGACTACACTTTCTATATATGGCTTAATAAAATCCAAGCTAGAGTAAAGGAGATATTGGGAGTTGAAGTCAGTGCTTACAAACTTAAGGGCAGTAAGTGACCCACTTACATAGTGGTTACATTTTGAGCTATATCTTAAGTAATTTGATAGATTTTTGGCTCAAAATTTGCAAAAGTGTATCTGCTTATGTCACAAGACTATGTGCAAAATTTTTGTGGCATTAAGGTTTTGGATTTGTGAGATATAAGGAAAATAGTGCTCGGATGTCTCTGAGCTAGGGTTTGAAGCACCTACTAGGGATTTTGAGATATGAAACGATTGGAAATGAACTCATGATTGATTCTTTCTTATAATGAAAGTTAAGAGAATCATCTATACTTTGAACTAAATTTTATAGAAACTGAACGGTTGGATCAAGAATTATTGGACTCTAAAGTTCAGTAAGAAATAGGTCCTTGCGGGTGAATAAAGTTTTGAAGGGTTTTTGTGGAAATTTGAATTCTTTTTGTACAAACTTACTTGATTATAAGAAGGTTTATATATATAACTTCTCTTTTGTGAGATTTTTGTATTATTTGTGCTTTTATTTGAGGATAAATGACCTATTGGATTTTGCCATCAAATTTCAAATAAACTCTCCACAGTTAGCTACCCAGTGTATTCCCAGATAGAAGGCCACGTCATATGACAACAGTCCAAATTAATATTTTGAAAACTTTTATAAATTATTATGCTAGTTATCCAAACTACTATCATAAACAAGTATCTAATCACCTTCTTCAATTGTTCTAGGCCTTAATTAATATTGTTTATTAAACCAAGCCTTACCTTTTATAATCTTTTTAATGTTAGCTCCACATCTTTTGATCTTTGTTCAAATTGTTAGATTTTAATAGCCAAAAATTTTTCTTTTATCAATCCATCTTTCTAAAGTAGCATATTCTAAGTTGGCACATATTTTTTAATTGGTACAATAGATTTTTGACTTGTCATGAATTCTATTGGCATATATTATATCATTGAACTATGTGTTATTCAATCAGTCTATAATGCATAAGATAGAAGTCAAGGCTATTCCTTCACTCTTCTATTACAAGCTTTAATCAAAGCTTTTATAATTGGTAGATGTCCACGTTCACTCTTTGTATTTCCTTCTAGATTATAAGTAATATTTAATGATAATTTAATTTTATATCTTTTAAAGAATTCATGAGCTTCAAGTGCATCTAATTCTCCATGTTTGCAATGATCTTTTCCACACATCAATAATAACAAATAACATCTTCAAATAAAAATTTGCAAATTCCTTCTCTAGACTTTGTTCTTAATATCTTACCTTCCACTTGGTTTGATAAATCTTCACAAACCAAAATTAAATACTTCATTTTCCATAATTCCATTGGCTTAATAACCAAATTCACAACCTATTTAAAATAAATAGTCAAAGGATATATTGGATGTAGACCATCTTAATATCGTATATTTGAATATATTTGGCAAATTATATAAGATTCTACAAATAAACTTACATCTCAATACATATTCTTCTACCAATACTATTCCTTCAATTTAGCAAAAATAGTACAAATTCCTCTATGTCCCGCCTATAAACTATCACAAAACTCCTTGAGTAGTTTTTGTTGATCTTCTTTAGTACCTACTACTTATTGCAGCATTCCAATGTTTGATTTTAGCCTCTTCTATAGAAATCCTCCTTGTAATAAGAACTAATATGTTTTTTTTTTTATCCATTTAAATTTTTTAATCAACCAATTAGCATGCTTGGTTAATGTGCTCAAATAATGTTCAATATCTAATAACTCTCTTTTATAATTTTTTTTATAAAATAACTTATCTTTCTTATTTAATTGTGAAATTGAATAAAATTTTATATCCACATTATCAATATCGTCAATCACCTCATCTTTTCTATTATATTTTGCTTGAAATAATATATCTGCTATCAGATTGTCTTTTCTTGCAACATGCCTAAACTCCAGATTTGATATAAGCAATCTATATCAACATTGTAATATCCGATATTATACAATTAATAATTATTTGAAGTAAAAGCAAAAAAATTGTTTCAATTACTATTATTATTCTAATTAAATAATACTTTTTAATTTTTATAGCCGAAATAAATTTCCTTAATTTCCTTTTTACTTGTAAATATGCACATTGACAAGTACTTAAAATCTTAGTTCCAAATTGAATTACAAATCTATATCTATTTAAATCATTTTGACCTATAGCATATCTAGTGGCAATTAGACCAGTATCTACTATAAGAATCATTGATCTATTGTATTTATAATCAATTTTTTTCAATATTGGAAGTAATATTAATAATTTCTTTAATCTTTATATTACTTTGATATTTTTTTTTCTATTTAAACTAATAATCTATATATAATAATTTATACAATAGATTCATTATATAAATATAATAAAAAATCAAAATATAGTAAAATATACATGTATCCAAAAATCTATGAAGGAATTGTATTCCTCTTTCATTCTTCCAATTACATCAATCTTGGCTGCATCCAATTTTTTTCCATAAAATCCACATAAATATTTAATAATTATAACTTTTTATATTCTGAATATAAATTTTGTATCTGATGATGTAAGATAAACTTCTTCAAGCCGAATCAATATCTTTTCACAATCTTGTATATAATCAATAACATACTTGTGACATGTCTTTTTATTTAAAATTTCATCCTTATCTTTTTTCTTGCACCTTTTAATAGGAATATCATCTTAAAAAGGCATAGTCTTCTCAAGAATAAAATCTCTCAACACCTTGTTCATCCTCTTTATTATATGTGCAACTAAGTTAGTAGCACCTTTAAGAAGAATATACATTTTAACTAGTCCAAGTGGTGTTCTCATTGTTGTCATATTTCTACTCTCTTTTATGAGTTGAAATTGGTCATAGCTTAAATACAAATCATCCATTGAATAGATTGCCCTTCCTAAAAATGCTTTAGCAAATTCATCCACTATTAATCCAATTCCTACATTCTTGATAGTCACTACATTTATTAATTATATATCTTAAATAAATCATAATGATCTATTTTTCTTAGGCATTGTAAACCATTGATTAGAATATAATGCAAAAGAGGGCTCCAAAGTCTTCATCTTCATCTTTTCTTTCAATAATTCTACCAAACTTGCAAATGTGCCCTTATTACTAGAATTGGTCTCAAATTCCAAAGTACATGTAGTATAGTGCAAATAACCATTGGAATTATAAAATTTATATTCACATATCTAATTTCATGAGATTCAAAGACAAATGATTTATCTTATTTTGCTAGCATCTTTTTGAAGCACACAATTTCCTCTGATAATAAAGAACCATCAGAAACAATCTTCAATTCCTCAAAAGTTTCTTTAATAAACTTGTGTCTAATATTCCTTGAATCCTTTAAGCTCTTTTTTCTTGATGCTTCTTCTATCTATTCTTTAGAATTTTTTGACAAAGATCCAACAATGAATTTCATCTTCTTATCTATTATCTTATATTGTATTTCAACTATAATCTTTGGTGCTTGAAAAGATCTAAGTATATAATAGATTTTATTTAAATAAATTTACACAATCTTATT